>JAJOZX010000640.1:897500-1185000 GCA_023014485.1 Bathynomus jamesi | reverse complement strand
AAAATTACTCTTAAATTTAAGAACAGCGAAAAATTAATAAATACATTCTTCTAAGTAAGAACGAATAAACATGTAGTGTTGTTCAGAAATCTTTAAATTAATCGACTAATAATTCTTGCCCTGAAGCTTACATAACACACGGACTTCATTACCGTTGTAAACAAGCATTATCAACTATATAGTGTATATAACGAATCGTATACCGTCCTAACTCATACGGTCGTTATGATTAATTTAACTATTAATAAAACGTTGAGGATAATATATCCAATAAGAAATTTAAGTAATAAAAATTTTCTCGCTAGAAAAATTAAATTCGGAGAGAAAGCGAGATGCTGAAAAAAAAAAACCTCTTTCCAGTCACTTTCTTTTCAAAAAGGACTTCCATCGCGAGCAGTGAAGGTGGATGGTCATTCATCCACGGAGAATGGCGGACGCTGCGGGAGAATTAAGGGGAATTTTTTTCACTTTTTCTCTGCTCGCTGCGACTTCCGTCTTCGGAGGACCCACTCAGGTGATCGGTGGGGTCGGAGTCAGGATTCCCGGAGGGGTTGGGGTTGTTCGGGGGAATCAAGGGCTTTAGGGACGAGAGAGCTTCCTTTAGAGAAAGAGTCCGGTCGTCATCCGTATCGGACACCTCGTTCTGGTCTTTCGACCTAACAGCCCCTCCGTTCAACAACGTATCCTGAAATGTATTTTTAGTCGCAAACGTGTGTGGGGGGAGGAACTCGGGAGGATGAAGAGAAAAAAAACGTTATGCATCAAAAGGCCCATTTTCCATTTTCACTGGATTGGGCACGACGCCTGAAATCTTCAACGTAAACACTTAATTACACTTAATTGCAATTACAAAGATTTAAGTGATGACTGACTACAGTTCTGTTAATCAACGATTAAAACCACGTAAATAAATTAGTACTGATAATATCAAAGTATATTTAATGCTCTTTATTGTTATTGTTGCGACTGTCCATGTCAATTAGTCACTGTTATTACTATTTATGTTACTATTATAATAATTGCACTATTAGCTATTGTGGTACTTTCAAGAAATTATAGAATTTGGAAGTAATTAAAAGGTTCTCTCTCTATATCTCAAGAAGAAATTCCTGACAAAATCTAATACAGATCTACCTCATTTCGGCCAGCGTCCATAGTTCAGTTGATAATCCCGTTTCCCTATAAGCGAAATGAAGACACTGAGGTAGGGGGGTTCGAATCCCGATGATGCTGGTAATAATCTTACTATAATTCACCGAATGTCTGTCAGACTGTCTGCAGAAAAAACTTTTACGTTTCTGAACCAATTTCGACCAAACTTCGTTTGGTGGATGGGTAATGAATGAAAATATATATGTGACCAGCCCTTCCTCCCAAATTACTGGGCCTGAAGGCCCCAGCACCGCAGGTCTAGCTAAATGGACCCTGTTTAGCTAGTAATAATAGTACGGGGGTTAAAGCAATGGGACGCATTAATTGTCCCAAGCTCTGTGTCTACTTTTGGCTCTCCTGAATGATTAATTATTTACTTTCATTTTATGCAATTAAAGACGAAGCAAAATATCGAAACTTTTTTTAATACGATTCGGACCAGAAGATAAAATTACAATTCAGACAGCTACATCCACTCTCCTCTCTTAAACCCATACTACTAACGCTGCAAGGCCAGAATCGAGATAAGAATCTGCATATACTGTACTACGAAAGTAGTTATACTTTATTCATCTACCACCACATTTTTTATTTTGGAGTCTAATTTAAAATAGATATAACCTTAATGATTATGAGAGGTTTATAGTCTGCCCTCGGCACAAAACTCCATCAGCTGTTAGCATCAATAATCTTAACCTTTTAAATAAGATACCTGGTTACTATCATGGGCTAATTATTAAATAAATACCGATGTTATAAATTTAATTATTTATTGTTTTAAATTTTTTAAAATATTAAGTTGTAGAAAATTCATCATCAGTGGCCCTTAGTGAATATAATTGATCATCAACTTCAATCAGTTTAAGTGTAGACAGATACATTTTAGCTAACATTGAACGGGAAAACGTGTTCGCTTTATTCACCTCCCTCTGGTAGATTTGTCCACATAGAAGGAATTTAAGGTCCCCCCCAACCCTCCATTGTTACATAGAAATAATAATAAGAGATATACTCACCATACTTTAAAAAATTTAACTATTCCCATTGATCCGCTGAATGATTATGTTTTGGGGTTATTTATCCATCTCCGTAACAGAAAAGGTTAGGGAACGGAGGGGACTTACAGCTTTACGTGGGATCCGAGCCACTGGCCGCTACATCATCCAGGCGCAGATGCTAGTCACCCAACCAACTACTACCAAGACCGAACGACACTTAACTTCGCTGATTCGCTGAATGACAACTCGAGAGAGAGTCCCAATACTACTCATGGACATTCATTCTGTATGATCTACGCGAGTAATTTTCTGTCTTATAGTGAATGCCTGTTACAGAACTTTAAATACATCCATATAAGCACCACGCCTTCTCAATAAGAAATAAGTATTTAACAATGGACAAAGGGAACAAGTTTTTCCTGTTCTTACAAACATCAGTTAATGGTAAGAAAAGTGGACAAGAATTAAGAACAAAATTAATACTCTAATTTTTAGTAACAGATGATTCTTTAAGTATACCACACACTTAAAACACAATGGATTACGTTACGTTCATGAAACTTGCCACGATTATTGTGGAAGGAAGGTGTTTTCACAGGTACACGACATCCTCCTCTTCGCGAAATTACGTTGAGAGAGAGTCAGGGTAGTATAATTTCTTAACACAGCCTTTAGCGACTCGGTAGAAACAGAGCAGGTTTCAGCAATAATCGTGCCAATGTTCAGGAACGTTGTTGATACACTGATTTTAATTACTTCTGAAAGGGCACCATAACAACCAAAGAATCAAACTAGAATTAAATAAAGAACTCGCTATATAAATAAAATTACAATTTTGATTTACCAACCTTGACATTTATTTCTGTAATAAGCTCATTTTCCCAAACTGGAGATGTCAGGCTTTCGTCTCTTAACATCTGGGGGGGGAGGGGGGGGAGAAAAAAAAAAGTTGCAAATATTAGTAATTTTTAAAAACAGTTACTGTGTGAATGAAACAATGAAAATAAAAACAAAACTGTGTCCCTCAATTCCAAATTACTGGAGCAGAAGTGTGTTTCTCACTTTCCACTGGAATTTTCACTTTAATTAAAAAATAGTGAAACTGTAGCCAGTATTTTTTAATACTAGCTTCAGCTGCCGGGACACGAACTCTCAACCGTTCCATTACAGGACCAAACGTGTTACCCACTATATAGTAAATTACGATGAACCTACCTTTTTTTTTTTAAGTTCAAAAGGACTTTACAGTCAACGACAGAAAAATCTATGAATGTGAAGATAATATATAAGGTAGTCAGAAAGAGTGGAATTAATAAGAAATTCAGGTTGTTGTACACTATATTTCCTTATGATTTCACTTTGTGGCCACCCTGTATATAAATGGGTAGATATGAACACAGGTTAAGATATAGTTACTGACCAAGACATGAAAAGATGCAAGTAAAAGCAAAGTAACCGTCTCGACTAACCTTCTCCATCTCCTTTTCAAACGTCTCCTCCGGTAGTGGGTCTCTCTGACTTTGTTCTAAAAGATTCGCGCGTCGCGCGGCGATGTAATGAGATCGTTTCACCTTCAGGAAAGTTACCTGCAAGTAAAAATAATAATAGTCAGACAGTGCGGGTGACTTGCCGGAATTTTTACTGGAAGCTGGGGAACGGGGTGAAGGCCCCTCTACCTCATTACCCACGCAAGTAAGGCCATAACACCTCCTTATCCTCCCCTAAAAATTCTGAGAGTCCATGTTGAAAACTTAACTCTTTCTGCGACTGAAGCGCATAAGCTTTATGTCCTACAAATTAAGTGTACAAGTAGTCCATATATTCAAGTAATAGCTACATGCATAGTTGTCAATAAAAGAACATAGACCTATGGAATTACATGAATAATAAACACGGCTGCCTACGCGAATGTTTCCAGATTCTAGAATCATGGAATATGTCACTTACTAGTCCACCAACCATACTTTCTATTCCCTAATTAACGAGCTCACTAAGCCTGGTGATAAATCTATGTGCAAAATTACCTCTCAAAATAGCACAAACATTAGACTGGCGCCATGATGCACACAATTTTAGAACCTACGGACACCGTACATATTTTTAGAAACCACATATACCTCTCATTTCATACACTCTGTCATTCCACCACAGGTACGCTGTATACAATGAGGTACAGAAAGTTCTGAAAAGCCTTCTTAACACACACTGTCCACTGTACTATAGTTACCCCTGAGCATCAACATTCAGATTATTGTGATATATGAGAAAGATCATTCGGCAATATATTCACCTGGATCACTACTGACAGCACCACACCTTTCGGTTAAAATTCAGGAAATTCTCTATTCTTCCGGTCAATGCCTTCACAATCATGACAGGATTATACAGGGTGTGTATAAAGTAACGCAAGAGACATCCGATTTGAACTGGCTTAAACTAGTTTAAACTTCTTTTTATAACTTGTCAACAGCAATTATTTCAGTCTGTATTAAGCTCTCAAACTGTTCGCTAGTGCAATTCGTCTCGTGTAATAAATGTAATGTATTACTTGTCCACGTTCATTTGTGTTAATATAATTCAAATCGGATTTCTCTCTTCACTCGCGTTACTTTATACACACCCGGTATTTTGTTATGGTCCTTCCCATGCTTTCTGCACATTTCCCAATTTGAAAACTTAATTTACGAAGAAAACTTTTTAAACCTTATAACAAATCACGTGACAGTATGGGTATTTCAATCATTCTAACCATGTAAAGGCGAGAATTATTAAAACAATGGTTATCACAGTTTCAGGTAATCAAGTTTTGATCAGATACCTTGTAATATAATAAATTTATATCGTTTATCCGCATCAAAATCTTCGAAGACACCTTTTTTCCTTGCCTTCAATATTCTGCTTTGGGGATAAACTAAATTCCTCTCAGGGGTATAAAACGTTTAAAAGACTCCTTGAAAATGGGAAACCCGGAAATTTGTACGCCAACATTTGTACTCCAGAACATTTATACGACTGGAAATTTGTACGACTGGAAATTTATACGTTATACGCGAGAAATTCATGATCAGTTAATAAAATTTAATTTGAAACTAGGTAAGTTAAAATAAAAATTATCACAAATTATGAAATTACATATTACAATAATTAAATGCATAATTGAAACTAGAGTTCAGCTTATCATTTTAAGAGAAAATGTAACTAGCGATATACAGAACGAATGTCATTAAAAAATCGGAGAACAAATCTTGCAAGTTTTTTCTCATTAATCTCCAGACCTAACCTAACCTAACGAGTCATTTAAAAGATCGGAGAACAAATCTTGCGAGTTTTTTCTCATTAATCTCCAGACCTAACGTAACGTGACGTAACCTAACCTAACCAATGTCATTTAAAAAATCGGAGAACAAATCTTGCGAGTTTTTTCTCGTTAATCTCCAGACCTAACCTAACCTAACGAATGTCATTTAAAAAATCGGAGAACAAATCTTGCGAGTTTTTTCTCATTAATCTCCAGACCTAACCTAACCTAACGAATGTCATTTAAAAAATCGGAGAACAAATCTTGCGAGTTTTTTCTCATTAATCTCCAGACCTGACCTGACCTGACCTGACCTAACTTAACCTAACAATGTCATTTAAAAAATCGGAGAACAAATCTTGCGAGTTTTTTCTCATTAATCTCCAGACCTACCCTAACCTAACCTAACCACCTGTACCTATTCAATAACCATTTACCTACCTGTTAATCCTTTAATGCGCTGTGATACATGATAAAATTTAAAATTCGTCAGATTGAAATTATTTTCAAAATATTTAAATAATGTTTACTTTTATTTATTCATTTTTTTTTTCACGCACCTGTGCTTATGTTTATATAAAAAAAAATGAAGTCACGGTTATTATCATAGGTAGATCGCATACTTAAGTCAACAAAAGTCCGGTAGAGCGCATACTTAAATTATCGTCGTACAAATGTCAGTCGTATAAATGTTCTGGCGTACAAATGCTGGCGTATAAATTTCCGTCGTACAAATGTTGACGTACAAATTTCCGTCGTACAAATGTTGTACAAATTTCCGCACACGTGAAAATGGAATGAAGTCTTCTCATAGTAGAAAGAAAATTTTGTCTGCATTTTCAGTCAGGACATTATTTAACAGTGAACATTCTTTTAAGAAAAAACAGGCCATAAAATGTTTAGATTGTTAATAATGACAGATTAGTGCCTCTGTTAGCTTTGTGCTTTACAGGTTTACTCATACATGGTGTTTTGCCGGATACAATGTTATCCGTTGTTTTGGTGCCAGTATTAAAGGATAAAAAGGGTAAAATCAACAATAAAGGTAACTATCGGCAAATAGCCTTCGCCAGTATGTGTGTGTGTGTGTGTTCCTTGAAGGAAATGGTCTGTAAATACCAAACTCTAGATGCTAATGTAGTGTGTTTTCCTGGATGCCTCTAAAGCAGCGGTTCCGCGAGAGAAAAGCAGTAATGGTGGATAAAAATTTTTACCGACATTCATAACTATTTTTATTTTTGTGTGTTCAAACTAACATGGAGATTTTATCCACAAAATTTTATATTAATCGTTTTCTTTTCTATTTCATGCAAATTGTCCTACAAATCAAACTGCAATAAATGGTGACGGAAGAAACTTTGTCTCAGGTCGTCCGATGATAACAGACTCAAGAAGAAAAGTTAGAGAGGTTGCAACTACATTTTCTGGATCAAGAAACTTTGACCTACCTCGAACTCTTAATTTTTGATTCTTCAGACTACACTGAAATGATTGATTGGCAGAAAGAGGTAATTTATCCGCCTTCACTTCTGAGAAACTTTAGCAATAAGGAACTTTTGCTTGCAAGACAAGAACCACTCAAAATACCAGCCTTTCCTTGTCATAGCCAAGGAGTAGAAAGCGCTGGGAATCTAGTCACGAATGCATCTGATGTACGAATTGGCTACGAAAATCGCCCAAATTATATTCTTAACCTACTGGAATCACGGCAAAGATTGCCTAAATTTGAATGGAAAGGACAGTGGAATAAATAAACATGCAGTGTTACTTTCAAAATAGCTTAAGTTTATGCATCGTGCAAAAGAGCACTTCATTAGGTAATGTTTTTTCTTTTCCTTGTAGAAGACAAGTTCTGTTGTTTAATTTCTCAAAAATGTTATGTAATTTATTAATTTGTTTCTTATTTTTTATCTTAATATATTATATATATAGTATATACTCAAAAACAGAAAAATGTCATTTTCTGTGAGTTTGAATAAAAAAATAAGAAACATGAGTTTAACACAGCTGAAGCAATTTTTATCCGAGTTTTTACTGAAAAATGTACATTTTGGCAAATTGAAACTAAAAACCGAAAATTTGTGCTGGGGGCAGGAGACTTAGGATACGCGAAATATTTTACTGGGTGACTACTGTGACCCATACGAAACCCCCACAATGTGTCACTTTTGAATACAAAATATCAACCCGCCCTAAATTACACATTCATTCACACCGGCATCCTGGTGGACCAGCACCCTCCCACATGGCTAAATTTCAAACCTCCGACGCCTCAAACCGCCGTATTGTGGTGCTTCCAGGGTTTGTCAAAAATGAGTGTGTCCTGAACTTGCATACTTCTGACAAACCTATTCCATTACAACCTACTTGCAGCCACTTCTCGTGCATCACCTAAATTGAGTTCACGCTTCTTCATGCAATCATTCACCATGTCCATCCACCTTCTCGGTTTCTCTCTCCTCCTACCTTTCGCACGCTTATAACAATCATCTTCCATTATTTTTTTTTTTTTTTCAGTATGTCCAAACCACCCTAACACACTTTCCTCAATTTTCATTTCCACTGATTTCCGCACACCACATCTGTCCAGAACCACACGATCTCACTATTAATCCAGCGCACGCCACACACACCAAGTTATTCATTTCAACTGCACTTACTCTTGACCTCTCCGTTTTATACCCATGCCAGTGTTGGTACTAACTAGGCTGACCATACGTACCGTTTTGTATGGGTTCTGTCACTGAAGAATAATTGTAAGCTCAAGATGTTTATGTACTTACTTTTTCATGAATACAGAACAGAATATTACATAACCCCCGTCCCTTTTTTGCCATCCCAATGTCCCGTTTTTGTCTCAAGGAAATATGGTCAGCCTAGTACTAACACATTCTCGTGTAAACATCTCGCAGCATCTGTACCCAGTCTTTACTTCCTCACAACTGCTTTCAGCGCACCCGGAACCTTTCTCCCTTGATTCATTCTACTATTAACTTCATCTGTCCTCTTACCTCTTTTGATCGAAACGCATCCCAAATACTTAGACTACCATCTCTAGACCTCTTGTGTTTCACTGTTTACCATCATCTGAATTTCCCCTCTCCACATCAATAACTTGCTTTTACCCACATTCACTTCCAACAGTTTTTCTCACATTGCCAAAAACTCTCAACAGCCTCTTGCATATCACGCTCGCTCTGAGCAAATAGCACAGCATTAGCCACATACAACAGATTCGACAGGCCACACCTATCCTCACACACCACATTCATTCCCCTTTCAGGCACTCTCACTTTCACCTCTCATCAATCCATCCATACACAGATTAAACAGCCAAGGAGACATCACACATCCTTGACGCACACCACCGCTTAGGCTATATCAAACTTTTCACTCTGTTCTTTATTTACTCTCACAAATGTACTACTTCCATCATAGAAACTTCTCACCGCATTCATGAGTCTACCACAACTCCCTGCCAAAAGGCTTCTCTATTTACTCAATCATACGCTTTCTCGAGATCCATAAAAGCCATGTATACCTTGCAATCCCTTTCGCAGACTCTCTCGTTCACTTTTCTCACTGCGAACACTTAATCCACACAGCCTCTTCCACCTTGGAACCCTCCTTGCTCATCGCTCACCAAGCATTCTGTAATACCACGAACTCGTTCTATCAACCTTAGAATAGATCTTAGGGTCTTTGTTAGCCTTAGCTTCTGTAGATCATTATCCTACCATACACCTTCCCTACTACACTAAACGGACTTATTACCTCTGAAATTTTTACATTCACTCTTTTCACCTTTCATTTTGTATAATGGGACAATTATTGGTTTCTTCCAGTCTTCAGGCACACTCCCATTTGTCCATGCACTCTAGCCCTTTCAAACTCCCATAAATTTTTTCACCATTTCTTCTTGAACAAACTCATAACTTTGTTGTAAATATGGAACTTCATGGTAGTAAGATTTGAGAGAGATTTAATCGAGGTCAGAGAGTTAAGTTTGCGAGATGGCATCCTTGATGGCATCCTTGAAACATCCTTGAAATTTTCATTAAAGATTTACCTACATCCTTATCATTTACACAGGTCTGAATTTTCATCTGAACAGGTCTTAGAAACCATTCCATAACACTATTTCGGAATACTTTATAAGTTTCCATTCAAAGTGACATTTTTCTGCATGGATTTTAAATTCAAAGGACTATCTTCCTTTTTATTTGTCTAATGAACTAAATTAGAATTGCCATAATTTTTAATTCTTCAGTACACTAATACTCATCATTCTATCTTTCTTTAAGACATAATTAGCGCTATACAAGTTTCTTGTATAGCAGAAATGGCCAATTTGGCAAGTCCACTTCGGTTTCTTGATGACTCGACTCTATATAAAATATAATTATGTCCCCGATCAAATATTTTTCGGGGAGGGGGCCACACTGGACTGCACTTGTCAAATTCGTCCGTCTGTTCGTCACATTTTCGTGTCCGGGCTATAGTTTTTGTCAAAAAACGCTCAACAAATTTATGAAACTCGCACTTGCAATTTTTTAATAATGAAATCCAAGACAACCCAGTTCGTTTCTCCCTCCTACCCAAGACAGCCTGTCCTCTCCTGTACTCACCCCGCCTCTAGTTAGTGAACAAATTCTTCACAATGTAATTTTCATGAAAACCATGCTTACTATATGCAAAGCAAAAAAATAATCATTAGCTTACTATGAGCTAAAAGTACTGCTAAGAAGCATTACAAAATAAGGTTCACAAACAGAATTTGTAACGAGTCTTGTAATTGTTAACACACACTTATCCAAAAGACTTCACAATATTTCACAATCTCTCTTGTAATCCATTACTCTACTTAATTTAATTTGTCAGACAAAATTTACAACCTAAAATTCAAGGTAGCTAAATATAATGAATAAAGTTATTTAAAAATAATCTTAAAACTACAATTCATACGAGAAGCAAAACCGACATTAATTTCCTGGTCTTACCTCAGTGGTTGCTCGAACCGAATAATCCGGAGTGAAGCAGCATCTGGCCGAGTCCAGTGACTGAACGCTGCCCACGATACTACTGCGGCTCATTTGCGTGGAGAGGGAAGGTGACTCTCCTGGCGGGTCAAAAGGAGAACTAATATAAATATGCAATTCCATCCAGGTCTCACTGTAAGAGTTAACCCATTCATAACCACCACCCCTTTAACGAATGGTGTAAAGTGATTCACCAAGTTGTTGACTTGAAGCAGGCCTGACCTATGGCATGTTTTCTGATGTATCACTTCTGACCAACCACTCGGACAATATTCTTACAAGTTTTTGTATTCACCAGAGTTTGTTCGAGCTATAGGGGCTGGTTCAAGTTTTTGGTAGTTTCAATGACAAAAACAAACACGCACCCACTCCACACAGTGATGGATAACGTGGTTAGACCTTCTTTACATGCCCCTGATGGTGTTGAACCTACATGTACTCAATTATACTGTCAAATGGACAGAGAATCAAGGTTAAAGAAAATTAGTCCAGAAATTACTCACCCCAACTTCAGTCATTAAGTGGGAAATAAATGAACGGTTATATCCAGAGCTATATAAGAAAAAAGTTCGGTCGTTTTCCAAAATGAATTCAATCCTCATCAATAATGTGAAATACGACAAAACTTTAAACAATTTATTTTAAATAATTCTTTACTCTATGACTGTACTCATTACATGCTACGAGATCATTAACCTAAAGGCGTCATCGAAAGCGCCATGAGTCCGAAGTAAGTGAAGGGTCCACTTTCGAAAGTCAGATTCTCCTTTCCTATGGTCACTTCCACGTGACCCTCCAAAATCAAGACGAAGAAGTCGACCGGTTTGCCTTGCGCGAAGACGTAATTTTGTTGCTGGGTATACGAAGATTCATTCTTTATGACATGAATAATGTCTTGATTCAACATGCGCTTCAAAATGCCTTCAGACAGTTGGCCTTCTTTGAAAGGTTCTACAGCTGGTAAAAGAGAGATTAAGTTTTAGTTTCACTGTGGTTTTTAATACTATTATATCGAATATAGGCAACTTCACTATATTTTTATTCTTAAATTTTTAACCAGAAATGTAAAATAATTTGGATAATTTACCGCAATGAATGAATGAATGAGACGTCTTTATTGATAAAATATTACATTACAATAATTTTAACGTGTGATGTACAAAAATGTTAATTGGGCTACTGTATTTATTTTATTTAATTTGGTCTTTAAGTTTTACGCTTTACCGAGCTTTATAGTAAACTTAGTTTAGATATTTTACCGCTGCAGACATCATGAAACTTTACTTCCCAATTTCATGGAGTTACCAGGAACTTTCCTAGCAGAACCTACCGTGACACGCTTCGAAAGAACACGAATCACTCACCTTTCGCAGAGGCTTCATTTCACCGTTTCTTTCCAAATTTAGTCAGATTAAGTACGATTCGATTTATTAGCATGATCACCAACTATAACGCCCAACATTCTGAATTTATTTCTAACCACTCATCCTTCCTGTTACTCTGTCAAACTTTTTCACCGTTAGGATCCTCCCAAGAGGAGGCCTTTGGCGCCGCCGATTGGGAGGCCCTTAAGCAGTACTTCTTTGATTTCCCATGGAATAATCACTGCTTCCAAGGCCGGGACACCACCGAGTGCGCCGAGCGCATCACGGAAGCTATTCTCTTGGGAATGAAGGTGCACATTCCATATTCTTTTCAAATAACTAATTCAAAAAACCCTTGTTTAACTTCGCTCCTTCTAATGTTATCCACAACAGAGAGGAGGCTTTCAGAAGGTATTGCCACCATCCAACTCCTGACTCTCACTCAGCTTATACTTCTGCCCGGAATCGTAAAAAATCTGTTCTTCGACTCTTAAAAACTTCAGACAAAAATGTAAAAACCTATCCAATTCTAATTCTTCTCGTTCTTTCTGGCACCAAGCCAAAAACAACATCAACTTTCCCTCCCCCTTTCCATTCTGACGGCTCACTTGCAGTCTCTTCTCCTGATAAAGCTGAACTCGTCGCTCAAACCTTTGCCTTCAACTTAACCCTAGATGATTCCGGTACTGTTCTTTCATCTCCTCCACACTAACTTAAATAGAAGACATTCTAATTCCAAACAAAGGGGTTTTTTCTGCCCTATCTGAGCTCAACTCAAGGAAGACGTATGGACCTGATGGGATCCTTCGTGTCGTTCTCAAGAACTGTGCTGACACCCTGGCTAGGCAAACTCTTTCGTCTTTGTCTTTCATCTGGTACTTTTCCTTCCTGCTGAAAGTTCGCTTTCATTCAGCCTGTCCCAAAGAAGGGTAACCGCTCTCAACTCACTAACTATTGTCCAACTACCTTGATTTCTTGCCTTTCTAAAGGTTTTGAATCTATTCTTAATAGGAAGATTCTTAAATATATCTATACTCACAATCTTCTTTCAGATCGTCAGTATGGGCTCAACAAGAGACGCTCCACTGGCAATCTTCTTGCATATCTCTCTGACTCTTGGTCATCCTCCTTTCGGGATTTCGGTGAAACCTTTGTTATTGCGCTAGACCAGGGGTTCTCAACCGGTGAGTAATCACCCCCAAAGGGGTAATTTGGGATATCCAGGGGTGTTATGGAAGCCATACACATTTTATTTAAGAGTAGTGTTTTAAGACAATTGTATGATTATAAATTACTACTTTAACGTTTGGTTAATTTACGCGCCATTAGGGGTAACGGGGTGAGCGCCAATGCTTCAGGTGGGTAATGGAAGCAAGTGGGTTGAGAACCCCTGCAGATAGACATCAAAAGCTTTTGATCAGATTTTGACAAATCCTTAATTTCCAAACTGCCCTCCTCCGGTTTCTATCCTTCATATCGGATTTCCTTTCCAGCCGGTCTATAGCTGCGGTTGGAGATGGACACACTGTTCTTCCAAAGCTATTAATAGTGTTGTTCCTCAGGGTTCTGTCCCGTCACCCACTCTTCCTT
Source organism: Bathynomus jamesi (assembly GCA_023014485.1). Lineage (NCBI taxonomy): Eukaryota > Metazoa > Arthropoda > Malacostraca > Isopoda > Cirolanidae > Bathynomus > Bathynomus jamesi. The sequence continues at coordinate 1,171,559 of JAJOZX010000640.1, read as the reverse complement.
TTATTTATCAGTGATCTTTCAAGTCACACTTCCTGTCCTATCTACTCCCATACCGATGATTCCACCCTTCTCTTCTCCAACCACTTCACAAAGCGTCCCTCTTAAGTCACTCCATACTTCGCGAGAGACGGCTATGGTGCACCTGACCTCTGATTTTTCTACTATCTCTGACTGGGGCAGAGAAAACCTCGTGGTTTTCAATGCCTCAAAAACTCAGTTCCTTCATCTGTCTACCCGTCACAATCTTCCACACGACTACCCCTTACCTTTGACAACACACAACTCAATCCTTAGTCTTCTCTTAACAATCTTGGCGTTTCCTTTTCTCGTGATCTTTCTCGGAAAGATCACATGTACTGTATTCTCTTTCTAAAAGGTCTTTCAAGAGATTAGGTGTGGTGCACGCTGCACCGGTTCCGCAGTTTTTTCACCCCCACTCAGTTGCTCTGTACAGGGATTTTGTCCGTCCCCGTACGGAGTACGCTTCTCGTGTGTGGATAGCTCAATCCACAGCTCTAATTGACCAGGTGGAATCAAAAGCTTTTCGTTTCATCAATTCTCCACAATGTCGCCTCACTCTCTTTTTACTTTTACTATCACTATTATAATGGACACTCTTACTGCATTAGGGTGTGTCGAATTTTTCAACTTTCAAATTCCAAATATGAGGGGTGCTAAAAAGTTGCAGCATGACTTAGGAATTTTAAAGATATTTTTGTTAATTTAATATAATTTAATTTTGCTTGGTAAGAAGCTACATAAAAATAGTGACTTTTTTGACTTTTTTTGTGGAATTATATAATAATTATTATATTAATAATTATATATGCTGTATATATAATGCACTGCTGTTTTTGCTTATTTCACAGGTTGAAACATATTCATCAGTGTGCTGAAGATTACTTGTCCGTCAGTGCTACCATCCTAACCAGTGGGAATTGACCTACAATGGCTTCTAAAAGGAGGACAAGACTGGGGACATTCACACATATGAGCAACCTAATTGGAACTGGTAGAGAGTTGTTGCCCTCTGAACCAAAGCTGGGCACTTGCGGTTTTTTTGGCGGTACTGCGGTACTACCGCACTACCAAACCGGTACCGCATAACGCAGTACCGCAAAAAATGCGGTAGCGGTACTGCTGTACTTTCAGCGATCCTTTGCGGTACTGCGTTATGCGGTACCGGTTTGGTAGTGCGGTAGTACCGCAGTACCGCAAAAAAAACCGCAAGTGCCCAGCTTTGCTCTGAACTCCCAACTCTGCGAGACGTTCTGAAATATGGGCTACTGCTAAGAGAACAAAGTGGTGAGGATGTGAGAAACTACCCAGCAGCCAGTCTTGCAAAGGACATTTACCCTAAAGTGCTTGAAAAGTGGGAACGAGCAAACAGTTCTTTTGTAGCCCCCGTTGTAAATTCACGAGTCACAATCTTAAACAAGATCCAAGAGAGCTGGGAGCAGGCCAAAAACATATCTCTTGGGAGAGGAAAGCTACATGTCAAGGAGGCTTTCATTGCAAAACTTGACAAGCTTTTTGACATCCTCAGTTGCAAGTGTAAAATTGTTTTCTGCTCTGAATTTGGCTGCCTTGCAGATGCTGGTTGCAAAAACGAAACTCACATTAACTGTACATGCCCTAGGGAGATGATGATCCCTGTGAAGGAACTTGCTTTCATTAAAGGTCAGAGAGACAAGTCTGGTTCTATTGGACCACATCAGATTGGCTTGCCAGATCAACCTGAGCACAACAGACAAGTCAAAAAGCAGAAGCGGCAAGAAGACGAAAGAAGAAGGCTTGCTGAATATAAGCAGACAAGCAAGCAGGATGTTTCAATGCCATCAAATGAAATAATTTTCTCTGATGATGAAAATGAAGAACAAATAGCTGATGCTCAAGATGGAAAGGATGGAAGTTATGAAGTGACATTAGAAATACCAAGCACGTCTTCAACTTCCAATAAAAAGCCAGAGTACAACACATTAGAAATACCTAATGTTGCTATGCATAGCATCAGATATGGTGTTGGCCTGCGTGCCACAGCTGCCATCACCACTGCTGCCCTTATGGATGCTGGCTTGATCACTGAAGAAGACAAGAGACTTGTAGTTGATCACAATAAAGTCAAGAGGACCCAAGAAAAAGTTATGAGATCCCTGGATCAGGAATTTGATGATCTTTGTAAGAAGGGTGAAATTGACTGCATCTTCTTTGACGGCCGTCAAGATACAACTAAAGTTATGCTGAAAGCAGACAATTCAGATCGTCAGTTCCCCAGCATCATCAAAGAAGAGCATTATTCTGTGTGCAGTGAGCCAGGTGGAAGATATCTCTACCACTTCACTCCTGAGAAAGGCTCAACGAGAAAAAAACCTGCTGAAGTTATTGCTGATAATCTTGTAGATTTCATGAAGAAGAAGGGCATTGATAAAAGCCTGCAGGCCATTGGAGGTGATTCTATAAATGTTAACACTGGCTGGGAGGGTGGTTCCATGCATTGGGTAGAGGTCAAGCTTTGCCGTAGGCTGATCTGGTTGGTTTGTGCCCTCCACACTAACGAGTTACCCGTGCGACACTTGATCACAGCACTGGATGGGAAGACCTTGTCTAACAACAAGTGGACAGGTAACATTGGCAAGATGCTAGACACTGCAACCGAACTTGAAATTGATCCTTCATTCACCAAACTCTCAACTGGAGAGCCTCTTACTTCACTGAGTGACAATGTCGTAAAGGATCTCTCTACTGATCAAGCGTACGGGTATAGGATCACACAGGCCATAAGGACAGGAGAACTTCCCACAGATCTGGCCCTTCTTGAAATTGGTCCAGTGAGCCATTCAAGGTGGTTGGCAACAGCAAACAGGCTTTGTCGCATATGGGTTTCAAAACATGGCCTTAAAGGCAAAACCCTCAACAACTTAAGACTGATAGTGGAATATATTGTTGGTGTGTACTACCCCTGTTCGTTCAACATCAAAGTAAAACACTCTTGGGTGGAAGGCCCACGCCACATCTTGTTTCAGCTGCGGCTAGTTAGGCTGGAAAAGAAGGCTGTAGTGGATGCTGTTTTGCCAACCATCAAGCGCTCAGCATGGTATGCATTCAGCGAAATAATAATCCAGACACTCTTGTGCTCAGATGACAGTGAGGAGAGGAGAGCTGGTGTCCAAAAGATTGTTGACATGAGGGGTGGAGATGATGACACACTTGGAGATCTTTCTGTACGTCCCAGGAAGACACCTTCCTTCAACCCCAGTGCTTCTTCCGTGTTGGAGCTGACAGACTGGTCTGACGGGGTATTTGAACCTCCTTTGACATGTAAACTGACTACAGCGGAAGTAAAGAAGTTCTTTGACAAGCCTATGCAAGTTCCACAGTGGCCCTGTCATGCTCAGTCAATAGAGAGGTGTGTGAAACAAGTCACAGAGGCAGCAGGCAGGGTGTATACACATGAGAAACGTGAGGGCTATATCAGAGGCCAAGAAGCAAGTCGGCGGCTGATGTCCAAGAACGAATCAAAGCAAGACTTGATGAAACTTGTTGTTTAAATATTTTTTTTTACTGATGTCATTACTTTCTAATGTTGTTTATGATTACAAGGATATGTTTTATGATTACTAGGATATGTTTTATGCAGAGAAACTAAAATTTTTATAGCATTACCTGACATTTTGAGAAGCTAAAATTAATAAATGTTGTTTTCCGAGAGCAATTTATGTGCTTTTTAATCAAACGTAGATTTACCAAGCTAAGTGTTGAGCAATCACAAAAATAATAGCAGATTTGAATTCTTCACATCCAAAAACATATTTTTAAAACCCCTCAGTGAAGGAATTGGCAAAAATTAATTTTCACCTCCCAAATTGACACACCCTATTACTGCATGCCGCCTACTTTAAGGAGAGCATGCCGACTTCCGATACACTCATCCCTTTCTGTTCAACTTCCCTAACGTAAGGGTTAATCGGTATTCTGAACATTTCATCTACTCAACCGGTGAAATTCGAACAACCTTCCTCAATCCATCTTTCTCCCTGTCTATGACCTCCAATATTTTAAACGCAGTGCCAAGGCATCTCGTAAACTTTGGATATTGATTTCGACCATCTTCTTCTATGTGGGGTCGTCTTTGCGGGCGTTCGCCCTTGGTCCCTCCTTCCCGCATAAAAAAAAAGTTTACACGGAAACCCCCCGTTACGAGTACGCTCAAAACACACTTTGCACCTACATAACTTTTCTTTTCCATTTTCAAAATTCGATTTACTCGTACACTACTCGTACATCAACGAGTAATCCGACTGGAACCAACCCCAAGTTCCACATCCAAATATAGAAGTTAGAATATGTTGACAATTGATAGATTTTACTCTTGCCAAGAAATAAGTCCAAAATACTCGTATAATATAAGAAAAACATTAGACACCAAAAAACAATTTGCGCAGAAGTTCATCAACCACTCAGAGCATACAACTATAATTGACGATTAAATATAGTGTTTTATTTCATTTCATTTCAACTTTGGGTCGGCTCCCAATAAAAGAAGAGCGTCTCTCTTAACGAGACTGAGTTTTCGCGTTTGAAGTCAAACGCGCGCCAACCCCATGGAACGTGAAGAATTCTTGTATAGTTTGTAATCCAAAAAATGTAATGCGTAATAAACAGCGAGAGTACTTACAGGTTCTGAGGAACTGGAATGCTGCAACTTGCATATGAGGGGAAATCTGAACCTTCCTCTGGTTGGGTTGATTCATTTGCGAGAATTCCTTGAAGTCTTTCCTTATATGTTTACGACGACGTTTGTTTTTATTATCAGCTGAAATTATTAAAGAAGGAATGTTACAACGAGTCTTCATCAAACATACACGAAATCATGTACTGAAACTAAACGACCAATGAAATCCAAATTAAGACGTAATATGTCGTGTGTTGAATTCGTATATAAAATTTATAATGCTTATTAATTACTACTAACTATTTTCAAAGGGAACAAAAATATCTGAATGTTTATAAAAATTTCAAAGAAATATTTAAAAATGGAAGGAAATGTCATAACCGTTACTCTTATGGAGGTGGCCAATCAAATGTAGAACTACGAGATTTTAAAAAGGACCTTGTTCACCAGTCACGTTCTGGGGTCCTTAAGAGAAAGTCACTGTTTGTTATTAAAGAAATGTAATTTGCGATTTAAAATTTATTTAACTTAAGATTTCCTCCACGATCCAGTGTTAAATTATGAATTCGCGCTCGCGATTATTACTGTCCTAATTAAAATAAACCAGTAAATAGTGATAGTCCTGAGTCATCATTTGACAATTCCTTCTGCGTTCAAACATGCCCGCCATGCTACCCGTATGTTGAGTCCCAAGGCGGCCACGCTACCTCGTATAAAGTTTAGAAAAGGAGTGTAAAATAAATAATTAAGACTGAAAATAACGCATAACTAAATTTTGTTATTCCATCATTTGGCCTATTTTTTCGTAGTTTAGTAGTATAATAACGCTGGCACGCACACAATTTTTCTCATTTTTTTTATACCTAAACACACTCTCTCACTGCAGTGAGGTCGCGTCAGGAACAATCCTCAATCGTTGACATGATAATGCACCTGTCTCAGGGGACAACATTATCCACAGCCCAGCCCCACAGACTACTACACGGTTTACCCAGACCGCTTCATACACACCGAGCCGGCACATTGCCAGCCCGTCGCACCGCCAAATACCACATCGCTCCACTTTTCTCTATGTAGCGCGCATCTTTCACCCTCCCAGACGTCCAGGCCCCGCTGACCTAAAGCCTCCCTCACCCCATCCTTCCATCTCCTCCTCGTCTACCCTTCCCTCTTTTCCCCTCCGCCCCCGACACATAAATCCTCTTTAGCATCCTCTCCATATGTCCAAACCATTTAAACACCCCCTCATCTGCTCCCTCCACAAGATTCCTTCGACTCCCACACCTCACAGATATCAATGTTTCTCATATAATCAATCCACCTTACCCCACAAATCGTCCTCAAGCATTTCATTTCCAGTACATCCACCCTTTTCCTTTCCTTCGTATTCGCCACTCATGCCTCACATTCATACAACACTGTTGGCACTACTATACCTTCATACATACCCATCTTCGCACCCACAGACAGCGCTCTCTCTCCTTCCAAACACTTTTTAGGGCACCCAGTATCTTTGTCCCTCCTTCCACCCTGTGACCCACCTGTCTCCATAGTCCCATTCCTTGCCACATCTACCCCCAAGTACCTGAAACATGCCACTTCTCCCATTTCCTCACCATACAAACTTATACTCAGTCGCTCACGAACCTCCCTTTTACAGCACCATATAACCTTACTCTTAGCTTCCTTCTTTTACACACCCTCCCGAACTCAGTTACCAGTCTAGTTTTATCGAAAGTTCGCCAGCAGAGTCGTATCATCCGCATACGACTACTGATTCACTTCTCAAAAACCTCCCCCGCAGCACGCTTCACCCCCGCTCCCCTCCCCATGACCCTTGCATTCACCTCTTTCACCACCCCGTCTATGAACACTTTAAACAACCATGGAGACATCACACACCCTACCGTAGACCTACTTTCATCGGAAACCACTCACCCTCCTCTTCCCACACGCACACATGCTCTACTCTCTCGGTAAAAACTTTTCACTGCATTCAACACCGACCCATACGGCTGCAGCACTTGCCACAACGCCTTTTTGTCAACCTTACCATACGCTTTTTCAAGATCCATGAACGCCACATATAAATACCTTTCTTTCTCCCAAGTATTTCTCACACAGCATCTTCAACCCAAACACTTGGTCCACACACCCTCTACCTCTTCTAAAACCCCCTTGTTCCTCCCCAATGTGTTGCTCCGTGCAAGCCACCACCCTTTCAATCACCACTCTCCCATACACCTTACCTGGCACACTCAACAGACTAATTCCTTTATAATTCGAGCATACATTTTTGTCCCCCCTGCGTTTATACAGGAGGACGATACATGCAGTCAGTCAGTCCTGCGGTAGCTCTCCTGTCCAGACACACAAACAGACGCACCAACCAATCAATACTACAATCACCGCCTTCTTTCAAGCGCTCCACAGCGATACCATCTACTCGTACGGCTATTTATTATAGAAACTAGTATTAAAGTAAAGTCGACAAAAATCTCAAACAAGGAACTTACAATCCTAAAGGATGTCAGGTAGGCAGTTGTGTATAATGTGACAGATTTTATGAAATACCTCTCACAGGTCATTCATCCTGAAGTCTTGCTCATCAAGTATTCTGTTCGTACATCAATAGATGTAAAGAAAAGGTTATTTTCAATCATTTTAACCACCAAGGACGTAATCTTAATATTGAACCAAAAGAAAATGCTCACTAAATACGTCAGTTTCATCAACAATTTCTTCCTGGATGAGCTCCTCAATGACATCTTCGATAGTAACGAGGCCGATTACTTCGTAAAAGGGGTCGCATTCGCCTTCGCTGTTCACACGTTGCACGAATGCCATGTGGCCCTTGTTGCCTGGCGAAGTAGAACAGTCGAAACTTCATCAGTGGGTAAGCAAAAGGGTGCACAAACAATTATCGAGGCCTTATACATACTGCAGTCTAAGTATAAATCAAGTACCATAAAACGGGGTGACTTGGGACAAAATCCGAGTAGAGAGTTTTACTATTAAATAGCTCCTAAATGAAATAAAAAAAAATATCAGGGGAATGTTCTGATGCAGAGAGTTTTGTTTACTTATTTCATATAGGAGCTATTTAATAGTAAAACATTTTACTCAGATTTTGTCCGAAGTCAGCCCAGTTTACGATATTATCGTCTTGAGTTAATAAAAATTGTTTAAGTACGGTCTATTATCAATTTTAGCGAGAGATTGAATGAGATGCGAAGATCTACAGAGCTACAGAAGCTAAGGCTAACAAAGACCCAAAGATCCACTCTAACGTTAGCCCGAGAGAAAGGAAAGAGTAGGAGGTTAAGAGAAGAGAATTAGGGGTTAAGTAAGTAGCAACACCTATCACTCGTGGGTTAACATTCATTCAGAAAGAGAGAAAAAAGACTCACCATCTTCATCCGCCGGCCACTGCCGACAAGTCGGGAAAAATAGTCGAAGAGAATAGGAAAGGGGTGAAAGATGAAAAGAAGTAAAATAAGAACGCTTACAAACCATGCAAACACAGTCTTAACTCACTGTCATACCATGCAAACTACAGACATGCAAGTAGAGAGAGGATAAGAAAAGGAAAAAAAAAAAGTAGGTAGAGTATAACAAAGTGGGTTAGTTTACGCTACGAGCTACATCTACGTTCGTGTTAGTCTAATTTTTTTTTTTCTTATTTTATTGCTGCATCACACGCTGGCATGTCACAAGCTGGCATTAGTCGTCAACAGACTCATCCCCGATCACCACCCCCAGAGCTCCTGTTGCTAATTGTTTTAAACAATGTTAATATTTTTAAAATGCCTATCTAAACGGTTCTTAAACATATTAACGCTGGTAGAGTTCACGACGGGCGCGGGAAGATTATTCTTTTATCAATTACTTTAAACGTAAAGAAGTTTTTAGCGATATTAGTAATGAAACGTCTGCCACACAACTTAAATCCGTTATTACGAGTATTGCTATTATCGAAAGTGAACTGTTTGTCAAAATTTACGTTATCGATGTTATTAACGATTTTGAAAACTTCAATAAGCTCCCCCCCTTAATCTCCTAGTTTCGAGTGAATGCAAGTCTAACTCTTTAATCCTATCTTCGTAAGGCTTGTTGCGCAATGACGGAATTAGTTTCGTGGCACGACGCTGAACCCTTTCTAACCTATCAATATCCTCACGCAAATACGGGCACCAAAACTGAACGGCATATTCTAAATAAGGCCTGACTCGGGACTTGTAAAGGGGCAATATAATATCCTTCGATTTAAATTCGAAATTACGCGCTATGAAGCCTAACATCCTATGAGCTTTTGCGCAAGACTCCAGGCACTGGTTCCTAATTTTTAAATCCTTAGATACGCGTACGCCTAAGTCTACTTCCTCGTCAACGCTCGCTAACTATCATCTATCGTATACATGTAATTATTGTTACGAGAACCTATATGCAAAACTTTACATTTGTCTACGTTAAACTGAATCTGCCACTTATCCGTCCACTCCATAATCCTATTTACATCGTCCTGGAGCCTATTTCTATCGTCCTCGTTAACAACCTTACCGCCTATTTTAGTATCGTCCGCGAATTTTGACACGTTACTAGTCAATCCTACATCTATGTCGTTAATGTAAATTACGAATAGCAATGGGCCTAACACTGAACCCTGTGGGACACCGTTACCTACATCCAACCACCCAGATTCACTACCATTAACAACGACCCTCTGTCTCCTAGCACGAAGCCATTCTTCTAACCAGTTAGCTACCTGACCGCGTATACCGTGCGCTTTAACCTTCGCAGTTAATCTTCTATGCGGAACTGTATCGAACGCTTTTTTAAAATCTAAATAAAAAACGTCAGCCGCTCTATGCCTATCGTGTTCGCGCACTATTTCGTTATAAAATTCTAACAAATTAAACAAGATCTATGGCGTCGAAACCCATGTTGACTACATTTAATCAAATCTCGACTTTCTAATTGATCGATGATACGATCCCTAACTAGGGATTCCAAAAGTTTACCGACAATTGACGTTAAACTGATGGGCCTATAATTGCTAGCGGTCGCCTTTTTTAAAAATGGGCGTGACGTTAGCTAATTTGAAGTCTCCAGGAATAATCCCCGTTTCGAGTGACTGATTAAAAATCTTCGTTAAGGGGCCTACGATAACGTCTTTCAAATCTTTCAAATGTCTGGGAAGGTGTAGAGAAGAGTCATTGTATATCGGATTAGAAATATGCTGTATTGGTTAGGTTTTGTGGAGAGAATGAGTAAAGAAAATTGTAAAATATGAGTATGAAACGAAGAAGACTTCGTAAAAGAGGGAAGGGTGTAGTGTAAACAGAGTTGATGTCTACGTGATACAGGAAAGGAATGAACTATGTCAGGTGTGTGTGTAAATGGAGACCTTCGCCTCGCCTGACAGATCACTAGAGGTACGACCCCAACCTTTCCATAAAAGTAACATTGTATCCTCGAAGTTGGGGTGGAACCTTATTCCAGGTGATGATCCCGCAGTGTATCTGTGTGGAGCGCGCGTTTCCATCCTACAGTAAGTTCAAACATCGCGCCCAGTCAACGGAGAACGGGAAATAGGTTCTCGAATAATGAACGAGTGAACGTAAGTTACAAACACATTTACTATTCAAAACCTCTATGACAGTTCACCGAACACAACACTACAACGCCGGTCAGTGAGCAAATCAAATACGGTACCTTCTTTGAATTCTTTGAAAATAACATCGAGTGTCGTGTCCTCGAAAACGAAATTTAAAATGTTCTGGTAGAACTGGCTCAGTGTTTTTAGGGGTGTGTTGTCGTCCGGGTCGATGAAGGCAAGATCCTTGATGAAAAGCACAGATACGATGTTCGTCCTCTCTCCATCGTAAATAGGAATGCGGGAGTAACCTACAAAAGATTTCACAAATCAAAGAAAATACTTTATTTCAACAAAAAAATAAAGAAACAGACAATAAATGCCAATCCGTAGGTTCTCTTTTCTTCAGTATCGACAAAATTTATACATGAACAATGAAACCATCAGCCTACCCAGTGTTAAAACTACCTATCAGATTACGCACACGCTGTTATTGCTGGTTCGACTGAAACCACCGTATTTAGTTTTTCTATCAAAATATCAATCCTAGAACGCTCGGACTGCTAAATTGGTCCATAACGATATGCATGATTATTTTACAAAAATGTAAAGAATATATGGTGGCACTGTTCATCACGCAACAAACAATTAAAAAATGTAGTTTTGGAAAGTAATTCGCCTAGAAACTTTCTAAAATGTAAAAAAAATTACTCACTGGTGGTAATCTGTTTTTCTTATATATATACACGGTGTCCGAGAATTATCTGTACAATTTTGGCTGTTATTAAAAGTCAACCATGAAGTGTAGAAATTCCAGTGTTGTTCCATTTTACAGAGAATCTCATTAAGTTTTTTCTGATACCACGTTTTGACAAGTTTTTTAGAAATGTACGCGGGTGACAGACATTGATGATTTAAAAGCAAGAATTACAGCTGCTATTGAACGAATTGATGTGGATATGCTGCAGCGTACATGGCAACATTTGGAGTATCGATTGGATGTTTTGCGAATCACTAATGGTGCACATATCGAATGTTTGTAACAACGTTACTTTAATAAAAGAAACTTTTGAAAATACAGATTCTAAATAATCTTGTTTAAGAATTTTACGTGTGTTATCAAGAATTTTATTAAAAGATGAAATTGTACAGATAATGTTCGGACACACTGGAATTTCTAAAAAACTTGTCAAAACTTGGTATCAGAAAAAACTTAATGAGATTCTCTGTAAAATGGGACAACACTGGAATTTCTACACTTCATGGTTGACTTTTAATAACAGCCAAAAATTGTACAGATAATTCTCGGACACCCTGTGTGTGTGTGATATATATATATATATATATATATATATATATATATATGATACACACAGACCGTGCATGAACAAGGAACTCTTCTGGGATAATTAAATCCACTATAGTCTGAATAAGTAATGGTAAATGATAAATACCATAGTTTTTCTTTTTCATGATGGTAGCCCGACGCGGGCAACGGGTCACTCGCAAAGAGGTCCCATAAATATAGCTTCCCTCACCAGCTATCAGCTATCTGCAAAGCAGAGAGGATCCAGTTGAGGTTTAAGTTTTGGTTTTTAGTTAAAACTATAATAGTTACCCCTTTTTCTTTGATGTATTCAATCTGACGTGAAGGCAGCGAGTCTTTTGATTATATTGAGGTTCTAAATGTAGCAGGGCTAGGCTGCTTTAAACCCTAGATCCATGTCCCAAAGCTGGATCCTGTCTGCTTTGCAGATAGCTGGTGAGGGAAGTTATATTTTGGGACCTCTCTGCGAGTGACCCGTTGCCCGCGTCGGGCTAGCATCATGAAAAAGAAAAACTATGGTATTTATCATTTACCATTACTTATTCGGACTATAGTGGATTTAATTATCCCAGAAGAGTTCCTTGTTCCATGCACGGTCTGTGTGTATCATAAAAAACTCAGGGTACTATTCTGAGTTCATTCCCATATATATATATATATATATATATATATATATTATATATATATATATATATATATATATATTATATATATATATATATGCAAAGAAATCACAAAGCAACATGATCTTTTTAATAAGTAAAGAACCACAGGGAAAAGGAAAAGGAAACACGAAGTTCGAGCCCTTTCGTGATATATTCACATCTTCAGATCCTATTTCTCTCTTGTCCCTGAAGATGTGAATATATCACGAAAGCGCTCGGACTTCGTGTTTCCTTTTCCTTTTCCCTGTGGTTCTTTGCTTATATATATTAGTGATGTAGGTCACATCCGCATCCGCAGAACATCCGCACATTTTCTCGCATCCGCATCCGCACTTTGGACTGCGGATGTCGTGCGGATGTGGACCGTTGAGATAAAATGTCATTAATAAGCGGAAATTATCAAATTCTACTATATTAATAGAACTAGTTCATTGTGCGCAAAAGTGATGCAAGCGACAAGACGAGAGGCTGTTCTTGTATGAAGTTACTCTCTTGCAACCTACTTAGATCCACGTTACAAAGCTAAGTTATTTTCACCTAGTACATTAGAACGAGTTAAATCATCACTTGGCAAAGCAGTTGAAGAGCTTCAATCTCTTGAATCTGTCGCTTCGCCACCCACCAAAAGAATAAAAGTTTCAGTGACAGAACCAACACCTTCAACAAGCAAATCTATCACAGAATCTGTCTCTCAGTTTCTTGAGTCAAGCAGCAATGACGAGACCTACGCGATGTCAAAAGATGTAGTAAAAATGATCGAGAGCTATCACCAAGAAAAACGCCTGGCTGCATGTAACAATCCTATTAGTTGGTGGAAAAATACGCAGAATATCTATCCATACTTGAGTAAACTTGCAAGGAAACATTTAGCCTGTCCTCCAACAAACGTACCAAGCGAGAGATTATTTAGCAGTGCTGGATTAATATATGATGAAAAGAGAAACAGACTGGCAGCAGAAAAGGCAGAAAAATTAATGTTCCTTAAGCATAACCTTCCTATAATTAAGTTTGAACATTAAACGATGAACATCTTAGTTTACTTTATTTTAATTACTCATTTATAAATATGCCTAATAAAACTTTAAACTTAATATAAATAGTTATCAAGCTAATTAAAGATCTCTTTCTATAAGGGTGGAGGTTGGGGAAAGAGGTCGGTGGGGTGCATTTGAGTTGGGTTCACGTCCCGCATCCTGGTAACACAATTATGGTTTCTAATTGTGGCTGAAACTCAACAAAATATAACGAATTTATTTGCAGACGAATTCACTAATTGATTTCTATATTAGTTAGATGCTTGATATTATTTTATATGTTCAGAGAAAAGTACAGCAATTATTGTACAATTAATCAATTATACTACATTATAGCTACAGCTCTCTCTATATAATAACTTATTATATACGTTAAACACAACAAATCTCGAATATATCCTAAAAAATAACGAAAATGTAGACATCCGCATCCGCATCCGCGGATGTTGAAATCAAACATCCTCATCCGCAGATGTGAAAAAAATGACATCCGCTACATCACTAATATATATATATATATACGTTCATTATACTGCGTTTGCAGTTATAATATATATATATATATATATATATGTTAAACACAGACCGTGCATGGAACAAGGAACTCTTCTGGGAAAATTAAATCCACTATAGTCCGAATTTTCCCAGAAGAGTTCCTTGTTCCATGCACGGTCTGTGTTTAACATAAATTTCTCAGGGGACCATTCTGAGTTTGTGTGTATATATATATATATATATATTATGAAATTAATTAATTGCGCAGAAACCACCACCCAAAAAAGTGATACAAGTAAAATTGGAAAGTACAGACAGGGACATACAAGCCATAATTAAGGGCCATTCAGAGAGGGAAGAGGAAGATGCGGTGAAAGCAATAAGAGATAACCCTAAATACTTCCATGTAGCTTCGCAAAAAGAAAAAAATCCTTACGGGGGTGAGAGTGGCCCACGGTAAGAAAATAATGAGGTAATCGACGATCTAAAAAGAAATATCCGAAATACTGAGAGCTGAATATGAATCAACTTTCAGTACCCCAAAAAGAGAGAAAGCAGTATAAATATAAATGATCCCGAAAAGAATATACAGTAGTTTTCAAATGTTTAGGCTAACATAAACGGAGGATAGAGAGAATATGGTGGAAGACAACTTCAATAACAAATATATAGAATGTATCGGTATGCAATAAAAATTAGTCTTTAAATGTACACATTTTCAACTTTATGACACTGAAATAACGATATCAGAGGAATTAAATGGTGTGTATATAACTGATTTTGAATTTACTGCAGAAGACAAAGCGAGAGGTACAGGACAAATGAAATCACATTTCAGCTGCAAGTCCGGACAAATGGAATGCTTTGGTGATTAAAAACTAAGATTGAAATAGCTACACCCCTTTATTGGACATGGAGAAGATCCCTGGATACAGGAAATACCAAGCATACTAAACAGAGCGAACATTGTCCCTATATATATAAATAAAGGGGGAATAGGTCTGACGCAAAGAACTATAGACCAGTGTCACTGGCATCACATCACACCAAAATATTTGAAAGAATAGTCAGGGAGAGAATATTTGACTTATTGGAGAGAGAGGGAAAGATTCAATGAGAATCGAGACGGATTCCGATCAGGAAGATCGTGCTTATCACATCTAATAGAGCACTATAACAATATCGTAGACGCACTTGAGAGCAATGATAACTACGATGTAATACACGCGGATTTTGCTAAAATATTCGATGGGAATAACAGGCAGTGATAAAATGGATCTACAACTTCCTCAGGGAATGGCAGCAAGCCGTAAAAATCTGAGGTATATCATCATCAGAATCGGAAGTACGCAGCTTGGTTCTACAAGGAACAGTATTAGCTCCACTCCTATTCATCATCATGATGCTGACAGAGACAGACAATGAAGTAGCGACAACAGTATAGTAACATCCTTTGCTGACGATACAAAGATCAGCAGACAAATTGGCAACGCAAAAGAGGAGAAATCCTACAGACGGACACAAACAGAATGTACAAACACTTTAGGTCAGACTTCACACAATTTAGCATTATGTATCGCCAGCTGTATGAAGACATCGCCAGCTGTATGAAGACAATAACATGAATTTTAACAACGAGAAATTTCAGCTCTTTAGATATGGAAGAAATTTAGAGAAGCACGAAAGCAAAAGATTTAGGGGTAATAATAATGACCGATGATTGAAAATTTGAAACACAATCAGAGAGCGATAAACAAAGCAGAGAGAGTTATGAGACGGCTACTTAAAAAGAAAGGACGAGAAGGTAACGATTCCCCTGCTGAAAACACTGATCGTACCAAAACTTGAATACTGTCGAGTCCTGCCATCCCTATCTAAAAAATTTCAGTCACGATTGATGGCTGCAAATAATTCAACTCTACTGGGAAAGCCTTCGTAAATTAAATCTTTATTCACCATAATTTACGTGGAAAATAATGGAAAAACTGAGACCAAACCTTAAATTGAACCCAGTAATCATCCAAACAACACTGGGAAATAGGAAAAGTAGAATGTGTAGTGCCCCGAAACTAAAAGCCCGACAAGGGACACCCTCAACACTTAAGGAAAACAAGTGCCTGGCTATGTGCGATGGAGATCGCAACTCGTTCCTCCATTAGGCCAGGACTAGGGTGGGGCCACCAGTTTGACCTTTGTGTGAAGAGAGAGCGACGGACAGAATTCCTACCAGGTTTATATAATGATACACACAGTATGTATGTTTCAAAAAATCTCAGGAACCATTCTGAGTTCTATCACACACACACACAACCTTTTTATTTATTTATATATTTTATTTATTTATTTTTAAATTTTAAAGTTAAAACCCAATTATTACTGTTCAGTAATTGTTTATGCTTTCTAGATATTTTATGTTTATAGGGGGGACTTTTTTTTTTTTAAGACTATTTCCAACTGGTTTATATGGATTATAATTACTAGAAATGTTTATGTAACACTGACATTAAGATTACCAAATAATGTATCTCGAAAATACTTTCCTAAATATAGGCCATGAATCAAGCTAGTAAACGTTTATATCATGGCAAACTATTTCATGACCCAAGCAAGAAATGTATCTTAGATGCAAAATACAAGCTACTAGCTTACTGCGTATGAAAGATACGAGATATTTTTTAAGAAGCGATCAAAATACAGACAAAATAAATTTCTCGATACGAGATACTTCTCTAATCAGTTTAATTTTTGGAGACTAGAAATAATAGGAAAAAAGAGCTTTTAAGTAGTTTAAATCATTATATTTTAAAAGACGCTTAAAATGAGTTTTGGAATATACACAAAGGTTTTGATAAATTAATCCTTACCGATTTAATTTTGAAATCAGTGGGCACAATCAGCACGCAGATTTTGTGCTTGTGGTATCTTAAAACGTTTTATGATGAAAAAAGTTTCATTTCTTGAATTTGTTGTGCGTGCCTGTCCTAAATCTAATGGCACATTTAAATAAGTAAATATGTCCCACAACTTATAATAAGGGGAAATTTATTCAAAGCCGCGCGCTGCGCCACTTTCAGACGATCATTCTTAATTTTTAATTTCAGGCGCGTAGCTAGACTTAAATTTGGAGGGGGGGGGGGGGGGAGGCGGCAATACTGACCTCGTAATAAATATTGTAAATGTAACAAATGTAACTAACTTGTAGTTTTGCATAAATTATTATTAAATTAGTTTTAGAAGTACATTATTTTCACAATTACTTAATATTTAGTTTGACATCGGCAATTTTTTCCGGAAGAAGGGGCAAGATAGAATTTTAGGGAACAACTGCCCTCCCATGTCCCCCCCTTAGCTACACCATTGAATTAATTATCGAATTATTTAGAACAAATTATGTATGCAGAATTCCGGAGAGTTTTGACCACAGATATTTTCGGTAATCCTGATTACGCTACTGTGGCTCGAACAATAATAATTGTGTTTGTGCAATATTTCACGCCTCAAGATTAGCTACCATACATTTGGCACTCCTACTGATTGGAAGATGCGTAATTTTTATTTAAAAAGTCACGACGGCGGAATTGAGATTCCCGAAATGTATCTTGTATAAAATATACAATGTGCTACTATAGCGTGCCGTCTACAACATATTTACAAATTCAATTACATTAAAACAAAACATTTAAAGGACAAGTAAAACACACAATTCATTCTATGGGATATAATGCCCAGTTAGGTTAATTGAATGCCCGGTTAGGTCAACTGTACGCCCTTGACGATTGGCTAGATTAAGTTGTGATGTTTTCGTTAAAACTAACGAAAACATTACAACTTAACCTAACCAATTGTCAAGGGCATACAGTTGACCTAACCGGGCATTCAATTAACCTAACTGGGCATTATATCCCATGGAATGAATTGTTTGTTTTATTTGTCCCTTAAATTTTTTGTTTTAATGTAATTGAACTAAACTAATATTTGTCTTCATGATTCCCCCTTTTATAGTCCACCTTGACCTCACATTCGTCCCCAAAGATAAAGTCGTCATTTCAGGTCAGGTCACTTCAGCGCAAATTCTTTTGTAGACTAAAGATATCTTATTAGACCGCAAACTATAGTAGCACCATATACAAGATACTTTTATATTTTTGTTCAAGATAGAGATACAAGATAGAATCTGTATCTAAGATACAGTACTTACCATCGATACTGCCTATCTCTGAGTACAAATACCAATAAAGTCCAGATCGGCTGTTGGAGGCGCAGCGGTCGCTGCCGCGACTGCGCCCTCCATCCCAGAGCTTATTGATAGGATAGCTGCCCTAGAAAGGCGGTCCAGCGTCGAACTGGAAAGAGCTCGAGATCGCGGAGAAAGGGTAGAGGTGCAAAATCAGTGTTGGGAATCGCCAGCGATCCACGTGGAATGCACGGAACCACGACGCAAGGTGGAGGTAGGGGAGGGCGCAAAGGGGCCGATAAAGAAAAAGGGTGGGAAGGGGCCGATAAAGAAAAATGGTGGGAAGGGGCCTACTGATGGCCCAAAGAAGGCGAAGGATGTATCTGACGGTCGGGGTGGGTCTGGTCTCCGGTGCTGTATGTGCGGCTGGGTCTACGGGTGGCGACGGGTATCGAAAGGTATCGGGCAAGAAGGCTGCGAAGCCGAAGCCTGGGACCCCGGTTGCTGCTGTCAGGACCTCCAACCGCTTTAGTCTCCTGTGCGCGGAGGAAGAGACAATTTTGATTGGGGACTAGCAGATCAGGGGTCAGGAGAAGTACTTGGTTCTGTAAACTGGGACAGGAGGGAGGTAAGGTGCTTACCCGGGCGGGGAACGGCGCACTTAAGGAAGACGTTAGAGAAGCTGCGCGTGGCTAGTCGGAAAACTGCGATCGTTGCCCACGCTGGTGGCAACGATCTGTTCCTCAAAGGCGGCAGGGTAGGTTCGACCAAAGGGATCATCACCGAGATCATGTCTCTTGCGGATGCTCTAAAACTTAAAACAGACAGGGGAATGTTGATGGGCATTTTTTACTGCGGATGAATGCCAGTGACCACGCGCTCAGTAAGGTCATTGGCATCAACGAGAGGGTGCAAGACTTGTGCGTCCCACTGGGCGTGAGGTTTGTTGACCCCTTCGACGCGTTTTCGGGTAGGTGGGAACTTTATCAGAGAGATGGTGTCCACCTCAATGACAAGGGTAAAGGTGTGCTGGGCACGCTGCTCGACCGGCACCTATACCATATGGTGAGGTCAAGATCGGGGATTGATGACGGGCCCCCACCAGGTGGAGATGATCTTGAGCCGCTGGCGGACATACCTTCAACTGAAGGGTGCGTCCATGTACAGGTGGGTGACCCTCCTTCCACGTTGGAGGGGGTTCAGGTTCGTGCGGAAGTCGCCCCCTCGTTGGTGAGGGGCTCTTCAACTCCCGATAACCCTGGCTGTTCGGGAAACGGATCGTGCTAGGGAATAGGGAAGGCTCCCTCCGTGCAACGCTTTTTAATGCTAGGTCGATTAGGAATAAGTTTTGCGAACTACAGGAGCTTTTAGCATCAGAATACCAGGATGTCGTTGCTATCACCGAGTCCTGGATTCATACTGATCGTAGGGACTACGTTGGGGAGTGCGAAATTCCCGGGTATAGAATGTTTCACAAGGACAAGGGCGGCACCAGTGGGGAGGGGGTAGGGGTACTAATATACGTGAGGGACACGTTGAGTCAGGTTGACTACCAGTTCCGATCGGAACGGGAGCTGCTTGGCTTCGAGTTGAACATGGGAGTACAGACCTCCGCATTTCCTCCTCGAGGATGATACAGCCCTGTACCGAACTCCGTAGCCTGCTAGGGGATAGGGTGTGTGTAGTTTTAGGAGACTTCAACTGTCGCAGCATAAACTGGGAAGACTGCTGATGCCGAAGTGAGGAGGATAGTTGACTTTGCTGATGAGAACTTCCCGACTCAATGGGTCAATGGGCCTACACGAGGCGAAAGCGTTCTAGACTTGGTATTCACAACCGAAGACAACCTCGTCACTGGCCTCACAGTTGACGAATCGTTAGGCGGGAGTGATCACGGTCTGATTAGGTTCTGTATCTGCGTCTCTCGGGTAAAGCGTAGTAACTCGAGAGGCAGTAAGCTCGATCTACAGCGGGTGGACTTTGTTGGCCTCCGGGATAGCGTAGGTGAGATGGGGGTTAGAGGTCGGCAGCGATGTTGAGGAAGTGTGGAGTGCATTCCGGGACCAGTTTATGGGGCTTCAGTCTGCTGCCATACCCTCAAAACCGATCACCCCTGTCTCAACGCAGTCTAAGTAGTTCAATCGGGACATCGCTTCGGCTAACCGAAATAGGAAAGCTGCGTATAGGAGGGCGAAGAAGGTCAATCGTTTCCATGAGAACACTGAGGCGTATGTCCACCTGTGCAGGGAAGTGAAGGCGAAGGTTCGGCTAGCCAAACATAACGAAGAACTCCGGGGGGGGGGGGAGCCTCTGCAAGACGAACCCTAAGGAAATTTTCAGTTATGTTAATAGTAGAAACCCCATTAGAAGCATGATAAAGAATGTTAAAGGACCCCAGCGGCGCGCTGCGGATCTCCGACGCGGTCATCGCTATGTTGAATGAGTACTTTGCGGGAGTGTTTACCAGGGAGGACACCCGCGTCATCCCCGAGCCAGGCTTCAGGCACGACGGCGCTCGCTTGGATAGTGTTCGGTGTACCGCGACAGACGTTGCTGATAGAATAGACAAACTGAACGCGTTTAAGGCTCCTCGGCCAGACCAGTTACTCCCCAGAGTGTTGCGGGAAGTGCGCGACCAGGTGGCTCCCCACCTGGCTACAGTCTTCAACAAATCATTGGAGACGAGCCAGTGCCTGGTGACTGGAAGGAAGCCAACGTGACCCCTATCTTTAAGAAAGGGGATCACGAAAGTCCAGGGAACTATCGTCCAATTATTCTCACTTCGGTTGTAGGTAAATTATTTGAGGGGATAATGGCGGATATGATCTGTTGACCATTTGAATTCCTACAAGCTGCTTGGGGACTCCCAACGTGGGTTTAGACGGCATAGGTCGTGTCTCACCAACCTGCTCGAGTTTTTCTACGTCATGTGGAGCGAGTACGATAAGAGTACGGCGATTGATATACTTTATCTTGACTTTCAGAAAACCTTTGATAAGGTACCTCACCGCCGGCTAATGGATAAAGTCCGCGCGCTGGGTGGGGAAGTAGGTAGGTAGATTGAAAACTGGCTGAAGAATAGGCGCAGAGGGTTGTAATTAAAGGGGCTAGCTCGGGTTAGGCCTCGGTCACTAGCGGGTTCCTCAGGGTTCCGTTTTGGGGCCGCTGTTGTTTATCATTTACATAAATGATATCGACGCTGGCATCGTCTCTAGGATCGCCAAATTCGCTAATGACATCAAGCTTGGGGCCAATGTTGGGACGCCCGAGGCGATCGAGCAACTGCGTGCGGACCTACGTAGGATAGGAGAGTGGTCCGAAAAATGGACTACTCCATGTTGGGGAGTAATATCGAGGCCATTGATTTGGAAAAGGACTTGGGTGTGCTAATTAGCAGCGACCTTAAGTTTACCAAACAATGCGTAGAGGTGGAAAAGAAAGCCCAGAAGCTGTTGGGTTATATCAGGGGGCAATTTCGATTTCGGAACTGGGAGATTGTGCTCTCTCTGTACAATTCGCTGGTTCAGGCGCACCTTGAGTATGCTGTGTAGTTCTGGTCGCCCACCCTCAGGAAAGATATTGAGAGGCTAGAGCGAGTCCAGGCGAGGGACACAAAAAGTTAATCCCTTCTGTTACGCATATGGGCTACAATCGACGCTTACATACCCTGAATTTGTTTTCGCTGGAAACTCGGAGGCTGCGCGGTCAATTCCTCGAGGTCTTCAAGCTCTTACACAGGTTCGACGATGTCGATTTTAGAAACATGTTTAGTTTAAATGATAACAACTCGCAACAATGGTTGGAAGTTGATTTTGAAACGGTTTATCTCTAGTGTGTGAAAATTACTTTACCTATAAGATCTGTGACACGTAGAACAGGCTACCTTCAGAAGTTGTGAACAGTTCCTCTGTGCATCAGTTCAAGAAAATGTTAGACCGAATCTTGCACACTATTTGAGGGTGTATGAATTTTTCCCTGGCACCCTTGTCATTGGTACCTCATCGGTAGGTAGCAAGGCCTTTTGAGGTACTTGTCCTTGTAACCCCCTCTCTCCCCATCCGACAGCCGGACAGAAGACATGCACACACACACTTCATGCGTTATCGGGACAACAGGTACAGAGAAATATAAAAGAGAGGCAAATTCTCGGAGGACCACAAGGCAACGAAACCGACACCACCATTGGAAAACGAATCGGAACCACAATACAGAAAAAATAAAAATAATCCTAGCCAACATTCAAGGCCTTAAATCAAATCATTCCCCAGACTAAGTTTTATACCTGAAAGGATTCGTGCAAGAAGCCGGAGCAGACTTTGCATGCCTCACGGAAACTCATCTAAAGGACTGCCAGGCGAACTGTGAAAACTGAATCCTGTGTTGACAAAAAAGAAATACAAATTGACAACTATAACATCCTCCGAGCTGACAGAACAGTGAGACGTAAAGGAGGATGTGCTATTTACACACGCGAAAGGCATATGGCAGAAATGACTAAGTACCTCAAACGGCTACGTAGAATGTGTAGCAACAAAAGATGAAAAATTAAATATGGTACTAATTGTAATGTACAGACCCCGAAACACGCCAACCTCAAAATTTTCAGATTCCATTACAGAAGCAAGAAACTGGGTAAAAGCTCTACACTCTCCAACCCCAAATATTTTTCTCTGTGGTGATTTTAATTTTCCATTCATGAAATATAAAAGGATAGGAAAAAATGTATGTATACACCAGGACAAGGGGGGCACACGGGAAGACCAGGAGCAGGTAAAATGCTACTAGCTCTAACTAATGAATTTATGTTAACGCAATAAATAAGAAAGCACAAGAAAAAACAACTGCCTAGATTTGGTATTTACAAACAACAGCAACCTAATTGATAATGTAGAAATATCCTCAACTATAATATCGGACCACATCATTAAAATAATAACCAATATAAAAGCAACAGGAAAGGAAAGAACACGAACAACAGAAAGAAGCAAATTCGAAATATTTTATTTTCACTCCAAAGCTATAAACTGGGAAGATGTTGCATCCAGCATGGAAGTAATAGATTGGAAAACCATTTTCGAGGCCAAGACAACGGAAGAGATGCTAATGACTTTAGAGGAGAAGACGTTAAAAATTGTGGAAAGAGACGTCCCAAAAATACAAGAGAGAGGAAAGAGAAGCAGGTTCGACACACAAACGAGGTTATTGTTCCGAAAGAGAAAAAGAATGACTGCAAAATTAAGTAACTGTAAAAACATCAGAAAAATATTAAATGATAAACTGCAGAGTATCGATGACGTCATAGAGGAACTAACTGAGAAGCATACAGAAAAAGACGACGACAACGCTATAGAAGCGATAAAGGTACTTCTATAATTTTGCAAAAAGAAAGTCGAAAAACCACGCGACTATCGGACCTTTGAAAAGCGAGAACAGTGCTTTATCTGGTGATTTAACAGAAGTATCTGACATATTAAGAGTTCGGTACGAATCATCTTTCAGTATCCCAAAAACTGACAAACTGATATGCGATAGAAACGCGTTCTTTGAAGAACTACAAGGGGGAAGTATAACGGACTTCGACTTTACGACAGATGATCTTACACAAGCTATATGGAAACTAAAAACACACTCAGCGGCAAGACCGGATAAATGGAATGCCACACTGATCAAAAACTGCAAGAATGCAATCGCTGAGCTCCTATATTGGATATGGAGACGATCACTAGACACGGGAGAAATACTGGCCATCCTGAAGAGCGCGAACATAGTCCCAATATATAGAGGAGGAGATCGATCCGAGGCCAAAAACTATAGGCCAGTGTCGCGTACATCTCATCTCACTAAAATATTTGAAAGAATAGTTAGACAGAAAATCTGACTTTTTGGAAACTCTGAAAAAAATAAATGATAACCAACATGGGTTTCGGTCAGGCAGATCATGTCTATCATAACTAATGGAACACTACAACAACATTATTGATGTACTTGAAAGTAATGAAAACTATGATGTAATATACACAGACTTTGCCAAATCGTTCGACAAGTGTGACCATGGAATCATAATACATAAACTAAAATATATGGGAATAACAGGAAAAGTAGTGAAATTGATATATAATTTCCTTAGTGAGGGGCGGCAAGTCGTTACAGTACAATGAATATCTTTATCAGAATAGGAGATCCTCAGCTCAGTACCACAAGGAACAATATTAGCTCCATTACTCTTCATAATAATGCTAACTGACATAGATGAGGACGTTGCCAGAGACAGCACAGTAACATCCTTTGCTGATGACACAAAGATCAGTAGAAAAATAAGAAACCCAGAAGATATAGGATCTCTACAAACCGACATGAACAAAATCTACAAGTGGACGGAAGACAACAATATGAAGTTTAACACCGAGAAATTTCAGCTGTTACGGTACGGAAAAAGAGAAGACCTGAAATCCATGGAATATTATACCCCAAATGGACAGGAAATTCAGAGAAATTCTAGAGCAAAAGATTTAGGGGTTGTAATGACTGATGATGCGAAATTTGAAAAACAAAAGAAGATAGCAGTAAACAGGACAAAGAAAATAACGGGGCAGATATTGAGAACCTTTAAACGAAGGGATAGGAATGTAATGATTCCTCTACTGAAAACACTGATCATACCCAAATTGGAATACTGCTCGGTCCTAACGTCCCCATATAAAAAAGAAGACATTAGACAGCTAGAAGGGATTCAGAGAAGCTTCACAGCCAAGATCAAGGGGTGCAAAGAACTAAATTACTGGGAAAGGTTACGCGAACTAAACCAATATTCACTGGAAAGGAGGGAGAGGGAGAGGGAGAGGGAGAGGGAGAGGGAGAGGGGGAGGGAGAGGGGGAGACACAATTATTTACACTTGGAAAATAATGGAGAAACTAGTCCCTAATCTTACTCTGAACCCTGTAACTCCCCAAACAACGGTGGAAAGTAGAAAAGGAAGACTGTGGTGTTCCCAAATTAAAGACGAGACAGGGATCATCCTTAACCCTGAAAGAAAATAGTTTTGTTGTGAGAGGACCAAAACTGTTTAATCAGCTGCCCAAAGACCCAAGGAACACGAATGGTGTTGCAGTAGACATCTTCAAAAGAAGATTAGACGTCTGGCTCAGAACAATCCCCGATGAGCCGGGCGTACCTGGCTATGTGAGGTGGAGAGTACAAGAAACCAACTCACTACTTCACCAGGCCAACTCGAGAGGAGGGGCGACAAGCTTGACCTTCATGAAATGAGGAATCATCGCGCGGAACCTTTGAAAGATTGAAAGGTATGCACAGAAAAAAAGAAAATAGAAAAGTTCTAACGGACATTAATCTTAGAATTGACGGCGGAAAATAATTTCAACATTTTGTTGGAATGTATACAATTTTATGGATTTCTTTAAACTACAAACTTTTCTGCCTGTAACGAAGTAGGTTGTTCACAATCCACTCGTACCTTGTTCCATAATTTCGTTGATGGTGTTAAAGTCGAGATTGCTTTCGAGGCTAAGCATGAAGACGTCATCCAGCTTGGTCATCACCTCTCCCACAGTCTTCCGGTGAAGCTCTAAGGCGCCGTAAATGATGTTTTGCTCCTCCAGACGCAAATCGTTCCGGTCTTTCGTTACCTGAAATAGTTACATATTACAAAGTGCTAGTGATGGGACGATTAATCGGAATCGAGAATCGGAAGAATCGAGCATTTTTCAGGAATCGGAATCGGAATCAAGAGAATTGTACCATGATTTCCGATTCTTAAAACGATTCTTTAACTTTTAATTGAACCAGTTTTGCAATGTAAACTTTAAAATTTAAATGAAAGAGGATAACAAATTTTATTTTTATTGTATTGTAGCTATACATTAAAACATGTATATCCATGATGTGTAATCAAGAAGATTAAAATGAATTGTTACAACTTAGTTGATTTTTATTTTTAAACCAATCTATTATAATTTATAATTTATATTACCATACTCATAATGTAAATAGTTAATCTTACCAGAGTAAAATATGACAATTTCCAGAAAAACAAGTATAGAATTATATTTAAAAATATTGAGAATCGGAATCGGAATCGAGAATCGTATCGGAATCGAGATTTTTTAGTGGTATCGGAATCGGAATCGTTAAAAATTTTGGTATCGTCCCATCACTACAAAGTGCATCGTAGTACTTCGGCAGATTTTTCAGAGAGATTCTTTACAACTCGCAAGTACACTTCGATCTTACGGACATACTACATAGTTTGGGACCGACACCTATTTGCATAATGAAAATTCCCCAAAATCTGAGGGCTACGTTGTGGCCAATATAGTAACACCGCTTCCCGTCAATCAGCGAAGTTAAACGACAGTTAGTCTGACAGTAATTGGATGGAGACCGTCCTCTTGCCTATCTATTTAAGCCTGTTCGTAAAACAGCAAGGAAATAATGAGTGAGAAGGGCCAGAAATTGTCACAGCGCTCAGACCATCTAATGCGGCCCATTACGTTAACTCTCGAATTATTATTAAATTATTATTATTATTATTATTACCATCATCATCGGGAGTCGAACCCCCGACCTCAACTGCTTGTTCCTTTGTTACTGGGAAATTATGTCACCCAATGAACTATGGGCGCTGGCTAGGAAGGCAGTACAGATTTTATTTGCTCGTAAAGTTGAGAATTCGTGAAACGAAGTTCATCGCAATATAAAAAAGGTTGCCCAGTTTTCATTCCATTTCCACAAAATCTTAATACTTTTTTCGTCATCGTTCACTTCTACCTTTAATGAATCGCTTCTTCACGAAACAGACACGATTATACTAATAAATGCGTAAATAATTAATATATAATCATTTACATAATTAATCAATGGAACTTAAAGAGCGATACATTCCAAAGATTCAAAGATGCAGATTTTCAGGCCACCTTAAATGGAATTGAAGGAAATCTTCAGGAGCAGGAAAAGTATAAGATAATAATTTTCATAATGTACATTTCAATAAGCGTTCCACAACGTTCGAGAATTAATTAAATAATTTAGTAATCTACCAGTATGTAAATAGCAATAATAAATACACGATAATCAACTTAAAAATTTTTATTGCAAACTTATAACAAACTTTACGGAGCGCGCTTTTAAGTTGGTCACCCTGTATTTTCCCTCTTATACTGGTGGTAAGCTTATTTAAATAATATTGTCACCAACTGACAACCTCACTCCACGTACAATAAACAACTTTGGGTTTAATTCAGCTATATTAAAATGGTGGAGCACTAAGTGCCACAATTCCAAGTCCTCCTCCTCCTTCAGCGAATTGTAATTCAGATGTAGGTCTCACTCAGTAAACCAAAGGCATTCATGCTTCAGTGATTACAATGAAACAAAACGGATAAAGTTAATTTATTGCACTTCATGGGACTTGTGTTTTACGATTTTATTTTATATTATATCTATCTATCTATCTATATCTATATCTACAGTATATCTATCTATATCTACAGTATATCTATCTATCTATCTATATATATATATATATAACTAGTTGTGACTGATCGGGGACCTTGGTGCAGTGGTTAGCATATCCGACCGGCAACTGGATGATCCCGGGTTCGATTCCTGGGAGGTGCCTCATTTTTAATTTGTTCCTTCTATCTCCTCATCTTGTACGAACGCTCTTCTACACAAGCGTCGTTCTTTATATTAATTATACTGTGTGTTGTTTGCAGTTAAAAATTTATATATATATATATATATATATATATATACACACAGGGTGGGCCGTAAGTTTCCATACATAGGAAAAATTAAACGTTTGTTTTTATGTTTCAGATACCCTAAGAATATGCGTTTGACGAAAGAGCAACGAATTGAATTGGTCCTGTGGAGTGGCCTCCCAGATCCCCAGATCTCACCCCCCTTGATTTCTATCTTTGGGGGCACTTGAAGGCCATGGTGTATCAGGAAAAGATACGAGACATAAATCATCTAAAGGAACGTATCACCAACGCCATTACAAGCATAACGTCAACTGTGCTAATGCGTGTTCATCAACAGTGGGGAACACGTATTGAAATGTGTTTTCAAAACAATGGCAACCATGTAGAGCATATTATATAAATAAAAATGGTTGTCCATAAAAAAATGTTTATTTTTCCTATGTATGGAAACTTACGGCCCACCCTGTATATATATATATATATATATATAACCTTGGGATCCACAACTGCTTTTATCCCTCAAACGGTTATGCTTTTACCCGCAAATGATATTCACCCCAAAATCCTTCTTCATTATAGCTGAAGGTCGCTTACATAAAGACTTTGGCAAAGAATTCATAAACATAAACGCATTTTTACGTCATACTTATGAAAGAAAGGGACACTAAAATAAAACTTAAAAATAAATACAAATAAAAAATTTTAATGTGAAAAGCTTTTCGAGGAACGAGATTAAATTTTTATCCGCTATTTAATTTGAAAGTGGACCACCTGAAGATATAAGTTACGCACAAAGTTTACGCTTATTACTTGTATGCCAAATAAATATTTACAACGTCGTTGAAAAGGACATAATATCTGCATACCAAATATAAACATTATTATATTCGAATACACAATATTTAACTGTATACGAAGTATAATACAAATACAAATAATCGTTATACACAAACAAATACTAAGAGGATAATGGAGTCTTTTTAAAAAAGCAATCACCTTATCAAAATATGGAAGAGACCCAACAACCATAATATGAAAGCATCTGTAATGTTGTGTGTGGTGTGTGTGTGTGTGTGTGTGTGTGTGTGTGTAACAAAATTTAATCCACTGCAGTTTAGCCCAGAAAAGGAATATATTCAGCGAGGTAAAGAATTCCGAAAGGGAAGAAACGTAATACATGCTTACACTAATCTGTGTAAAATCTCTCCTTTACCCTTTCTTCCTCTCCAGCAACTGCCAGGGGAAGAAAGCGTTGAAGGAAAAATTATAGAAATGTAAGCAAAAGAACAATGAACAGAAATAATGTAGAACACTATACACACCATAAATGCAGATTGGTATACACGAAATGACTTCAGGTATGATGAAAATATTGCTTTGACTTGCTTTAAATATGAAATATTCTTGAAATGGAGTAATATGTACGAGTATATGCTATCTTTCTGTCTCTTCACACACACACACACACACACACACACACACACACACACACACACAGTGCGGATCTCCGCAAAAACGAGGTACCGACTTTTTTTGAAAGCCATATATGCAGACTAACCAAACCGAATTTAACCCTAGTGCCATCGAACCGAGCGCCTAAATCTAATCAGGAGCAACGTATCTTTTTCTGACAGTAAAAATTATTCTAGATTTTTTTTATACACATTTTTTTAATATTCCGAGGTACCAACAGTGGTACGTTACACACTCGACCTCACATGTGTCCAGTTGCCTACGTGCACACACACACAATTATATATAATTGGGTTAACAAGTATCGTGAGCAGTATCAGTAACAATTCAACAATTGAAGCGTGGCTTGGACGGGACAACACAATAATACCTATATTATCAGCAAACGAATACGAAAAACGTAACTCTGGTAATTTAAATCATTTCGGTGTCCAGGGTGACCTAAAAGTCAGCCACGCGGGAAATTTATTTATATTAATGTTTTTTTCTCCGTTCCAAGCGGAACATGAATAGGAAATTAACGAATGATAAGCGAGTGAAGTTGGTCTTCATGTAGGCAAGAGAAGGAAACGCGTACCAAAGTGTCGCAGACGAATTTAATTAGCAAAGCCAAGGGAGGAAAAACCAGTGGTTTCTCAATTGCTTCCTTCTCTCGCGTGAATGAAGACCAACTTCTTCACTCGCTCATCTTTCGTTAATTTCCCATCCATGTCTCACCTGGAACGGAGCAAAACAGCATTAATATAAATCAATTTTCCATACGTGTCCTGACTTTTGGGCCACCCTGTACAATTTTCAACTCCTTACAATTAAACTTTAGTGAAAACGAGAAAATTGTCAAGACAGGCGAGCCGATCGGGTTAGAGCAGTAGTAGTTCGGGGTTACGGATGTTTTCCCGAAATATTGAAGTTAGAATGGTGTATTAGGCTAATGGTCTGAAACTTTTCTGGTTGCTAACCCAAAAAATTACTCTCACTTACAGAAATTAAAATAAATTCATTATATCAAATGCATTCGCATTTGAAGACTAAATTCACAAATGCAAGCTAAATTTAAAGAGTTGTAGGAAAAACAAATCCCTCAGATTTTCGAAAAAACTAATAAATTTAATAATATTTTCGTTAAATGTAAATATGGATTTGTATTTGACAGACTTACTTACTTACTTACTTACTTTCCCTAAGTCGAAACCTGGACTGGTACACGAAATATTTCGTACACCTAACTTACGAAACGTTTACGACAATGACGACGTTGTCACCATTAAACCTGACAGGCAGTTAGTTGTCTCGACTTTTTGTCCGGTCTCAAAAACTGCGAATGCATTTTACCTTATCTCAATACACTCTTCTCAGTCCTTTGAAGCTATCACGCACGCTAATGTAAATGTGGGGACCGATACGCCTTCAGTGTCCTGGCCACACTTATCAAAACGCTAAGTAAGGCTTAAGTTTTCTTCATCTAAAAACATTTCAGTTACAGCGTACTTCGTTACTGTATTCGTATCATATCATATCACCTACAATAATGATTGTCCGTATTTGTTTTACATCCATAATACTACTGACTCGCTAAAAATATATACCGTATTTCCACTATTAGTTCGTTTATATATTAATTGTAATTTAAACGTGACATAATATATCATGCCAACCACGCGTGGCTGGCTCCGGGGGCGGGAGGAGATCGGAAAACAATTCCCTCCTTCACCAAATCCCACGAACGAGGCGAGATGCTACAGAGGGGTCGACCGCAGGGCGCTCCTGAACTGTCGTTCAAACCCTCAAAAGTAAAGTAAGTAACATTTTATCTCAATCTGAGAGCCCGATAAAACTGAAAGATTAAGCGCAAAATTATATAAATTAAATAGTTCAGTTGACAGTATTATCGTAACACCGATGTACTATTTGTATTATTGTATTATAAAATTGTAATATTGTATTATTGTAACAAGTTGTAATATTCTGATACTTAGTTTATAAATAAATTTATATAAATAAAAAATAAATATTTTCACAATGACTTTAAAAGACTTCACACACTGATTTACACTAACTTCATTGTCTAATTTTCACCTATTACTTCATTTATGTATTTCAAATTAATTCTTATTTATCATTTCTATATAATAAATTATAACTACGCGGGAAGTGAGATTTTATATTTAATACGTGAGCCCAGTAAAGCCTGAAGCTCAAGGGCGAAATTAAATAAAATGTATAGTTCAATTTGACAATTACTTAGTTTATGTTAAATTTGTAACAAAGAAATTGTAATATTTATTTTATAAAGAATTATGAAAATGAATGATTATTTATAAAAAAAAAAGTATTACAATTTTACAACTTGTTAAAATAATTTTAACAATAAATAATTGTGAAATTGCACTATTTATTTTGTATAATTTGGCCCTTAATCTTTAAGCTCTACTCGTCCCTCAGATTAATTAGAGATAAAATATAATCAGTGTTGGAAGTAACGCCGTTACTGGTAACGGCATTACGTAACGCCTACTTATTTCGTAACGGTAACGAGATTATTTTATTTATATTGTAACGAAATTGGTAACCCCGTTCTTTTTCATTCCATTTTCAGTCATTATTCGTTACTTTCTTATACGCTCAACTCAGAAACGTATATGAATAAAAATGGCTTCACACTAAACATGTACAAGCACGTTTGAACACGACACTCGTGACACTCAGTGATTCAACACGTGAACAGACTGTCCTTAAAAAGGACAGGCCTGGCAACCCTTCCCAGCCCTCCCACCTTGGCATTTTGTAATTTTTCATTCGCGATTTATTTTAGTGTAAATTCTCTTCAATAATTTTCGTTTTTGTCATACTAAGGGCAAAGAGCAATTTTATTTTACATTTTTAGTTTTTACTTAAGATCTATTGATCTCTTATTATTATTATTATTATTATTATTTCAAATGGCAAAATTGTTAAATTGTATTGCTTATTATTTAAGTATAAGTCTAAAATCAGGTCTGTTTCATTATATTATATATATCTGACCTTAATTAAATATTTACTCGATATTCAGAAATTCTTTCATAATTGCGATGTAGATATATCATTCTTATATTGAGAAATACTATATTTTCTAGTTTTTTATAAAAGTAACGGTAACTGTAACGCATTACTTTTCCATAGAAACGCCTTTACTTTAAAAAAGTAATGCACCCAACACTGAATAATACATGATATATGTCACTTTAAAATTATGATTAATACACAAACGAACTACCTAACAGTGAAAATACTATATATATATATATATATATATAATATTTAGGAGAAATCCAATGACAAGGAGAAATGTAAATGCCATGAAAAGTCTTCTTTAATGCGCAACGTTTCGAGCAAATACGCTCATCTTCAGGCTGTATGATAACAATGTGAAATTAAAATCAATAATTGAATGAAAAACCAGACAAAGAAAATTTCTATAACCTATTCATAAAGGCAAACTTTAAAAGACTGAAAAAAGAGGGTTAAATTCTAAGTTATACAGATTTACATTTAAAATTAAGAAGCTATTTTTAAATACATATAGTAAATGTGAAATTAATACACTGGAAAAATTAACAATAGTACACTGGAATAATGAAACTAACTAACCTTTCACTGCAATTTCCGAGGCTAGACTGATTTAAGCACAAAACGAGAAAACATAAGATAAGATAAGATAAGATGGTGAGGGCGATTGGGGAAGGGGGGATTATAAGGAATTGGGGAAGGAGGAGGGATTATAAAAAGTTTAAAGGGACGGCTGATGAGAGTCAACATTTAACGTAGGGGTCAAAGTTTTAATATAAAGCGATTCCAGAATTCTAAGTGAGTTGGGACAAGTATTACAACCAAGAATTTTAAAATTTTCTAAAGTGACATCAGTTTTACATTTGATACTGTGTTCCCGAATGCTAGAAACTTCTTTAGTTTTTAAAATTTTACCTGTTCGGCCACTTATTCCATATGCGAATAAAATCTAGCCCTGAGAGAGCGAACAGTGCTGCCAATGTAATTCCCAAGGAGACACCTAGGGCAGGTAAATAAATATACAACACCGCTACGCAACGAGTCAGGGGTTCGATCCTTCGCTGAGAAAAAGCTACCTAAAGACGTTTTATTAATAAATATGATGCGGAAATCAGTATGATAAAAAATTTCCTTAACAACTTTGTAAATTTAAGCTTAAATTCCTTATTCAAAGGACCCATTTCAGGTACCAAGAAATATTTTATATCCTTCGGCACTGTAATACAAGGAAGTTGAGGGCTATAAACATTATTTAAGAAGGATCTAATTAGTTTATCTACATATTGAACAGGAAAACTATTATTGGTAAAGTATGATCTTAGATTATTAAATTCATCATTAAGTAAGGTAAAACTAGAGGTCAAAACTGGACTGTTATTTTCTTGAAATGTGTCGGACCTGCAGGGTTTTCCCGAAATTTGTTTACTTCAAACTCTACCGTGACAATCTATATGACTCTGAATTTTATCAATCGTCCCTGGAATATTTATTAAATAATGAAATTAATTATAAAATCAAAATTTCGGACTCGCATAATAAGTCTCTTGGGCATTATATAACTACTCTTAAAAATACCTTTTCGTTGTTGGACTATTTATTAATAATTTCTCTTGTACAACGTGAACTAGAAAAATTTCACTCTACCATCTTGGAAACACATGAACGTAAGTTAAAGGCTTTGGGAATGAATTCACCAAATTTTTTCAATTCAGATAAGGTAATTTCGAATCTTTCTAGTTACACACTCTCCCCTCGGGAAAAGTTTTTACTGTCACTTGGTTTGCAATTTAAGCTTCCGTTGTTCCAAATATATAAGCCTTCGTTTTTTCTTTACTTTGAAAATTTTTTTAATGGCTTGAAAAATGTTCCCCATGTGGGTGAATTCAATAATTTCAAATGTCAGTTCTCAAATCTAACTCAAGAATTTTTTCATAAACTTAGAAATCTTAAATTTCAATCTTTCATATTTAGGAAGAGTGATTTGCAGTGTATTAAGAATTTGGCAAAGAACCAGGAGATTGTCGTGACTAGACTGGACAAGGGTAACGGAGTGGTTATTTTGAATAAATCGGACTACATAAACAAAACTAATGAAATCCTAAGTGATCTTACTAAATTCAAACAAATTCTTGAACCTGTCAATAAAGTCATTGTAAGGTTAGAAGACCAGGTTAATAGATTTCTGTCACGACTAAAGTCCTTAAAGATAATAAAAAACGATACTTACTCTCAGTTGTTCGCATCTGGTGCTAATCTTGCTCAATTATACTGTTTGCCTAAAATCCATAAAGTTGGAACACCTCTCCGTCCTATTTTAGCTTCGTATAACTTACCCACCTTTCAATTGGCAAAATTTGTTGTTAGTCTCCTGTCACCGTTTGCGAAAAATGCTTACACTATAAATAACTCGTTTGAATTCCAAAAAGACCTTCTTGGTGAGAACTTCGATTCAAAAAAGTTTTTTGTCAGTTTTGATGTAAAGTCGCTTTTCACAAATGTACCTGTATCTGAAACTATTGCCATTATTTTAGATAGGGTTTTTAGCTCGGTTGATATTTTTCATGGTTTTTCATTGTCTCATTTTAAGGAACTTTTAGAATTGGTCTTCAAACAATGCTATTTTACTTTCAACAATAAGGTTTACCAACAAATTGATGGTGTAGGGATGGGATCACCTGTCGGACCGTTAGCAGCTGATTTTTTTATGACTCATTTAGAAAGTGTAATTTTTAGTCAATCTCCAACTCATCTCAAGCCAATTTTCTATCGACGCTTCGTTGATGATTCGATAGCTGTCTTTGATAATGCGGTACAAGCGCAACAATTCTTTAACTTCCTAAATTCTTTGCACCCCAATATAACGTATACAATGGAAACTGAGAAAAATGGCTCCCTTCCCTTTTTAGATCTTTTAATTTCGAAAAACGGTGATTCTATTACTACATCAGTTTACAGGAAACCCACTTTCACTGATTTGGGCATGAATTTTTTTAGTTTTACTGATTTCAACTATAAGATGTCTTGTATTAAAACTCTCCTGTTCAGAGGATATAATTTGACCTCTAGTTTTACCTTACTTAATGATGAATTTAATAATCTAAGATCATACTTTACCAATAATAGTTTTCCTGTTCAATATGTAGATAAACTAATTAGATCCTTCTTAAATAATGTTTATAGCCCTCAACTTCCTTGTATTACAGTGCCGAAGGATATAAAATATTTCTTGGTACCTGAAATGGGTCCTTTGAATAAGGAATTTAAGCTTAAATTTACAAAGTTGTTAAGGAAATTTTTTTATCATACTGATTTCCGCATCATATTTATTAATAAAACGTCTTTAGGTAGCTTTTTCTCAGCGAAGGATCGAACCCCTGACTCGTTGCGTAGCGGTGTTGTATATTTATTTACCTGCCCTAGGTGTCTCCTTGGGAATTACATTGGCAGCACTGTTCGCTCTCTCAGGGCTAGATTTTATTCGCATATGGGAATAAGTGGCCGAACAGGTAAAATTTTAAAAACTAAAGAAGTTTCTAGCATTCGGGAACACAGTATCAAATGTAAAACTGATGTCACTTTAGAAAATTTTAAAATTCTTGGTTGTAATACTTGTCCCAACTCACTTAGAATTCTGGAATCGCTTTATATTAAAACTTTGACCCCTACGTTAAATGTTGACTCATCAGCCGTCCCTTTAAACTTTTATAATCCCTCCTCCTTCCCCAATTCCTTATAATCCCCCCTTCCCCAATCGCCCTCACCATCTTATCTTATCTTATCTTATGTTTTCTCGTTTTGTGCTTAAATCAGTCTAGCCTCGGAAATTGCAGTGAAAGGTTAGTTAGTTTCATTATTCCAGTGTACTATTGTTAATTTTTCCAGTGTATTAATTTCACATTTACTATATGTATTTAAAAATAGCTTCTTAATTTTAAATGTAAATCTGTATAACTTAGAATTTAACCCTCTTTTTTCAGTCTTTTAAAGTTTGCCTTTATGAATAGGTTATAGAAATTTTCTTTGTCTGGTTTTTCATTCAATTATTGATTTTAATTTCACATTGTTATCATACAGCCTGAAGATGAGCGTATTTGCTCGAAACGTTGCGCATTAAAGAAGACTTTTCATGGCATTTACATTTCTCCTTGTCATTGGATTTCTCCTAAATATTAAATTGAAGCTCTGTAGAAGCAACCCGCATGATTATATATATATATATATATATATATATATATATATATATATATATACATACACAGAGCTGGGCAGTATTTAAATACGTATTTAAATACATTTGTGTATTTAGAACTGTATTTATAAATACATTGTTTTTCATGTATTTAAATATAGTAT
Organism: Bathynomus jamesi; assembly: GCA_023014485.1. Taxonomy (NCBI): domain Eukaryota; kingdom Metazoa; phylum Arthropoda; class Malacostraca; order Isopoda; family Cirolanidae; genus Bathynomus; species Bathynomus jamesi. The sequence continues at coordinate 1,134,999 of JAJOZX010000640.1, read as the reverse complement.
TTAAATACTTTAATGAGTATTTAAATACAATGTATTTAAATACTCAAAATATAAAAATGTAAATACTTTTACTGGTTTAATACACGTTCTGTACTAGCACAGTACGACGCGTCGACAGTGTAGTACAGCATGGTTCATGTTTCAACGTGTCAGTTCAATCAGTTGTGTGCCACTCTTAGTCGAAAGCGGTTGATTTCTTTATCGTGTGCGTGTCATGGCTTCAACAAGCAAATCCGGTGAATCAAACAGTGATATATCTGCAGATAACAATTTAGTGCACCCTCTGTTTGATGGAAAATACTTTAAAATTAAATCTAAAGACGGTAATAAGGTAAAGTGCACCTGCTTGCTGTGTAAACACGAAGTCTCTGCTGCAAGCAATGCTACAACGAATCTGTACACTCATCTGAAGGTAAGTGTTTTTTTAGACATCAAAAAATATCTTGAAATTGACCGAATAATCGTACAAAACGGCTCTGCCTTAAGTGGGCCTGTGTAACTAACTCATTGCAATCAATCCAATTTGCGATAATCCAATTTGCGATGGAAAATTCATTGATGAAAAAGCTTTTAAAATCGTCTGATCTATCGAGTGGTGTATTTATTTCGAAATTCACCGTGTCCCCTAAAGTAGAAATTTATCAAAACATGAATTAGTGAATGCATATGTTAAAATTTGTATGTATTTAAAATGTATTTACAAATGTATTTAAATACAATTGATGTATTTTGTATTTAGTATCTAAATACATTCGTAAATGTATTTAGTATTTAAATACATTTCTCCTATGTATTTAGTATTTAAATACATTCAATGTATTTATTGCCCAGCTCTGTGTGTGTATATATATATATATATATATATATATATATATATATATATATATATATATATATATACAACTCAGAATGGTCCCCTGAGAAACTTATATGTTAAACACAGACCGTGCATGGAACAAGGAACTCTTCTGGGAAAATTAAATCCACTATAGTCCGAATAAGTAATGGTAAATGACAAATACCATAGTTTTTCTTTTTCATGATGCTAGCCCGACGTGGGCAACGGGTCTCTCGCAAAGAGGTCCCATAAATATAACTTCCCTCACCAGCTATCTGCAAAGCAGACAAGATCCAGCTTTGGGACATGGATCTAGGGTTTAAAGCAAGCCTAGTCCCACTACATTTAGAACCTCTATATAAGTAAAAGACTCGTTGCATTCACGTCGGATTGAATAAATCAAAGAAAAAGGGGTAACTATTGTATTTTTAGCCAAAAAAACAAACTTAAACCTCAACCGGGACATTGAGCGTCCACTTTTCAAGGCACGTAACACGTCCGTTTAATATACACAAACTCAGAATGGTCCCCTGAGAAACTTATATGTTAAACACAGACCGTGCATGGAACAAGGAACTCTTCTGGGAAAATTAAATCCACTATAGTCCGAATAAGTAATGGTAAATGACAAATACCATAGTTTTTCTTTTCATGATGCTTTGCGAGAGACCCGTTGCCCACGTCGGGCTAGCATCATGAAAAAGAAAAACTATGGTATTTGTCATTTACCATTACTTATTCGGACTATAGTGGATTTAATTTTCCCAGAAGAGTTCCTTGTTCCATGCACGGTCTGTGTTTAACATATATATATATATATATATATAATATATAATATATATATATCTATATATATATATATATATGGGAATGAACTCAGAATGGTTCCCTGAGTTTTTTATGATACACACAGACCGTGCATGGAACAAGGAACTCTTCTGGGATAATTAAATCCACTATAGTCCGAATAAGTAATGGTAAATGACAAATACCATAGTTTTTCTTTTTCATGATGCAAGCCCGACGTGGGCAACGGGTCTCTCGCAAAGAGGTCCCATAAATATAGCTTTCCTCACCAGCTATCTGCAAAGCAGACAGGATCCAGCTGTCCCAAAGCTGGATCCTGTCTGCTTTGCAGATAGCTGGTGAGGGAAGCTATATTTATGGGATCTCTTTGCGAGAGACCCGTTGCCCACGTCGGGCTTGCATCATGAAAAAGAAAAACTATGGTATTTGTCATTTACCATTACTTATTCGGACTATAGTGGATTTAATTATCCCAGAAGAGTTCCTTGTTCCATGCACGGTCTGTGTGTATCATATATATATATATATATACAGGGTGGGCGGAAAGTAGCTCCCTAATTTAAATTACATATAAATTATGTATAAATTGTGATTGTATTGTTATATTGTTATGGTGTGTTCTCTAAAGTGGTACAATTGTAACGTTCATTTTTTTTTTTCATTTCAGATTGAAGGGTAACATGGCTGAGCGTTTAACACTGCAGGAGCGTGCCCAGTTGGCGGCACGGTACGAAGTTTGGCAATCTGTCGTTCGAGTTCAAAGATGGTGGCGGGCCATTCACGGACCACGTGCCCAAGTGGACCCGAAAACAATCAAGAACTGCCACTCGAAGCTCATGACCACGGGGTCTGTGGCAGATGTTCGAAGATGTGGTCGCCCTTCGACATCCAGGGCCCAGGAGACGGTGCAGGCAGTTCAGGAAATGTTCGCACGGAGTCCACGAAAGTCAACTCGCCAGGCAGCTCGGGAAAGTGGACTCTCCCGCTACTCAGTGCGAACTGTGCTGAAGAAGGAGCTGAACTGGCGTGCGTGGAAGCCGCATTACTGCCAATCTCTCTCGGACGAGGACTGCGACATTCGCATGGAGTTCGGGGAAATCATGCTGGCTTGGCATGAAGACTGGCCCCATCTCTTCCGCAACATCCTCTGGAGCGACGAGGCGGTGTTCCACGTCGGAGGCTTTGTCAACCGCCACAATTGCCACTACTGGGCAGGAGAGGATCCCATGGTTACCGCTGAAAAACGGCAGAATCGGTTCAGTGTACGGTGTGGTGTGGTATGACCTCAGATCAGGTTGTGGGCCCGTTCCTTCTGCGCACACCATGAATGCTGAGCGGTACCTTGCTATGTTGCGAAACGAGGTCTGGCCGGTTGTCAGCACATGGGAGAACATCGACGATCTGATATTTATGCAAGATGGCGCCCCTCCGCACTTCGCTCTTGTTGTCCGTGAGTGGCTGGATGCCCACTTCCCTGGGCGTTGGATGGGTCGTCGTGGTCCACATCAATGGCCAGCCAGGAGCCCCGACTTGACACCGTGCGACTTCTTTCTTTGGGGTGGGTAAAGGAAGAAGTCTACCGCACCAAACCGAGGACATTGGAAGAACTGGAGGACCGAATTCGGGAAGTCATATCCTCCATCCCGCCGGAGTTCCTGCTAAAGTCAGTGGACGCCATTCCTGGGCGGCTCCAGAAGCTGGTGGAAAGAGTTGGAGCCCACATTGAATTTTGGAGAAACCTACCATGTATGCCTACCTTTTCATATTATTTTCTTCTGAAATAAATGGATAATATACGTATTTTTTTACCAATCCAAAATAGGGAGCTACTTTCCGCCCACCCTGTATATATATATATATATATATATATATATATATATATATATATATATATATATATATATTATTTATCGTATTATTATAGATATGAAACAAATACAGACTGACTTTGTTCAAAATATGATACCAATACAGTACAAAGAATTGATAGACACGAGAAATGACCAAGTAATACAGTAATGTACATTTAATCCTAAATTTTTATTAGTATCCCATTATTTATTAATCGTGATTTCAACTTATTTTTAAACGAATTTACGTTCGAAATACAGGGCCACGCCAGAATAAAATTAACACCCTTCTAAAGCAACGTAATGGATATGTGGCATCGTCCTCTCGAAACATGATCTCCTCCAGGTAGTGTTTCTATTCCGAAACAAAGGCAGGAGGTTCTTATCTAAGATGGTTATGTAATTTTATGAATTAAGACGTCCCTCTACGAACAAGGGTCAGTTTTTTCAGTGCCAAATATCTGCCCACACCATAACAGCACAACCACCGAATTTCATATTGGGTTGCACCAATTTGGCATTGAACATATCGCGGCAAGTTCTTCTCTATACCCCCATTTGTCCTCCTGAAGTAAACTGCTGGAATATCGATTCATCTGAGAAGACAAAAGATTAAAAGAATGCCAAAACTGATCGGATTTGTCCTTCATCCGCATGAACAACCACTCGTATCGTCCAGCTACACGTCCTCTGTACCCATTTCTATATTTTATATATATAATTTACGTGGCCATTCCACAGCAAATTTTCGTCTAGCGTTACACCAATAAATTTTGTTAGAGTACATTCCTTTACAGTGATTTCATCAACATTTAACTCATCAAGATCGTTTAGTAGCAAAAATCAATGCTTACTCCGGAAATAGTTCAAGCACCGTGGGAACGCAATTGAAAAGAGCATTTGTTTTACTGAAATGACAAAAAATTACGAGATTTAAAAATAACCACCTTTGATGTTTCACGTATTGCCCCTTTAAATAAACTTAAACGAGTACATTTTTATGGATTTCGTGGCCTCATCAACTTCGCCTACTACAATCTACGATAAACCTCCATATTCAGCCCACCTCCCTGTCCTCTATTTCCTACCATGGTGAATTTGAAAGCATACGATTGCTAATTACCAAGTGTGAGGGGAGTTAATGGGCTATAAAAAAGCAAAAATACGATTACGAAGATAATCGAAAGAACCAACAGTTTAAGCCTCAAATTAACCCCATTCTTTTCAGCGGATTCCTTCATTAAAAAAGGTTGTTGCTTTTTTCAAAAAATATATGAATATTAAGGACTATTAAACTTGAAATAATCCCCTTAGTTTTATTTTAAATTTAAACAAGAATCGTGTCGGAACGACATCAATGTCCCCTCCTCTACTTGCGACCTTGACCTTTCCCGACACTTTCCTTTGTGATGACCCGTGTGTGTGTGTGTGTGTGTGTGTGTGTGTTTCATCAATTTGTGTTTGATTAAAAAATTATGGTGTGTACGTTCATTTGACCTTTGAACTCTGCGAACTTTACCTTTGATGCAGGAACCTGATTCTTACTCATGACACATCGTCTTGTGATCATTTACATGTGTATGAAGTTTCACTCATTTCTGTTTAGTGGTTCTAACAGACGAAGAGACGAACAGCCAAGTGCAATCCAATATGGGCCCTCCAAATTTTTTGGTCGAGGACATCACTTAGCGTAAAGAATTAACGGTTGAAAATCATACTTTATCAGATCGGACACACACACACAATTATATATCAGTAGCGACGGACGGGGTCAGGCAGGTCAGGCTGAGCCTGACCTTATTTCTCCTGCTAGGGACATAAAAAAAACTAACTACACAATCCCATCTCTTGTCAAGCTGTCAGGCTAAAAATTTCCATCCATCTATCTCTCATCTAAACCCCATTTCCCCAGTGAGGGTGGGGGGAGAGGCGCAGGAAGAGAGGGAAGATATGTGGCTAAAAATTTTGAATCAGATATCTTTACTTTCTAAAGCATGTTATAATGACCATGTTGGGATTTATAAATAAGGTTATATAGCTATTTGCATATACACTGACTGTACATAAAGTTAATTATTATTGTATTATTATGCATCTTCTCAAATAACAAAGCCTTACAACTCGCATAAAAACGCACAATTCCACGTCTTGTCAGGCAAACAATTTTAAGCCTGACGTCTCTCTTTCAAACATGTTATGATGTAAATCTTTCGATTTATGTTATAAAGTCATTTGGATATTCACTATACGTAAAGTTAATTTGTATTTTAATTGATTTATAACCAAGTTTTTAATGTTCGAAGTCAGGCAAATTCCCATCTGCCTGACGACTTGCTACTGTGTCAAAAATACTAGAGGCACTCAATATATTTTACCCCACCCTTTTTTCTTACCTAAATAATAGGCAATGGGGCTGAAATGTCCTTTGGGCCCTAAGTTTGAACTTTCTGCGCTTCACATAACCAGATTTTTCCAGTTTGAACCTCCCCTCATTGTATAAAACCGCTTTTAAACACCCTTGTATAAAACCGATGGTTAATGCAGTTTCGAAAATAGCGTCCGACAGTGATGTGCGTCGTAAACCGAGAACTGTTATCGCAGTTCTTAACCGCAGAGAAGGAAACAGTTGGAAATATTCACAGACGTCTACAAAACGTTTACGGAGATGCTGTTGTTGATCGAAGCACAGTTGGACGCTGGTTTAAAGGTGAGATCATCGGAGAGAGGGAGAGCCAGCCTCGAAGATGAGCCACGCAACGGTCGCCCGGCATCGGCTGTGATATCTCTCACTGTGCAACGTGCTAACAGCATCATTCGATCAAATCGGTGCGTCACATACAACGAGCTATCACTGGAGCTAGGAATTAGTGAAGGAAGTGTGAATACGATAATTCAGCAACTGGAATACTCAAGTGTGTTCACGGTTTGTTCCTCGCCAACTGACTGAAGATCACAAAGCCCAAAGAAAGGAAATTTCTTCAGAGTCGTTGGTTCGACACGAGACAGAAGGGGATGACTTCCTTTCACGAAATGTGACTGGGGATGAGACTTGGGTACACCACTTTGAACCTGAAACAAAACGCCAATCCATGGAGGGGCATTACGCAGACTCCCCACGCAAGTAAAAGTTCAAAATGGCTCCCTCTACAGGAAAGGTTATGACCACCATCTTCTGGGGCATGAAAGGGGTGATTCTGGTGGGTTCCGCTGGAGCCACCTCTTAACCTCCAACAACCTCATCGTCACAAACTTTCTTCCACGAATAGCATCCTTCATTGGCCCAAACAAATGGAAGTCTGAAGGTGCCAGATCCGGGCTGTATGGAGGGTGGGGTAACACAGTCAAGCGCATTTTTGTGATGGCCCTTGTTTGCAAACTGTTGTGTGGTCTTGCGTTATCGTGCAAAAAAAAGGACGTCTTCCAGTTTTCTCTCCGGTTGAACTCGCTTTATACGCTCTGGAGTCCCTGTAGGGTAGCAATATATGCCTCTGAGTTGATTGTTTGTCCTTTCTTTATAATGTTCACCAGCAAAGAATAAAGGCACTTGTTTCGAGGTGGAGGAAAGCCGTAGAAAAGGATGGAGACTATGTGGAAAAATAAAAACTTGTAAAAAAGGTATGTAACTACTTGTGTACAAAATTTCTGGAACTTACAAGGAAACTGGGAAAGAAAAAAAAGGTGGGGGCAAAATATATTGAGTGGCCCTCGTACATATCACAGTGAAACAAGTATCAAAACATATATATATATATATAATATATATATATATATATATATATATATATATATATATATATAATGTTATAATGTAATGTTATAATGTTTCAGACCAACAAAGACCCTAGGATCCACTCATGGCTGGTCTACCTAACTGTGTTCGTAATTGAGTATTGTGTATGTCCTCCGTGGTGGCGGAGGGGACCTACAATTTTACGTGGGTTCCGAACCACAAGAACATAAGAAATTTATGTAACAACTGCCTGTACATTCGCAACTACCAATTTTTGCAAAACTAAATAATTATCAATTAAAAACTAATTAATTATCGATTTAAAACTAAAGATAGAATCTCTGGATCCAGAGGATCAATTCATAATAGACTACTATCCACAAATATGTTACACTCTATCTATTTATAACAGACAGGCAAACATATCAGATCCAAAGAATCCAGTCATTTTCATTACGGTATCCATCAATACTAGTACCTTGCCCAACGAAAAATAAGTCACGGTCCATATCGATTGCGGACCAAGTCAAAATTTACAACCAATATACATTATAATATAAGCACACCGGACAAAAAATTAGTCACCCCTAATAGCACCGATAGTAGGAAGTTCAAGGTCACACAGAGGGCGCTGATGTAGCATTGGTAAGTGACAAGTAGCGGTGACGTAGCACACAGGATCAGATCTGTTTCGTGAGGTGGTGAAGAACAAAGTGTGTGTTGGATATAGTCTGCAAAATGGGTCGTGAGGCAGACGTTACTCAGTGGCAAAAAGGAGCCATCGTGTTTGGCAGAGCCCACGGACACAAAATGTCTGAAGTAGCCCAATTTGTTGGTGTGTCAACGCGTACTGTCCAGCGAGTTTACAAAGAGTGGTGTAGTTCGCAATCAACTGACAATCGACGGCGTAACTGTGGCCGGAAAACAATTCTCGACAATAGGGGCCGCCGCCATGTTTCTCGTCTAGTAACTGCAAATCGTTTTCAAACCAGAGAACAATTGCTCCAAGAAACCAATGAGGTTCTCCAGCGACCAATTTCCGAACGGACATTGCGACGAGAACTGCATGCGATGGACATCTGGAGCAGGGTACCACGGAAGAGGCCGCTGTTAACAGCAAGTCACAAATTGGCACGTTATAAATGGGCTCAGAGGCACAAAAACTGGACTGCGGCAGATTGGAAACGTGTAATTTGGTCCGATGAGTCCCGTTTTTGTTTGTTCTCCAATGATGGGAGGCGACGAGTACATCGCAGGTCCAATGAAGCCTTTAATCCTGAATGCGTCGAAGGTGTTGTTCAGGCTGGAAACAGAAAGTGAAGCGCAGGAATAGACACCCACGGACTCTGGCGGAACTTCGGGACCGGCTGATGAACGAGTGGCAGCAAATCGATGTTCAGTACATGCACAACCTCGTAGAGTCTCTGCCTCGCCTGATTCGTGCGGTTATCAAGGCCAGAGGCGCCGTCACACGTTATTAGGTACATTCTGAGAGGGGTGACTAATTTTTTGTCCGGTGTGCTTATATACTTAGGAGGAAAAGTGTAGGTGTGGCTGTAAAGACTGTACAGTAATGTAGAAATGTGTGTGCACCCATTTTGGGTCTCCCATTTCAAGGTGTTTGTGGGGCAAGTGAAGATCATGAGTTTTTCAATACCTCACAGTACTATGGGGGGCACCGCTCGGCAGAGGAATCTCTCTAAATGGGGTGTGTAAGGACAGAGAGTATCCCCTAACCCAAGATGCTGCCTCCCTATATCCCACAACACTTGTGTTGAGCTGTGGGATCTATCACCGCAAAGCCTTAATTTTACTACCTTAAACTATACCCAATCTATCAACATATGCGTCTAATCGATTTTTAAACATGTTTATAGACGTGCTACTAATTACTTCTACCGGCAAACTATTCCAGCTATTTACTATTCTATGCGTAAAAAAGTTTTTGGCAACTGCTGTCTCGAACCTTCTACTTGTCAACTTACACCCGTTATTTCTAGTCCTATTATATTGAGATATTTCGAAAAAGCTATCTCTATCTACGTTATCGAACCCATTCATAATTTTGAAAACCTGGATTAGATCACCCCTTAGCGTCCTAGTCTCGAGTGTTGTTAATTTTAACTCCTTAAGCCTATCCTCATACGACTTTGACCTAAGCGACGGAATCATCTTAGTTGCTCGTCTTTGAACTCTCTCGATTTTGTCTATATCTTTGCGCATATGCGGATTCCAAAATTGGACCGCGTACTCCAAATGGGGTCTAACTAATGATTTATAAAGTGGAATTATAATATCGCGCGATTTGTACTCAAAATTTCGAGCTATAAAACCTAACACTTTGTTCGCCTTATTGACCGCTGCTGTACTTTGTTTCGCTACTTTTAAATCACCAGTGACTATAACTCCTAAATCTTTTTCCTGCTCTACGCTTGTTAAATCTTTCCCTGACATACTATCAGAGCTGGGCAATAAATACATTGAATGTATTTAAATACTAAATACATAGGAGAAATGTATTTAAATACTAAATACTAAATACATTTTACGAATGTATTTAGATACTAAATACAAAATACATCAATTGTATTTAAATACATTTGTAAATACATTTTAAATACATACAAATTTTAACATATGCATTCACTAATTCATGAGTAACAACAATATAAAATGCTTGATAAAGGATAAAGAAATAGTACAATCTAATTTCCGATTATATATTTCCCTTTTTAGAACAAAACAAAAACAAAAGAACTTAGAACTTACGATGTTCAACCAGTGACATATTATACTCATTATATCATTGCAAAATGAGTAACAATTAATGAGTAGATGAGACATAAACGTAAACATAAGACGTAAACATAAACATAAGGCACCTTACGAATTCTCTTTTATTTCACGGTTGCTGCGGATCAAAACCAATCTTTCAAAAGTTTTGTCTGAAAGAGTGTTTCTTTTGGGAGTCAAAGTGATTCCCGCGAATGAGAATATTCGCTCTACCGGTGTCGAAGATGGTAATGTCGTGTTATAGCGGAGGAACAGTCTTTTTATGAGAGGATGTTTTCCCAAACTGTTGATGGTCCGATCGGAATCTTGTAGAAATGCCAATATATTCTGTAGTACAGAACGTGTATTAAACCAGTAAAAGTATTTACATTTTTATATTTTGAGTATTTAAATACATTGTATTTAAACATTAAAGTATTTAAATACTATATTTAAATACATGAAAAACAATGTATTTATAAATACAGTTCTAAATACACAAATGTATTTAAATACGTATTTAAATACAAATGTACTTAAATACTGCCCAGCTCTGCATACTATACGCAAAATTACCGTTACGCGAACCTAAATGCAAAATTTTGCACTTATCAACGTTAAATCTCATTTGCCATGTGACTGACCAATCAACGATTTTATTCAGATCTTCCTGGATTTTACCTCTATCTTCGTCATTAATCGCCCTACCACCCAGCTTCGTGTCATCCGCAAACTTTGAAACTGTACTGACTAGGCCGACATCTAAATCGTTAATATATATATATATATATATATATGATGAATAAAACCACGAAGGAAAGGAAACACAAAATGGTGCTCAAGCGCTTTCGTCTAATGACATCCTCAGGAACACTGAAGTACATAAAAAGGTTAAGCCTATATATAGGTTACAGAAAGAAAAAAAAAAATAAATAACATACATACACACACACACACATACATATATATATATATATATATATATACATATCTATATATACAAATACATACACACATACATACATACATATATATACAATAAACAGAGAAGTAAAAATAATAAAAAAAATTAAAAATTAAAACCTGAAAAGATTACCAGTGAGGCGTACAGATTTTGTAAGGAAAAATATCGATATTTAGCACAAGATCATATTTTTTTATATATATCGAAACCTGACCATAGGCAGCATTGTGTTAAAACCCGGACAGTATAAATTTGTATTTTTATAATCCATTTGATCTTGTGCTAAAAATCGATTAACTTTTAATTTGCATTTTTTTTTTTTATCGAAACCTGACCATAGGCAGCATTGTGTTAAAACCCGGCAGAGTTCCAGTATAAATTTGTATTTTTATAATCCATTTGATCTTGTGCTAAAAATCGATATTTTTCCTTACAAAATCTGTACGCCTCACTGGTAATCTTTTCAGGTTTTAATTTTTAATTTTTTTATAATTTTTTATTATTTTTACTTCTCTGTTTATTGTATATATATGTATGTATGTATGTGTGTATGTATTTGTATATATAGATATGTATGTATATATATATATATATATGTATGTGTGTGTGTGTGTATGTATGTTATTTATTTTTTCTTTTTTTCTTTCTGTAACCTATATATAGGCTTAACCTTTTTATGTACTTCAGTGTTCCTGAGGATGTCATTAGACGAAAGCGCTTGAGCACCATTTTGTGTTTCCTTTCCTTCGTGGTTTTATTCATCATAAATATTTTTCACGTGTTACCTTCGTGAAATAATTTTCATATATATATATATATATATATATAAAGGGATGGGAAACTGAATCGAAGTGGAATCGATAAACTGATAAAACCGATATTATTTTATGAATTGAAATCGAAAAAAACTCGAACTGAAAAAAATTCAGACAACTAAAATCGAAATTCGAACTGAAATTGAAAAACAATAAAAACTGAAATCTGAATTCGAATAGATTAAAAATAGTTTTGCGTTTCAGGTCTTTGGGTTGTCCTCACTTGAGCTTTCGCTCCGTTGGTTAAATACTCAAACAATTTGGTCGAGTCCCATTACGGATGACTCGCTTCGAGAGCTTTCGTTTCTTGGTGGTCCACATTTGGACCGAGGAACAACTCAGTTTCCTTTCTTTGAGGTCCGGTTGCCCTCATTTGAACTTTCGCTCACTTGGGTAATTACCCAAACTATTTGTCGAGTCCCATTTCGGATGACTCTTGTTGAGGGCTTTTGCCTCTCATTGATCCCATTTTGGACTGAGTGACAACACAATTGGTTACCTTCTCTCGAGGTTCTGAGTCGTCATTTGAGCTTTTGAGTCGTCCTCAAAGAAACAACTTCTCGCCCGAAAACATTGACAATATTTTAATTGTTCGCTCTAATTTTAACACGCGAGTTTACGAGGTATTTGTATATAATAAACAGAGGTCATTTAATCGTTTTATTCCCCTTTCTAAAACTATTATTTATATATTTGATATATGTGGTGCGCTTTAAAATTTAAAAAGTGTACCAATTAATAAAACATTCCGAATTGAAAGTTTTTTTGTTAAATAAAACTTTGTGAAAGAAGTGAAGCGAATAAGTAAAAACAAAAAGACTAGTGTTTCGTGCCAAATTCTCAGTGAAAAACAGAAATCGAATGTAAATACAAATATAAATTTAAATCTGAATTTGTCAATAGGGTACGCCCGAAAAAATAATACAAAGAAATTCTTAAAGAAATCTGAAAAATAAACTGTAATCGAAGTTTAAATCGAATCGAACCGAAAAATATAAAACTTGAATCGAAAACTAAACTCAAATCGAAACTCAAATCGATATTTTCCAAACTTAAACTGAAATCGAAACTGGACTTAAAAATTTATCAGTTTCCCATCCCTTATATATATATATATATATATATATATATATATATATATATATATATATAATACTTATGTCGTTTCTATTCATTTATATACTGCGTGGTCATTGCAGTTATATATATATATTATATATATATATATATATATATATATATATATATATATATGTAACGTAAAGAACGACGCTTTGTATAGGAGAATTATCCGCGCAAGATGAGAGCGAAAGAACGAAACAAATGAAAAAATGAGGTACACACCAGGGAATCGAACCAGGGATCTTCCGATTGCCGGTCAGATATGATAGTGGTTATCATATCTGACCGGCAATCGGAAGATCCCGGGTTCGATTCCCGGGTGGGTACCTCATTTTTTCATTTGTTTCGTTCTTTCGCTCTCATCTTGCGCGGATAATTCTCCTATACAAAGCGTCGTTCTTTACGTTAATTATACTGCGTGTTTGCAGTTATAATGTATATATATGTGTATATATGAGGGGTCCCGCGTCTTACGGTACCTAAGCGCCAAAATTAAAATTCGTCAGAAATCGCCTCCAAAGTTCAGCAATATTCTGGCAATAGTATCTCTGTTATTAATTGAGCTAGAACGTTCATTTTTGGCTAAATTAGAGTTCTAAGTATGCTAATGAAGATGTTAAGTTTTTGGAATAGATTTTTATATTTTATATATATTTCTTATAATTTTTTGATTTTCTTATTATGCCGAACTTTGGGTGAACTTTGGGTGAACTTTGGGTGAACTTTGGGTGAACTTTGGGTGAACTTTGGGTGAACTTTGGGTGAACTTTTGGCTGGCGATAGAGGTGAAAAAAGTAGTTCGCTTCATAAGGTTTTCAACCATACTTCTAGTGTCGTAAGGTCATTATAACCCAAACTACGCGATAGAGGAAGAGTGAAAATAGTGATATCCATCAAAAACACGTTTTCGCCTGTGGTGGCGCTTAGGTACCCTAAGACGCGCGACCCCTCATATACACTATATACATATATGCACTAGAATCACAAAATAACACGTGACCTTATTAATAAGCAAACAACCACAAGGAAAAGGAAACACAAAGTCCGAGCGCTCGGACTTTGTGTTTCCTTTTCCTTGTGGTTGTTTGCTTATATACATATATATATACGTATATACTCAGAATGGTCCCCTGAGAAATTTGTATGTTAAACACAGACCGACCGTGCATATTAAACGGACGTGTTATGTGCTTTAAAAGTGGACGCTCAATGTCCCAAAGCTGGATCCTATCTGCTTTGCAGATAGCTGGTGAGGGAAGCTATATTTTGGGGCCTCTCTGCGAGTAACTTGGTGCCCACGTTGGGCTTTCCATCATGAAAAAGAAAAAACTATAGTATTTGTCACTTATCATTACTTATTCGAACTATAGTGGATGTAATTTCCCAGAAGAGTTCCTTGTTCCATGCACGGTCTGTTATATATATATATATAATATATTATATATATATATATATATAAAGCGGGAACGAGCAACAATTTGTAATAAAGGTGGAGGGGTGCAGCTGGGATGTTTGTGATAACATTGGTCAACAAATTTTACCGCTTTCTTGTTTCTTCGACGAGGTTGTGTGTTCTTCATAGATTTTTCAACGCTGATTACGCGTATGACGTTATAATTTTTGTATAATGAAGGGTTCTTGAAAAAACTTAATTAAGTTTTACCCAAAAGTATACAAAACTGCATATGTTGTATTGTATAGGACGTGCTCTGCTTTAACGTTATATTAACCATACCTAAATCTCTTTGTCGACGACTTGCTTTTATAGGAGACATTTGGGGCTTTCCTGATTAATGTCCAGCAGCAGTAGTAGTAGTCAGCCAGCATCGTTGGGTCGTGACGCTCTTTTGCCCAGGAACTAAAACTTCGAGTGACCACTCCTTAATGGCATAATGAAAATCTCTGGCCTGACTATCCCACTCACAAAGAAAGCAGCACTACTTTGTACATATATCTCAGCTGCATGCCAAGAAGAAGCGCTACAATTTTTAAATCGCCAAAGATGTGCCAATTGTACTTAGTATACTTTATGCAGTTCAAAACAAACTATATTTTCATACGACTCTCATATGAACAGCATGTCCGACGGGAAATGATGGATAAACGTTTCCATTATGTAACAGCACAGACTTCAGACTTAACGTGGACGAGTCAATGAACACTGTAGGGTGGAGTTAAAAAACGTTTTTTAGAATTCAGTTTTGTAGGGGCACCCAAAAGTTAGTCTCTGGTACCAATAAGAAATCTGTAAACTATTAGCTACCTGCGACATCAATTTTACCGGCCCCAAGGAGGTCAAAGATTTTGCCTTTCAAGTCCCCCAAAAATGAACGAAAAATTCAAAGATCTAAGCGTATCTTCCGTTGTGTTTATGCTAAGAAGATCAATTTTGTTTCATTTGATTTGTCTATTTATCTTCTTTAACTTTACTCCCGTACACTTTTCTCCCATTCCTTACAGAAATTTAAAAAATTTGGTATTTCATGAAAAATACTAACAAAAAATAGAAATTTTTATGTTTTGTCGAGTTTCTCAACTTTAGTAGATGTTTTAGCACCATTTTAAGGTTTCCATCTGTTTAAATTTTCACAGATTTAAATTATTTCATAATTATATTATTTAGGGTTTGTTATTTATACTATATTACATTATAATTTCTCTCTCTTTTTCAGATTATTTGATTGCTTTGATAAATTTTTATATTGAAAATGAAAAGGTTTATTGGCAGACTATAGTTCATATGACAAATATTAATAATACAATGACAGTTCACATACTAAGGATAAAAATATACACATTTGATTAGAAATAATACAATAATGTCGAAGTTAAGTGGAGCTACAGACAAACGTTTTCGTACCAAGAATTCCATAGCTAAGAGGATAAACGGCAGGACTCATGGATAGCTTGGATAATCGGGTTGCTTGATTTTTGAATTAATGATTGAATCCGATTCGCTAAAAACATTTACAATCACTAATATAATCTAATTTTATTCCAACGCACAAAGCAAAATTAGGCATGGCTTCCATGGTCGCGAATGAATCGGCAAAAAGAAAGACGAGGAATACTCAACAGCTGAATCCAATTTTTGGACCACCAAAGAATCTCTCTCTGATTTATTTGCCTTCGTCCGGAGATGTACTTCGGTGTTTCCTTTATGTTAGACAAGAGAGAATTAAGTCAGGAGAAGCTAATCCAAAAATTTATGATGTTGCTACAGTCGTTACCCAAAAAGTAGAGACTGTATGGGATATTCCAACTAGCCATCATAAGACCATAAAGCAGCGCATCCAAGGTTTGTACGAAAAATATAAAAATGTCTTGAAACAATTCAAAGGGCGGAAAGACCAACCATCCTATTAAGCATTGCTTCACAAATTTAAAGGTGACTCACTGAAGCTCTTTGATATATAGCTTCTCGCAAATGTGAAGACTTCCTGACACGTCGTTGTGAGAAAGACCGAAAAGTTCCTGTTCTGGAATGGTATTTCTTTAATGACTAACGAACGTCTCGAAAAATGATGATTGGATTTGTAGATAAAGTGGTCACCAAAAAGATGGGGGAAAAAAAGAAAAAGGCTACGCAAAAGTATGAGGAATATACAGCACGAATCTCGAAAAAAATGAAAGAATTTGATACTGCTGCGACTGTTTCGTCAAGTTCCAGCGAAACGGACGAAAGCAGTGAGTCGTTTAAACTCACGACAAAACCATTAATTAATCCCGGACCTTCACAAATGAGAATGCGGTTGCCAACAGTGGGTAGAGAATGCAATCCGCCGTTTTTCAAGATTTAAAATTAATTAGTAATGAAGATACTTCAGTGATCGACAGAAGCGAGATAAGACGAGAAAGGAGCAAAATCAGAAAAGATCTCTCCGAAAATACCTCAACTTTCAGTTCAAGTGATCATGTTATGTGTCTCTACTTTGATGGAAAAAAGCTCGAACAAACGTTATGATAATGAAAGGTAGTAAGTATCATTCTAGGATTACTATGGAAGAGCATATTGTCTTTTTGAAAGAACCAGGCTCAACTTACTTAGGCCACATATCTTCAGAATTGAGCGCAGCAAAAAGCATTTATAAAGACATTTTGGAGTTCTTGGTATGCAAAAAAATACCAGTGCTAGAAATATTGTTGCATTAGCTGTGATGGCACTGTAGTCAATACTGGACTAAAAGGAGGCATATTAAAAAATTTAGAGCAGAACTTAAACAAACCCTTTCACTGGTTTATGTGTATCTTTCATTTTAATGAGTTACCATTGAGGAATTTATTTGAACACCTCGATGGGCCCTCCCATGGTCCACGAGAAATGTCAGGACGAATTGGAAAAGCATTAAAATCTGTCGACCATCCAATAGTTAAGTTTGAAGCCGTGGAAGAAAATCCTCTTCCAATTATCGATTCTGATGCTGTAAGTACGGATGAACTGCACCTCTATAAAGCTTCTCAGGCTATCACTTCTGGGTGTTGCAGAAATGACTTAGCAAATGTTCAACCTGGGCCAATGGTCCAATCCAAATGGTTGACTACTGCTAACCGCATCCTGCGTTTCTACATGGGATGTGAAAATCCGATGGATAGCTTAAAAATGCTGGTAGAATACATCGTCAAAGTTTATGCTCCAATGTGGTTCACGATCAAGACAAACCCTTGGTGCTATGATGGACCTCGTCACCTGTGGCAGATGGTAGCTTATTCAATGTACCTAACAAAGGAGCTTAGAGATATTGTTGATAAAGTTATTCCTAACGCCTACTTTGCGCATCAAGAGAACCTCCTCCTTGCAATGATTACTGATAACCGGCCAAGCATTCGAAAATTGGCAATACGAAGGATCGAAATAGCAAGATCTTATCTCAAGCTGAAAAAATGAAAAGCATTCACAAGTTCAGTGTACCGAAGCTAAATGTCCATGCACTTGACTACACTATTATACTATATTTTGGACAGATAGTTCCATCAGGCTTGAGCCACCATTGACAAAACACTTAACTAAAGAGGAGCTGACATCATTGGCTGAGAACACTAGCGAAGAAAAATTACAACGTTCAATTCCCTTGTCATACACAAGCAGTAGAAAGGGGTATCAAACTTGTAACAGAAGCGGCAAGAGCAGTTTATGGAAGTGAAAGACGAGATATGGCTACGTTAAAAAAAAATTGCATCTCAAACAATAATGAAACCATTTGAAACCAGAGAGACTACAAAACTGAATAAGAAGCTTTCTAAGTTATTGTGGTGGGTGGGTTAGGGTGGAACTCAAAGACCAACCTACGTATGCTCAAGGAAGAAGCATTTCCCAGTGTCTTGAACGAAGGAGGAAATTTCCCAACATGGTTCCAGCAAGACGGCGCTCCTGCACATTACAACACCCAAGTAAGGGAATACCTGTACCAACAATTCCCTGGTCATTGGATAGGACGTCGAGGGCCTGTGGAATGGCCAACTAGAAGCCTGGATTTCACGCCACTAGATTATCTCTGGGGCCACTTGAAAGCGCTGGTATACGCAGAGAAAATTAGGAGTGTTGAACATTTGCGGCAGCGCATTATTGGGGCATGTAACACCATTACTCCTGACATCATTCACCGTGTGCTTGCTGACTGGGTATCACGTCTGAATTTGTGTATTGAAAACAATGGTGGACATACTGAGCACGTTCTGTAAATAAAAGCTTTTGTTTCGCCTTTTTTTATTATTTTTCCTATGATGCCGGACTTATGGGACACCCTGTATAATAATGCATCCAACACGAGCGGCCGATATTCGGAATGCAAGCCAAATTTCGAGTAATAAATCCGCTGGCTGTTTGCACACCTTGCGCAGCACACTCGCTAAATCTCGTGACCGTTGCTGCAGCTGAGAGCTGCACAGAAGTGGTTGCCTACTTCTGCTTCTTGCGCGAGTTGTATAATTTTTTTCTCGGCATCGACTTTTCGTTGGGCTGCATTGATTAACTAACTCCATCTAGAAAAGTGGTTAAGCGAGTGCAAGACACGCGCTGGTCTGCTCGATTCGATGCAAATGACGCATATGTCAATGGATATGTCGATATAAAATGTCTAACCCAGTTAACTGATGACAAGAATCAAACAGCTGAAACGCGTCATGGTGCTGGTAACCTTTTAACTAAAAGCTTGGCTTTGGAAACAGTCAATGTCAGGTGTGGAACTCACTTCCTGAACGAATTGAAAAAGTATCTGAAGCGTTGCAGAAACCAGAGTTGGATCTTTGCACAGCTACTGAAATGCTCAATTCGCTGGAGCATTACATTGGTTCACTTCGTGATTCTTTCAGTGATTTTGAGGAGATTTCTATGAAGAAAACCGACGAGGGCTAAAGATTGGCCAGAAAGCGGAAGCGCAAAATTATGGCTGACGAATCTTCCGAACAAATTGTGCTCACCGGACGGGACAAGTTTAGAGTAGAGACATACTTCGCAGCGATTGATAGGTTGGTGGTTGAAGTAAGTAAACGGAGATTAGCATATGTTGAAATCAACGAGAAGTTCGGGATGCCGACTAACTTATCAACGCTAACTCCAAAAGAAGCAGAAATAAAATTGTGACTACAAGAATTTGTAGTCACAATATCCTAATGATCTTGACGAAACGTTTCCGAATGAATTCAGTCATTTTGTCACGTATGCGAAAGAAAACTTTCGAGCCCTTGAAAATTCCGCAGGTTCTGAAGCAAATGCAAGACTGGACTCGGGTCTTCCCAAACACACGCATCGCGTATCGAATTTATTTGCGTTTAATGGTTTCTAACGCTAGCGGAGAAAGGTCTTTTTCTCAGTTAAAACTCATAAAAAACTACAAACGACAATGATACAGCAATCAAAGCTGCAAAGTTTGGCATTATTGTGCACTGAAAACCATATCCTGAACTCTCTCGATGTCGAGAAAATCATCGAAAAATTTTCAGATGCAAAACTTCGTAGGAAATTGATGCGAGAGATTAGTGAATGAGGATAATAAACGAATCTTACAGCCATTTTCCATTCACATATTCTTGGTCGATTATTAATAACAACGTAAGTTTGCCCAAATATACAACGCATGAATTTTTAAATAATTTTATTTGACTACGCGCATTACAAACCAAATATGTTCTGGGGGCCCACCAAACCCTTAATACGCCACTGGTGCTCCTACAAAACTGAATTCTGAAAAAAGTTTTTTTCACTCCACCCTAATGAACAGTCGGTTCATGACCAAGTGACATCATCAATCCGTTTACATTATTACAATAACAGATTTCCGCGCGAAGAAAAAAATTTGGTCAAATCGTTTTGACGGTTGCGGAACAAAAATGAGTGTGTTTTTATGTAATAAATAAGTTAAATGCCATTAATTTTGCCTAAAAGGCCTCCATGCTTCCAAGGGCATATTCAGATGAAAGTACTGTAAATATATTGTCATAACAAATATCTAAAAACTGTAAAACTCTGTCGTTTGTATTCTTTTTTTAATAAAAGTTTGAAGTTCTTTGGCCAACAGATTTCACCCTTGCAGCCTGGAACCCCGTAGCTTTGCTCGACTCTTAGATAAGCTTAAGTCCCTAACGAGGTCATTTAACTCACCTTGCGTAATTAAGTAAGGCTATCTTGTTTCAGGCGGTTGAAAATCTGGGTCCATGTCTTGTTCCAGTTCCGTAGGTTCGTCTACGGTAGTTTCATCTTCTAAGGTCCGTGTCTCTGGTCACTCTGGTATAGAAAGATTTTCAACGTGTGGTACCGGTCTTGTTGCCGATGGAAGATTTGAATATTCAATCTATTTTTTGCTTTAAGAAGAAAATCCAGAAACATTCGTCAAACAAAAGTAATAGTCCGTGATGTGATCTCTCCGTTCTCTCCAAACCACGGGGACAGCAAATGGGATGGATCGGCGAGTACCTTTCAGCCATCCGAGATTTACTGCGCAAGGTATACAACAAATGTGAGGAGCCCAGCTTTTGTCTTGGTTCCCCATTTAAATCCGAAGTAGAGTTCGTACGCTTTTTTAATGAGAATAATAATGATGATCATCTTTTGAGATTTGAAAGTGAACTCACCACACGTTTAATAGAAAGTATCAGGTTGTTAACACATTTGCGAGACAATGGCTTTTTAGAGCTTTTGACACGCAACAGCGTTAAAATGACAACCAACAAACGATAACAACAGTGTTTTTTCAGACAATGCGGTGCAGCGGTCACTATTGCATCATCCTACCACGACGATTACCAGATTGTACGATTTTAGTGCCCAATGAACTTTAATTTGTAAGCACCTCAAAAACTGGAAAGTAACGAGTCTAATGATATTTTCTTTCGCAATATGGAATATTACGGCGAAGCTGCTATTTAAAAAAAAAAAAAAGTTACAAACGCTCAAGCTGATATTGAAAATAAGGAATAGAAAATTTCTCTAAAACCGTGCGTGATATAGAAATTTCAAGGTCATTTTATAATCAGCGTTAAAAAAAATCTATAGTAATCAATCTCGTTGAAGAAAATCCTTGCTGACCAGTGTAATTAGGTTTTTATATATAGGGTAAACTTGCCAAAAGGTCGCTCATTTGACTTAAAAAAAAATCCCCACAAAATACTGTTACAGTGAAGGAAGTAAAATTCAAGCCAAACATTACTTCTAGTAATGAAGTTACTAGGTACAAGTCATGTTTCACATGAATTTTATTTCCTTCACTGTAACTGTAACGCTCGCTACTGGCACGAGGCCCCTCTCCCAGAGAGGGCCCCCCTCAACGACTTAAACCTAATTGCTCTCCTCCATGAACATCCTGACCGTGCCATTAGGGAGGGGGCTGTTAAGGCCTTCTATCGCCATTTGTGGTACTTCTCTGAGCACCTCGCGCCCTCTTCGACGATCGCGTCGACGAGATCACCAAAGCAGCTATGGTTGACAACTTCTTACGTCCCTCAAACCAAAAACTCTTGAGACGTCTGGACGGGACTGTGTTCGATCATCGTTCTTCATTGGCGTCGTACATCACGAGCCGGTCTTTGAAGATATTCGATATACTCTCCATGAAAGGACAAGATGAAGCCAAGACATTCTTGTCAAAACCTCCCTCCCTCTGGCTGACAGACCCCATTTACCGGTTACTTAAGGCTAAGTGCAGGCTCCTCAAGGTCGTCAACGACTGTGCCGAACGAGGAGTCGCTCTTATTCAGTTCTACAATACCGCGCTGACGAAAGACGAGACTCAGAAACAATACCTACTGCGACTCGTCGCCAGCCACCGAAAAAGATTGCTAGTTCCGACGAAGTTGGCTTTGACGAAGAAAAAGTAACGGGTGTGACGTTGTTTGATATACAAGGATTTAGTGCAGTCGTATTAACTGCTATGACACGTGTGTTCTAGTATATTTTTGCATAACATGTGTCCTGTGCTGTTGACTTTAAATTTTGAAATAAACATTGATATTGTATTTTTGTTTCAAATCCTAAAAATATAGGAACTGGTCGCGACCTCTAAATATTGTATGATCTGTCTAATTTTTGGCATGAGTTCTTACATTTTGATATGGAACACGGATGGCCTTGTGGAGAAAGATATTTTCAACTTTCATTTTTTTGGGCCACCCTACTGTTCAAATTAATAATTGTTTCCGTTTAATTTTTTACATTATTCTATTTTTATTATTGCACCGTTTCTTTAATCATTAAAGCTAATTATGTACACATTTTTTAAAATTTATGCAGGAGGGAGGACTAACTACGAATGCCCGCAGAAACGCACCTCCCACAGAAGAAGAGCCAAAATAAAGATCTAAAGTTTTCAAGATTGGAGGTCACAGACAGTGGAAAAGATGGATTCAGGAAGGTTGTTCCAAAGTTGACCGGTTGAGTAGATGAAAGATTAAGAATATCGATTAACACTCGCGTTAGAGAGTTGGACAGAAAAGGAATAAGAATGTGGTGATAGTATGGTACTGCATGCTCTCTTCAAAGGAGGCGGCATGCAGTTAGTGTTCAGAAGAGGAGTGTCCGTTATAATAGCGATGGTAAAGAGTAGTGAGGCAAAGTTGCGGCGAAAAGAGAGGGATTGAAGACAATCGGTAAGAGGCGGGGAATAGACGAGACGAAAAACCTTTGATTCCACCCGGTTAAGTAGAGCTAGTGGGTTGAGCCACACTATACACGAGAAGCGTATTCCATACAGGGGCAGACATAACCCCTATACAGAGAGAGCAACTGAGTGGGAGTGAAGAAATTGCGGAGCCAGTGCAGCACACTTAACCTCTGAGAAGCTGTTTTAGAAAGAGTATATGCGATCTTTCCAAGAAAGATTACGAGAAAAGAAAACACCAAGAATGTTAAGAGAAGAGGAAGGATTGAGTCGTATATTGTTGAAGAGAAGGGGAGAGAGTCGTGTAGAAGATTGTGACAAGTAGGCAGATGAAGAAACAGTGTTTGAGGCATTGGAAGCCGCAAGTTTTCTCTGCCCCAATCAAATATAGTGGAAAGATCAGAAGTAAGGTGCACCATAGCTGTCTCACGCGAATCATGGAGCGACTGTTGAGAGGGACGCTTTGTGAAGTGGGTGGAGAAATGAAGGGTGGAATGACCGGCATAAGAGTAGATAGGACAGGAAGTGCGACTTAATACATCATTCATAAATAAAAGGAAGAGTCAGTGACAAGACAGAACGATGAGGAACACCAATATTAATAAGCTTTAGAAGAAGAAAAGTGACCATCTACAACCGCAGCTATAGACCGGCCAGAAAGGAAATCACAGATGAAGGCACATATAGGACAAACTGAAGGAGGGCAGTTCGAAAATTATGAATTTGTCAAAATCAAATAAAAAAAGCGTTTGATATGTCTAGCGCAATAGCAAAGGTTTCAACGAAATCCCGAAAGGAGGATGACCAAGAGTTGGAGAGATCTGGAAGAAGATCGTCAGTGGAGCGTCTCTTGCGGAACCCATATTGACGAACCAATAGAAGATTGAGAGAAGAGAGGTGTTTAAGAATCTTAATATTAAGGATAGATTCAAGAACTCTCGAAAGGCAAGAAATCAAAGCAACGTGACAATGTTGGAGGGTTGAGAGCAATCACCCTTCTTTGGGACATGCTGAATGAAAGCGAACTTCCATCAGGAAGGAAAAGTACCAGATGAAAGATAAAGACGAAAGAGAGTGCCTAGCCAGGGTGTCGGCACAGAAGCACGGTTCTTGAGAAAAACAGAAAATCATGACCGGTCGCCTTCGAAGAGTTGAGCCCAGATAGGGCAGACAAAACATCTTTGGAAGAGATTCTAATTTTAAACAATTTAAATTTAATTTTTTTCGTATAAAACATAATCGTATATGTTAACTATTCTTAACAGTCCTGACAAATCTCTACTAAAGGCTACCGCAATAATACTGTATAATAATATTACTGAAAACTTTATACTGAACCCCACTCATTAAATGCATTAATTTATCTATCGATAAATTCATTCATTCATTTGACATCGATGTGCGTTTGTTCGTTATCACATTTCCCTTAATTATTCCTTTCTGAGTATCCGGTTAATCCTTAATCATACAGTTCTCTTAAAACTCTGGACTACTACTTACGCGTTTCGCGTCAAAACTCTATCCCACCTTTGGGTCACTTCTTACGCGAAACGCGTCAAGATGATCTGGCCAAGAATAAATGCAAAATTTCTGTGAATATTGTCGTCTTCACACATGTAGTGTGTCGGCTGTGACGAGGCACAGATCAACTTGACGTAAGAAGTAACCCAAGGGTAGGATAGAGTTTTGACGCGAAACGCGTAAGTAGTAGTCCAGTGTGTTAACCCTTTAATGCCCAGTGTGTGAAATTTTCATCGTTAACTTTGGAAGCAATTTTAGACCTTCCAGTTCCCAATGTGTGAAATTTAACACATTTCCTATTTTATTAATTATGAACAATAAAACTTTGTAAAATATATTTTTCAGTTATTTTGGGTCCAATTAAACGATTTTTATATCCCAATTTTTTTTTTTTTTACTTTTCGACTTAATTTGGGTATGAAAGGGTTAATGTACGGTAAAAGTAAATGATTACATTATAATTTTGTTACCGTCTTTGGTAAAATTATGATAATGTTATTTATTTATGCACCATAACTCGCATTAAATCCTAACAATTATGTTAATTTTTATCTAAATATCTAATAATAATATACTGCATTGAATTCAGTTATTTAAAAGAGTAATTAATAAGAAAAAAGTGCCGCCAGAGGTAATGTTTCAAGACTCATTTTGCTCATACCCGTCAATCCCCAGTGCGTATCTTTGAGTATCAAACATTAAAATTTCATTAGACTTTCCGAGGCCACAGCGGCAAGTTCTCTGTTCTCTGTTGGTGCACCTCATTAGTTTCCCCTCTCCCCGCACTGTATTTGTTGTGCCCGTGCCTTAACTGCATTAAGTCCCCCTACTTAGAATGATTCTGACCAACCTTGGAGACCATTGTCGAGTCTGACTAAGGTATTATATAACAGTTCTTAAAATAAAACTAAAGCGAGCAACACTTCAATTCTTTCAAGTGTCAAGTGTATGTATACCTTTATAGAGTTAAGGATCAATCTGACTCGCAATGGAGTTAACTCGACACCTTCATTCAACAACTGGTTGCACACACTGAAACGTATTAACAATAAGCAAACTGTTTAAGTGTACCATCTATAAAACACATTGCACAAACTGCAGACACCAATAATAGTGGAGAATGGTGTGGTTTTCAGCAATATATTTATGAGCGTGAATGGTTAAAATTTTTGCGCAACGTCGGCATGCGGGAAGGAATAAATTAGGATGAGGGCGGAGCAGTTGGTCTGTTACGAGCAATCAGTTAAAAATGTTCCGTCGTTAAACTCAACGCTTCTCACCAATATTTATCATTAAGAAACCTAGTTTCATAAAACTTTTGGAACCAGCAGTACTTACACGCAGGTTAATTGAATGCTTTTGAATTCCAAGCAGGGTTACTCGGGAAAAAATTTATATATATATATATATATATATAATATATATACACACACACACATATATATACATATACATATATATATATATATATATATATATATATATACATATATATATACACACATATATATATATATATATATATATATATATATTATATATATATATATATATATATATATATATATATATGACGCGTTCGGTGGAGAAGGGCGCGAACCCCACAAAATTCGAAAAATGAGGTTTTTGTCGTATAATTATCCTTTAAAACCTTTGCTTTACCTATGCAAAAAATTAGATGTTAGTCTGCACTCTTTCACGGTAAAATTTAGGTTTTAATGTATCTCAGAGAAATTCACTCCGCATCATTGCTTCACATTGAACACATCTATCTACTTTCTGGTCACTCGACAATGCCCTGTGATTATTTACACCAAAAAAGATTATGTTACGGCCATAACTACAGCCGTTTCGCAGCGCTTCCTAGTTGTAGAAATGAAACAGGCTGATTTTCTCGATTTTGACGTCCTAAAAACGTGCATTGTCATTAGGAAATCAACAACTACTAAATTTACAGATGCAAGAAAGTTAATATTTGACTTTCAACACAAAGAAGGCTACGTAATATCTACTGCATACCGCACAACCCCAGATAATAGCCATCCCGTCAGACTGCAGAAAGGGGAAAAATCCTACAGTGTCAGTTTATTCAATCTAGCCCAGCAGACACTGCAACCAAAGTATTCCCAATTGCTGCCAATAACTAAGGAAAAAATAAAAGATCTCAAAGAATTATCAGACCTAATGCCTGCAACTGCAGTGAACTATTATACAAGATTGTTAAAGGAACTGGAAGAAACCGAAACAGTTGAAGCAGGTAATACAACATTCGACGAAGAGGACCAAATAATGGATTACACCAGTTAACATCAGAAGCTATCAATAAATAATATTGTAAAATTTCTTGGCGTTTTATTATATCGACATATTACACAACAATATTTTACTCAAATATGTATTCAAATTCATACAACATTTCAATAAACCGGAAAAATACAAAGGTTTAAAGTTTACAAACTTAACTGCATTTTGTGGCATAATTCGAAAATGTTGCGTTCGCCCCTTCTCCACCGAACGCGTCAATATACATATTATATATATATATACATATACATATATACATATATATATACATATATACATATACATATACATATATATATTATATATATATATATACACACATTATATACACATATATATACACAAACTCAGAATGGTCCCCTGAGAAACTTATATGTTAAACACAGACCGTGCATGGAACAAGGAACTCTTCTGGGAAAATTAAATCCACTATAGTCCGAATAAGTAATGGTAAATGACAAATACCATAGTTTTTCTTTTTCATGATGCTAGCCCGACGTGGGCAACGGGTCTCTCGCAAAGAGATCCCATAAATATAGCTTCCCTCACCAGCTATCTGGTGCCTTGAAAAGTGGACGCTCAATGTCCCGTTTGAGGTTTAAGTTTTGTTTTTTTTTGGCTAAAAATACAATAGTTACCCCCTTTTTCTTTGATTTATTCAATCCGACGTGAATGCAACGAGTCTTTTACTTATATAGAGGTTCTGAATGTAGTCGGACTAGGCTTGCTTTAAACCCTAGATCCATGTCCCAAAGCTGGATCCTGTCTGCTTTGCAGATAGCTGGTGAGGGAAGCTATATTTATGGGATCTCTTTGCGAGAGACCCGTTGCCCACGTCGGGCTAGCATCATGAAAAAGAAAAACTATGGTATTTGTCATTTACCATTACTTATTCGGACTATAGTGGATTTAATTTTCCCAGAAGAGTTCCTTGTTCCATGCACGGTCTGTGTTTAACATATATATATATATATATATATAGGGTGTCCCATAAGTCCGGCATCATAGGAAAAATAATAAAAAAAGGCAAAACAAAAGCTTTTATTTACAGAACGTGCTCAATATGTCCACCATTGTTTTCAATACACAAATTCAGACGTGATACCCAGTCAGCAAGCACACGGTGAATGATGTCAGGAGTAATGGTGTTACATGCCCCAATAATGCGCTGCCGCAAATGTTCAACACTCCTAATTTTCTCTGCGTATACCAACGCTTTCAAGTGGCCCCAGAGATAAAAATCTAGTGGCGTGAGAACCGGGCTTCTAGCTGGCCATTCCACAGGCCCTCGAAGTCCTATCCAATGACCAGGGAATTGTTGGTACAGGTATTCCCTTACTTGGGTGCTGTAATGTGCAGGAGCGCCGTCTTGCTGGAACCATGTTGGGAAATTTCCTTCTTCGTTCAAGACACTGGGAAATGCTTCTTCCTTGAGCATACGTAGGTAGGTGCCTCCAGTGACATGTTCACCGAAAAAGAGGGGGCCTATGATGCGATCCTTCCAAATGCCACACCATACCATCACCCGAGATGCAACTTGTTCCTTTGAAGAGGTATACCAGTGAGGGTTGTTTTGAGACCAGTAGCGGGTGTTCTGTCGATTTACCTCACTATTTCCATAAAAAACAGCCTCGTCACTGAACAGAATGGTGGACGGGAAATTGACATCGAGCATAATTATGGTTTGTAGAAATAGAAAAATATTAATTTCTCCTATGATGCCGGACTTATGGGACACCCTGTATATATATATATATATATATATATATATATATATATATATATATATATATATATATATAAAGTAAATAGACACCAAAATGATTGTCCTAAAAACAAATGGCAAAGCTCATCAATGGAATGCCAGAACACGAGTCACTTTTGACACAGACAAAGACGAAAGGAATACGATTCTAAATACAGTATCAGTATATTGATTACACTGGGGAACAAATTTTAACTTTTTTTTTTGTTTCTTGGACGTGAACAGGTCGGTCTTATAGGATTTTTTCCGCTGATTCCGAATATAGCCGTAGAATTTCTCTATCACCCAAGGTTACTGAGAAATTTGTATTTTAATATTTATTCAAAAAGTGTATAGAAGTTAGTAAAAATACTTCATAAAAATTATATTAGTGGCAGATTGGCATTTAAAATATTCTTCTTAAAACTTCTTTGTCACTGATTTTCTCTTGTAGTTTTCATTAGGAGCTTCTCGCATCAATGTCCAGCAGTAATCAGCTAACATTGCCGGATCCCACCTCCCTTGGTAGCGTTTCTCCATAGTAGCTATATCTTGGTGGAACCTTTCTCCATGCTCATCGCTTACGTCGCCGAGGTTTTCAGGGAAGAAATCTAAATGGGAGTGCAAGAAATGGATTTTTAGTGACATATTACATCCCAATAACCTATATGCTTCAATCATGTCCTGCACTATTTTTTCCATAGTTAGAGGCTTTGATGTTCCCTAGAAAATTTGTGACAACATTCTTCATGGCCTCCCATGCCACTTTTTCTTTTCCTCTCAAGGCATCATCAAACTTTTGATCTTTCATGAGCTCTCTGATTTGCATCGCTAAGTCGTGAAAACTTTTTCTTCAAATATTTGAATGCCTCATCTTCCTTGTTCATTGCTTTGACAAAATTTTTCAGGATGCCAAGTTTGATGTGAAGTGGCGGTAAGTATATTTTCTTGGGGTCAACTAAGGGTTCATGAGACACATTCTTCAGTCCTGGGATACATTTTTGACGAAGTGGCCAATCCTTTACAAAATAATGCGAATCTCTGGCTCTGTTGTCCCATTCACAAAGGAAGCAGCAGAACTTCGTATAACCGAGCTGCATTCCCAGAAGAAGCGCGACGACTTTTAAATCCTCACATATATACCAATGAAACTGGTCATAATTAATCTGCTGAAGGATGAGTTTCATATTTTCGTAAGATTCCTTCATGTGGACTGCGTGCCCTACAGGAATGGAAGGGTATTTATTTCCATTGTGAAGTAGTACAACCTTGAGGCTTAGCTTCGAAGAGTCAATAAATAAACACCAATCTTCAGATTTGTGCTCATGACCGAGAGCTAACAGCAGTCCATTTACATTATTACAGTAGCATAAACCACCTGACGAGGAGAAATACTGCATCAGATCTTTTTGGCGAGTGCGGAACGCCGATATGCTTGCATCTTTTGCCAGCAAATTCCATTCACGTAACCTGGAGCCCAATAATTCCGCTTTCTTTTTCGGAAGGTCCAAATCTCTCACGAGATCATTCAGCATAACCTGCGTTATCATACGTGGTTTATTTGATTCAGGTTGCTGAAAGTCTGTATCTTTAGTGTCATCAATTTCCATTGGTTCAACTTCAGACTCTTCATCCAGTGTCCATGACTTTGGGGGAGTTGGAATTGGGTTATCATCGTCTGCCAAATCATGGCAGATGCAAGATTTGGGTATTGAATTTTATGTTTATTTTTGGCAGAGAATCCTGAAACGTTAGTCATACAAAAATAGCAATCCGTTAGGTGATCCTTGGGCTCTCTCCAAATCATTGGTATGGCAAATGGCATAGATTTGCGGGTACCTTTAATCCAACCCCTAAGAGTGACGGCACAGGAAATGCATGAGATATGAGGTGCCCAGGATTTGTCTTGGTCGCCTACCTTACATCCAAAATAAAGTTCGTAAGCCTTCTTCACGAGTGGGGTCATCGTCTTCCTCTGTGCCATTATGGTCAGTTCTCCACATACGTAGCAAAATGTATCTCTGGGATTAATACAGTTTCGATTCATGCTGGCGGAAAATTATTGAAATCACGGAAAACTTTTTGGAATGAAAAACCATTTTTTCTACTATGAAAAATTTTAAAATTTGAGCAAAACTTGAAAAAAATTTCTTTCTTTTTATTAAAAATCTGTTTAAATAGCTATATTTTTTTAATGCAAAAAATACTATTAAATATAGTTAACCTGGAAAAAAAAGAAAGTAAAATTAAATTAGTACACTTAATTTTAACTAATATTTTGGGAAAACTCTGAGTAAATGGAAATATTATTTTCTCGAAAACTATGGGTGACAGAAAAATTCTGAAACCATATTTGGAATCAGCATCTGACCGGCAATCGGAAGATCCCGGGTTCGATTCCCGGGTGGGTACCTCATTTTTTCATGTTTCGTTCTTTCGCTCTCATCTTGCGCGGTTAATTCTCCTATACAAAGCGTCGTTCTTTACGTTATATATATATATATATATATATTATATATATATATATATATATATAACGCTAAAGTGATAGCTAGTTTTAAACATACAAGAAAAAAAAATGGTCGTAGTTTAACAAACTAATTCATCATTAGAAACATACCACCACCACCTAATTCCTCAGTGAAAAAATAACTAAACGACAAATTCTATCCACGTGTAATGTCAGAGATCTCGTTTCAGTCTCGTTTAAGTAACGCGAAAGCACTGCGTCTCAATTTTGCGAGTGCGACACCACTGAATCAATCTGCCACCTTTAAGAGACCAGTCATAAATACCAGAAACGTAATATTATCCCCCACTAACCTTTCAATCCTCAATACCAAACTCATTATTTAAATAAAATATCGGTACATATAAAAAAAAATCCATACATACACACATACATACATGAAAAATGTGTATACTTGAAAAGAACAGGACGAACCAAAGACTCGCAAAGTATTCGTAGAACTAATACAGTATACTCGTATATAAAGCCCATGGAGGAAAGAGAAGGGAAGGGTGATAAAAGGGGAGTTGAAGAGAAAAAATCGATTTCCTTCAACTTTTCCCTCTGACCTTCAAATCTTCTAATCATTTCAATTTTTTGGCGAGACCGAAAGTTTAAAAGGGAAACCAAGTAATTATTATTACCACACACACACACACACACACACACACACCACACACAGCGAGAGAGAGAGCGAGATATTCACTGACAGGATATAAATCCCATAAAATAGTAGAATATTCTTGAAGGTAATAAACGATAAAATAAATCAAACAAATTAAAAAAAACTAATTTATAAAGAAATAAGAGTAAGACCCGTACTGAAACAAATAATAATAATTACGCACAACTAGGACCACAAAGAAAAGGTACATGTACTGAAAATACAACATGTGTAAATAATAATAATAATAATAATAATAAATAATAAATAATAATAATGCTTATTGGTTGGAGACAGGTCCCATACAAAAGGGCACAATATCCATGAAGGCAAACAACGAAAACACTAATTAAATAATAAATTAAAAAAAGGACTAATAAAGAAAATGCAAAAATCACGTAATGATATGAGAAATAAAATCGGTAATAACAGCTTGCCAGCTAGTGATAAGTCACTACCTATTTTTAAATGGTCGTAGTAATTTTATTTTTGAAGTGATTTTAATGAACAAATTGTAAATGATAGATTATCCAATAAGGTTTTAAGAAATTAAGGTGACTTTCTTTTTCCAGGTGAATAATGCCTCTAGTTATGAGTTTGCGAGAGAGGGCCAAAATCGCAGCCAGTTACGAAATTTGGGGATCAGTGATAAGAGTTCAAAGGTGGTAGAGGGCTGAACATGCAGTTAATGCAACACTGAATGCACGAACAATCAAGAACTGCCACCAAAAGTTAATGACAACAGGCTGTGTCACGGACAAGAAAAGATCTGGACGACTATCAACCTCGCGGACTCCCGAGAACATCGCCACAGTGAATGAGATGTTCGCAAGAAGAAGTTCCGGAAAATCAGTGCGTGCAGATGCGCGTGAAAGTGGACTGACACATTACGCAGTGCGGACAATTCTCAGAAAAGACCCGTCTTTCAAACCTTGGAAACCCCATCAGCCGTTTCCTGATGACTGACAGAAGGATGGAATTCGCGGAAATCTTTTTGGGTTGGAATGACAACTGGGTACAGTTGTTTGAGAACATTCTGTGAAGTGATGAGGCAGTGTTTCACGTTCGCGGGTTCGTGAATCGACACAACTGTCATTATTGTGCAGCAGTCAACCCTGACCAATGTGTGGAAAAAGCTCAAGGTCGTCCAAAGGTAACAACAGTCTGTCTGGTGTAGTATCACATCCACCACAGTTTTTGGACCTTTCATTTTGAGGGATACGATGAATGGTGCAAGATACCTCGAAATGTTACAAGATCGTGTGTGGCCAGTCATCTCTCGGTGAGAAAACATCGCAACACTTCATTTCATGCAGGATGGGGCACCCCCTCATTTTCAAATTGTGTCCGCGCATGGCTGCACGATCATTTCCCAGGAAGATGGATTGGGAGACGTGGCGTTCATGAATGGCCTCCCCGCAGCCCATACTTCACGCCTTGCGACTTTTTACTATGGGGATGGGCCAAGGAAGAAGTTTATCGCATGAAACCAAAAAACCTGAATGAACTGGAGGAGAGAATAACCAATGTTCTTACCAATATACCTGAAAACATATTGCGATCAGCAGTTGCGAACGTGCCAGTTCGATTAAGGAAATGTGTTGACAGTGCAGGAGCATATGTGGAAATTTAGTGTTGCGCATAAAACCTTATTAGATAATGTATCAGTTACAGTTTGTTTCATTAAAATCAGTTCAAAAATAAAATTACTACAACCATTTAAAGATAGGTAGCGACTTATTATACACCCTTTAGTATGAAGAAAAATAAAAATAAAAAAGTACACGTAATGGAACGGCTATTGGAGGAGTTAAGTGGAGCTACAGACAAACACTTTCATACCAAGAGTCCACAGTCTAGCACTTAGAAGAGAAAGCAGGACTGATGAAAAGCTTGGGCAATTTGACTGTCAGTGTTTGGAATTCTTCACATTAGACTCTGGTGTGTGTGGTGTGTGTGTGTGTGTGTGTGTGTGTGTGTGTGTGAGCTTCAAAGACCTTTCGGTCCACTCGGGGAGGTTCCTGTTATTAATTTTCTTTTTTTTTTCAATTATTCTAGTAGTAGCAGAAAACTGGATTAAAAAAGCATAATGCTCACCCCCGACCTTCCGCTCCCTCCCCGCCAGAAGCGAGTAAGGAAAAAAAATTGAAAAAAATACCTTGACCCTGGAAAAGTAGCCAAGGAAATTTTACAGGAAAGAAATGAAATATCCGACTTAAAAGTTAGCATCTGAAATTACTTTAAAAACTTGAAATATTTATTTTCAAGAATATATCAAGAGTCAAATTTATAAGAAATCTGATGTTAAAACCTTGCAGGAAAATTGTGAGCGAGTGCCTATACAATTGTACAGTGTCGCTCATAAGTATTCACATAGAGAGAAATGTTTCATTTATATTCGTCCTTATGTTTTGTACGATGCACAAGATAGTTATGAAAAGTTTAACGTTCGTTTGCAAAAATCTAACAAAATAATTAGTTTAACTCCAACATATAATGCAGAACAGTGGTTCTCAACCTTTTTTTCACTTGATCACATCCCGGCTAAGAACTGCTGCTTTACAGTTTAGTCGTTAGCATTATTTACGTTACGTTACATGGGCACACCACTGATATCGCGGTCACACCACATTTTCTGGTCACATAAAAAGTAACGTTGGTGACACTGGTGTGCCTCAGTCACCCGTTTAAGAATGACTGATATAAAACATTAAACAATTTGAGGAAAATAAAGTGTTAAAATGCGAAAGTTTCCGTACATTTATTTACAAAATTATTTAATACTTTGCGTGTCCACCTTTTGCTTGAACAACTTCAATGATTCATTTTGGGTATTTTTCTGCGCAAGTTTCGATATCTTTTAATAAAAATTTTAGCCCATTATTCTAAATAAAATTGTTGCAATTCATTCAGATTCAAAGGGTTTCTCTCGCGGACAGTTTTTCAACTCAAACCATAAATTCTCGATTAAACTGAGATCTGGTCTTTGACTGGGCTACTCGAGAAGCTTGAAATTATTTTGATGAAGAAATTCCATGGTGCTCTTTCTTGAACGTCTGGGATCATTATCTTGTTGCAGTACCCAAATGAGACACATTCGTAACTCCCGAACTGAAGGCAATACATTTCCTTCTAAAATTTCCTGATATTTCTTTGAATTGAAGATTCCATTGATGATAAGCTTTCCTAGTCCAGAAGCACTGAAGCACCCCCAAAGAAGCTACTACTACTACTACTACCACCATGTTTATCCGTAGGAACGATGTTTTTATCTCTACTGCAGTATTTGATTTTTGTCACACATGGCGTTGCTCGTTGTTCCAGAAGAATTCAGTTTTGGTCTCGTCTGTCCAGAGAAATTTCTTCCAAAATGCAAATCCATCATTTTCATGATCCTTAGTGTACTTTAAACGAGCTTCTTTGTGCGGTTTTTGTAGCAGAGGTTTTCTTCGTGTAACAATTCCATGCAGACCATTCTTTCTCAATGTACGACGTACAGTAGAGGGATGGACATCGACCTTAGACAGTCTTAATGTTTGGCAAATATTACCTGTAGTCACTCCTGAACTCGCAGTAGTCATTCTTTCAATCCGTCTAAATGTACGTTCTGAAATCTGGCAAGGTCGTCCACACCTTGGTAAAGTTTTAATTGTTCCAAAGCCTTTCCACTTCTTTATAACTGCAGCAACCGTCGTAAATAGAATTCGAAGTTCTTCTTCTATCTTCCTATAACTCTTTCCAGACTCGTGTGCAACAATAACAGATCTCTTAAGATCTGTAGACAGCTCTTTACAACAACGATCCATTGCTTACTAATGGCTTGTAGTCATAAGTCTTCCATGAAGAGTGAAATAGAAAATTCTAGAACTCGGAATTGCTAATAGCCTCTAATCAATAACCAGCCAACTACTAAAAAATTTTAGGCCCCAAGCCTAAGGTGGATACAAAGTATTAAGTAATTTTGTAAATAAATGTAGGAAAACTTTTGCATTTTAGCTTTTTTTTATTTTCCTCAAATTCTCTAATGTTTTACATTACATATTAAGGAGTTGAACTAACTTTTTTGGGTTAAAATTTTCCAAACTAACGGTAAATCTTTCGTAACTATATTATGCTTGGTACAAAAGATAAAGACGAATATAACTGAAATATATACAGTGTCGTATTAGGCTATTTCGTTATACAGCCTATACATTTATACAAACTCTCAGCCTAACCGAATGGGCTCTTGAAAGTGTTGCCAATACCGAGTATCGAACTTAACGTAATACCACATATACCTATCATTTATTACGTACCATATTTTAATTACCCTAATTATTCCATCTTAATAGCACTGAATCATTGTACTTTTTGTCCTCCATGTAATTACTCTATTCCCAGCATCCAGTAATTGTAATATTTGCCCCATTTCAATATAAACTACTAAATGTTATTCACTAAGTAATCACTTTTGTTTTTGCTACTTAAACAAAAAGGAAACACGAATCCTATTAATCTCCTTTATTAATGACATTTTATTGTGATCAAAAGATCAAAATGGTGACCCATAAACAATCTTTAATTAATCTAATTACATCATCATAGGACACACACACGCACTGGCACATTTCACATTTTTTTACTATACAGTAGTCTGTCCTTCAAGTAGTTTTTTCACATTTACAGTATGTTAGGAGTGAATGCTATTAAGTAAAAAAGATGTCTGTATAAAATCTAGTACACATGGTTAATTTGTAAATACATTTTTTGTTTGCAATTGGTGGTGGATTTTGCACCTTTTGGAACAAAACAAAGTCATGTTGTCCAAAAGACTTCTGGATTCCACCACCAAAAAAACCAGCCGTACAAAACCAGTATTATTTATTTCAATATCTCTACCAGTTTAATCAATCGTATCAAATTATATCAAGCCAACATGTCATCCTGACGATGGGCCACACACCACTGTTGGGCCCATGCCATGCCAATCATATGTTGGACTCAGCATGCATACTGTTCACTACACATGCTCACTTATCTTTCACTTTAGATGTAGGGACATACAACTATACTAACATTGTAGTTTATAGAGGGCACTGTTGGTGGATTTGTGGATTTAGACCCTTTTGGAAACAAAGTGAATTAGACTTTGCACCTTTTGGAAACAAAGCCATATTATTATGTCCGTTATGAAAGTGACAGAATACCTTTTGAAACTAAACGATAACACACCTTGATGCACATGAACTGTTTTTTAGTGGTACAAACTCAACTTTGACCAAAAATGAACTTCGCACCCTTTGGAAATGAACTCTTCATTTCACGATGTACAAAAGACGAAATATTAAGGTGTTCTAAAATAAAGCACACCACTTTAAATTTTAATGAATGACGCGGATGAGCGACAATTAAGTCTTACGCGCACTGGACTCTGATACGCGACGAAAAGTGTCTTAGCGACCGGACAAGAAAAATCACAGTAAGGGTTGTGGTTAAGTGAATTTAAGTAAATTATCACTGTTCAAGGTAACTCGGTGTGTGTATGCGAAAAGGAACCTCTAACTGATAAAACAATCAGTGGCATAAATGTTCAATGAAACTGGCAAGGTCTTTCCAAAGAAATTATAAAAAAAAACCTACAGTATATAGGGTTACGGTTTATTGCCGTCACCCTCATCCATTGGAATTTTCCAGCAGATATTGGCGGAGAGTTGAACGGCAAAAACCCTACGTTTTATCGTTAAAAAGTTTTTTGTGGAGGTCTTCAAAGACCTCGTTAAGTAGCGTTTTTTTGATTAATGTTTAATTTATATGCCTCCGGTATTTAGCGCTGCCTAATGGTAAAGAAGGAAATTACCATACCTTGTTATTTCGTTGGGCCTCGCTTCCAGTTTCTAGTTGTAGGGTGCGCGCTCTCTTTCGATGGAGGCGATGGAGTTACGCAACGAGTTTATTCGGTTTAATTAATATAGGCATTCACTACACTTAAATACCTGAAGGAATAGGCCTATCCTTTTGAGTTATTAGTTTTATAATATGAGGTATTCACTCAGAACTTATAGGAAGATTAAGTACGTCTCCCTTGCTTAAAGCATCGCTCTAACTTAGCAGCTCTGAGATGAGCTAATATAAAATTCCTTTTCCTAAAAATTCGTTGACTTTACAAAGTCCCCAAACGTCAAATTTTTGCGTTTTCATTATTTCTTTTCTCGAAGTAATTTTCATAAATCAGCAATGGAAAATTTTGATGCGAAATAATACGTTTTCCTTGTTATGCTCAAATGCCTACATATGGGGTTTTATGTATGGCAATTATTTCCATTCCCAATAAGCTTTGTCGCCAATTCTGAGGCAATTTTGTAGTTATTTAATTCAATAAATTATAATTTGTATTTAATTAAGAAATAAAGGTACCATATACGATACCATATTGTAGGCATGTATAGTTTTTCCATAGAAATCATCAGGTGGACCAAACATGTCGAACGCAAAAGACAATATAGCCACAAACAAATAATTTCTAAATCAACAGGTTACAAAATTCCTGCAAAAAACGTCTTCTATGCACTTATAAACTCCAACTTGTGCAAGAAATTAAGCCTGACGATCGTCCGAAGCGCGTGAAGTTTGCTACCTCCGTGTTGCAAAATTTAAATAAAGACCAGAATTTTTGGAATCGCATTCTTTTCACCGATGAGAGAACGTTTCACACAAGCGGAAACTTAAATCGCCATAACTACAGAGTTTGGGACTGAATATGCGTACGATATCAACAAATATACGGGCGACAGCCCCAAAGTGAATGTATGGTGTAGGTTAATGGGTAACAGGGTTCTAGGTCCTTTCTTGTTTGCAGAGGAAACTTACCAGTAGAACCTATCTGGATATGCTTAGAACTTTGTCATCATTCAAGCTGAAGAAGAATTAGAATCTTTCAACAAGATGGAGACACACCACATTACAGTATCACCGTGGGTGTTGTCTGAATGAGAAATTCAGTGACCGTTGGATCGGACGAGCAAGCCTAATCGCTTGGCCCCGAAGATTGCAGAATTTGATGCCACTCAACATTTTTTTTTTTTTCCCCTTTGGAGACACGTCGAGACACGTCAAGGACTTTGTTTATTCCGCAACGGTGGACAATTTGGAATGGCTGAAACGGAAGATTACACCAGCCATCAACACAATGTCAGCCGAGGTAATGAGCCAGGTGTGGGTTGAAATAAAGTATCGATTAGATGTTTCCAAGGCCACCAAAGGGGCACATGTAGATGTTTCCAAGGCCACCAAAGGGGCACATGTAGATGTTTCCAAGGCCACCAAAGGGGCACATGTAGATGTTTCCAAGGCCACCAAAGGGGCACATGTAGATGTTTACCAATAAACTTGCATAAAACTTAAGGTACCGTTTTATTTTAAAATTTATCGCAGTTTTCTCTCATCAAAAAATGTAGTTTATTAAAATCACGGAGAACGTAGATTTGTCTTCGAGACAAAATTAAAATGGTACAGTATGGCACTAGTTGGCATGCAATGTACTTACCCTTATCAGCTCCTTGAGTCTCTCTCTGTCATACGTGTTGCCAATCTCTTCGCCGAGAATCAAATCTAGAAGCTGGAAAGAATTAAAATGAGACTCGAGAACTGCAATGCAATGAGCTTGATCAACAGAATTTTCATTCCATTACAATTATAAAATTCATTCACTAAATTTAGAAAAAATGGGAAATTCAAAATTTACGCTAATAAGTATTAACTCCACTTTGTATTTTCATTTATATATACACTTACCTTTGATATGGGCCAAGAAACAACTCCCGTGATTACCATGAAGATTCGCACGAGTGAAACTGTCTTAGCCCCAATGGCTA
This sequence comes from Bathynomus jamesi, assembly GCA_023014485.1. Classification (NCBI taxonomy): domain Eukaryota; kingdom Metazoa; phylum Arthropoda; class Malacostraca; order Isopoda; family Cirolanidae; genus Bathynomus; species Bathynomus jamesi. Next base: position 1,095,418 of record JAJOZX010000640.1, on the reverse strand, counting down.
AACCATGTCGAGAGCAAATGGCTGAAACACCGAAGGTCTTTGTTAATTAAAATCAGGTTTAAAGAATACAGGCATCGTACACTGAAGAGGTTTCAACTTTGGATTTTGAAGAAAATTGAATTTAAACTTGAAAAATTTTGCACAATTCTGCTCTCAAGTTTTTAGTGCTGAAACGAATTTCTTTTTCACATCCTTAAACGTGAAGCTCTTACGCTGAAAAAAATAATCAAATAGTAAATGTGACGGGTAAGAAACTCTTCATGCGCACACGATTTTGCCAAGAAATAAAAGTCGGAAGCTTCCCAAACAAAATAACGCAACTGCCCCAATAATACATTTCATATTCATAAAAACTCGATACAACATCGCTATTTTCAACTAGGCTCCGCTACTACTAACAAGAATACAAAATTCTGGTATATAATTGTTCCGAGACTTAAGTGATTCAACTAATTCAAACAATTCAGAGAAACAGGAAGGCACATCAGTGAATAGTGCCAGTAGATAAATTTACAATGTCTATTTTAACCAAAGGAATGATATTCGCACCCGTGAAAGTACCGTATCAAGGCCAGAAATAAAGTATCTGCGGTATGTACAGTGCTTACAAGAAGTCTCGCGCCTCTGTTTCGTCCCAAGCTAGTCTGTTAGGTATAAAATGGGCGGTCCTTATGGCAGCGGAGGTGTGTTCGGATTGGTGCACATAATTGCTCTAACGGTGTAAGAGATACTTAAATTCATGTGTGTAATAAATAATTTTTTAAATAGTTGGAGCGTTCAAGGTCATCTGTAATAATCTATAGACTACCCCTCAAGCCCATTCTCAACACTTAGATTCCCCTAAGACACAGGCGTCTTCAAGTAACATGAATGCGTAGAGATCTAAGGTGTTAGATTCCATATATATAATTTATGTGCTAGGTTTAAGAACGCTGGCATTGAAGGATGGAAGGAAGGGACAGTAAAAGCGATAATAGGTTTAATGAAGGAAGTGGAATGAGGATGGAGGTAAGCGTTGCTATGTCGAAGGAAACGAGGTTGGGTGGGGAATTACGAAGGGAGGAGGAAATGCTAAACACAAACTCAAATATTTATTTTAATGCCCTAGACCTAGAAAGAAAAAGAGCAAAATACCTTAAACTAACAATGAATTGACACAAACAGAAGAGTCTGGTCTTAGACGCACTGATAGGTTTAACGTATGTGGCTAGAGGCCGCCACTCAGAATTACCACTACTACCTTAAGTCATAATAAGGTTATTTACTATGACAGAGTAGTCATGAGTAGTTATGGAAATAAAATATGATTATACTGTTGATGGCTGACTATATTCAGTTGGGATATAAACTACTGCTGACACTCTTTGGATCCTTGGCTTTTAAGACGAATTTTTTATGCATATGTTCAACAAAATAGGAAATTGGCTGATTATTATTACCATTCGAAGGGTTGGTACCCTTCACAACCGAAATCAATTTCAGAAGGGGCGCATGGTATCCTCATTTCCTTTATCGTCCCAGCACGCTTCACATAAGCCATTTACACAAAGATGGAAAGGCCGTCTGTGCACCACGAGACGACCCAGGCAATGCGGGGAGCAATGGTGACATTGCATGAATATGGTGTGCCAATAAGAGAAATATCAAGACGACTAGACGTTCATCGAAGCACTGTGGAACGGTGGATTCATCGGTATGAAGCAGAAAACTCAATCGCTACTTTGCCGAGGTCTGGTCCTCCGCGTTCAACATCTCAAGAGGAAGATGCTGCGATTGTTAATCATGCCAGAGAGCATCCGTTTGTTCCAGCGACGCATATTTACAGACACCTGAACCTTCGTTGTAGCGCAAATACAGTGAACAACAGACTTCACGAGGCAGGGTATTTTTCTGTATTATGCTGCATTGACGATTGAGCCTAAAGAGGCGCGGATGGGATTTGCCTTACAATACTTGCCGCAGGAGGAAGAATTCTGGAGAAAAGTTGTGTACTTTGACGAAAAAACATTTTCAACAGATAGTCATGGTTCCCTTCATTGTTGGAGGCAGCGCGGAAAACGCTATGGAGGAGGAAATGTTTTCCCGAGCAAACGTAGTGGTCACATCAATCTCGGTGAGTGGGGCTGGATGTCTGGCTATGGTGTCGGAGAATTGACTCAAGTAGATGGACGCTTTACTGGACAGCAATATTGCCAGATACTGGAAGAGGTGCTGCTACCCAGTGTTCGTGCGTATCTGGTTCCAGCACCGGAACCATTTTACTTAATGGAAGATAACAGTCCCATTCTAGGAGTAACGTTGTGAGAGCGTGGTACGAAGATCACCCAGGGGTTATTAATCTAATTCTGCCACCACGTTCTCCTGATTTGAATCCGATTGAAAACCTTTGGGCAATAATGATTAACGAATGGGAGCAACGCAATGAAAGAACATTTGAAGCACTTTTAGCTCACATGAGGAATAGTTGGGAGAGCTTACGCCGAACACCAAACATTCCCTACAATCTGGCCTTTCTATGCCGCAACGATTGCAAGAAATTATTGGTGCTATACGAAATACTGATGTTAAAGCCATGACGTAAATGTGTATCGAATATATATTTATGTTAATATAGAATTTTATTATATTTTTATGTTTGACATCTATAAAAGTATATATTGTGACCATGAAAGAACTTTACTTATCCTTAGTTAGAATCTTTTCTTGCAATGTCTACGCTCGTGGAGATAGAATCTAATACAGTTATTAGAAATCGTCTGAGCTTTTAAAATATATATTTTAAATACTTACAAGTAATTAATGCGATGGGTGGGACTGTTTGTCACTAGCAAGTTGTTCTATTCGCGGACAAACATTTGTGAGTGCCATTATGAGGCAAGCTTCTGGATGTAGGCGGTTTCTTTCTTTCGACTTGATAGCTGTCAGTGCCGAAAATCCCTTTTCACATAAATAGGTGGACGGGAATGGAAGTAGTTTGTTGATAGCAAATTCACTTAATTCTTTGTATTCAATATGGGCCAATTTCCAAAACTCGGAGACAGAAAAGTCATTGAATTTATGTTTAAGTGAGCTGTCAGCTGCCAATTCAATCAATTGTTCTTTTAAACGAGCGGGAAGCTCCGCATTAGACACAGCAAGGTTCGAAAACGGATTCGTTATCCATTCACTTTGTGGGGAATCTCTATTAATACATGGAAAGTAATGCAAAAATGATTCACGAAGGCTCACTAAATGCTGCTTTTAATATTCATAACTGAGTCACTGACAAAAAACTCGTTTTCGTGACAGAATTCGCTGAATATTTGGAAAGGTGTGGTATTATTTATCTTGTATGCACTTTATCCAGTATAAAACTTTCCCAAAAATCCCTTGACTTTTTCTTGTGCCTGCAATATATTTTTGTCATACCCCTGAAGTTGAAGATTAAGTTCGTTTAATTTGGTGAATATATCTGCCAAATAACTCGGTTTACAAAGCCACTCCTCATTTTCTATAAATTTTAATAAGTCTGAATTTCGGCTGTTAAATAAACTTCTCACTTCATTCCTAAGTTCAAAAAGTCGTGTCAATACCTTTCCTCGTGAGAGCCAGCGCACTTCAGTGTGCAAAAGCAACTGAGTATGATTTTTGCCCATCTCCTCACAAAGAATTTTAAAGAGGTGTGAATTCACTGCTCGAGACTTGATATAATTTACTATTTTTACAGCATCGTACGATTCGTACCAATTTGTACCAATATCGGGTAATTTAATAATAATTTAAATAAAATATAAAAATAGAAAATAATTAATATTAAATAATTTAATAATAACTTGTACCAATGTTGAGTTAAATTTATAATTAAATATTAATATTATAAATAAATGATTATAATATATATTTTCAAAAAAATTTAAATGACAGATGATAATTATAATTGTATAAATTCATTTTATAATTGATTTTAACCAACTTGCTTGTTTTTGCAGCAGAGCTTACGTACCCTCAGGAAACCCCTCGCGTACCCCAGTTTGACTACCACTGGTCTAAAGCAAGACTGGTGGGCCGTGAATCAGAGAAATTTGCATTTGATTTGTTCATCGTAATTATTACGTAATATAGTATACTGTATATAGTAGTATACAAGAGTTTATTGGTAGCATATCATATGACAATTCCCATAAACATGTGATGACCTCGATGTTGCCAGTTTTTTTTTTTTTTCCTGAAACTATTACCTTCTCATAGTTTGTTTCAACAATGCATATATTATCAATATTTGCCTGAGTCAAAATTTGTGTAAATTGCTTGAGTTATGTAAAATGTAAATTGTATAATTAAAATGCTATGATATATATATATATATATATATATATATATATATATATATATATATATAATAATAATAATAATAATAATAATAATAATAATGTGGTCGTAAATAAAGATCGTTTGATAGCTTCATATTCTGTGTAAATTGTATAACAACATTTTTATTTTGGAAACTGAGGGGGAGGAGGTACGCCATAATAAAAACAAACTAAAGGGGTACGCCAAGGAAAAAGTTTGAATACCACTGCTTTAGACTAATGACTTTCATAAGATGGAATAGGTTTAACATAGTTTATCCATTGTTTTAAGTGGTAACCTATTAAACGAACTATCTATTAGTGAGACGACCGTGACTTCCTCGAAATGCGAGCGCGTGAGAGGTTCACTGAGGAATTCGGTCATTAGATTCTTCACGTAGGATATATATCACAAACAACAATATTGACAACAATTCCCAACAATTACTTAATATCAATAATTGCATTTCAGCAAATAATTTAGACCTGCGTCAAAATAAGTTAGGTATCATGCCATGATTTGGGATATTTGCCGAATTAGTCGTTCTCTATAGTCTACACTCTACTACAGCAGTGGTGCACAAACTTTTTTGATGTGAGCCAAACCAACCATCTGTTTTATATGTAGGGGCCAGATATATAGATATTCTATTTTTTATAAATATGCATTTTTATAACCAGGGGTAATATTTCAGATTTTTCTTTGGGTAGCTACCCTTTTCATGTGAAAAATGAATTGAAAAGACCCGTGGGGGCCACATTTGGCCCGCGGGCCAGGGTTTGTGCATCACTGCTCTACAGTATCTATTGAGACGGTATAATGTAATGCCCAGCTAATATTATGATGACTAGGATTGCTCCATAACCATCCCAACATCCCGAAAGTTGCTCCATTCTGCTTCTTAATCATTTGTATTTTAAACACTAAAATGTAGCAGAAGTGACGTAATAATGGACGTCATTGATTGTGTTAGAGCAGTTATGTGCACCAATCCGAACACACCTCCGCTGCCATAAGGACCGCCCATTTTATACCTAACAGACTAACTTGGGACGAGACAGAAGCGTGAGACTTCTTGTAAGCACTGTACATTTGCGAAAGAAAGTTCGTCGAAAAAGAATTCCGAAAGGGTAAAGAAAATTGCTAATTAGTAAACATTTTAGAAATATTACTTCTATCGCGGAAAAATATAGCCTTCTAAAATAATTTTAAAGGAACCAAATTGATTTTTGAAGTTTCTGAAATTTTTTCGGCATACGTCTTACCCAGCGACTCACGAGTCATGAACTGTGCTAGATTTCCGCAAGACGTTTAAAACGAAAGATGCTATGTCTTTCATAAGGAATTTTATTTCAAGCAGTGAAGTTTCAAAACATTCCCGGCATCGATTAAGTAACTGCGGCACGAGTGGAAAATACATTAGCATTCTCTTCCTATCTATTATAAGAGTTTTGGAGTAACAACCACCGCACAGTCTTGCAATGCCCTGGTCAACCTGCAATCCCCTTCGATCGATAGGAGGAGGGATTGCGGGGTTTTTTAGCACTTCAATAAAGTCTTTTGCAATCCTAACGTGAAGTCGCATCACACGTCAAACATTCTGAATCATCTAACGCGGGTTTTATATGACCTTGTCCTCGCAATTCTATTTTTTTTATTTATTTATTTTGAGAGAGAGTGAGTTACAACGAGTTACAAGGAAAAGAAGTACCTCAAAAGGCCTTGCGGCCCATACCGAAGAGGTACCAATGGCAACGGGCGGCAGGGAAAATTTTCTACATCCTCAAATAGTGTGCAAGATTTGGTTTAACCTTTTCTTGAAATGATCCACAGAGGAACTGTTCACAACTTCTGAAGGTAGCCTGTTCCACGTGTCACAGATCTTATACGTAAAGTAAGTCCCACACACACTAGTCCTAAACTGTTTCCAATCCAACTTCCAACCATTGTTGCGAGTTGGGTTATCATTTAAACTAAACATGCTTCTAAAATCGACATCGTTGAACCCGCGTAAGAGCTTGAAAACCTCGATGAGTTGACCGCGCAGCCTCTGAGTTCTAGCGAAAACAAATTCAGGGCGCGTAATCGTCAATTGTAGCCCACATGCCTAACGGAAGGGATTAACTTTGTGGCCCTCGCCTGCACTCGCTCTAGCCTCTCAATATCTTCCCTGAGGGTGGGCGACCAGAACTGCACAGCATACTCCAGGTGCGGCCGAACCAGAGAATTGTACAGAGAGAGCACAATCTCCTTGTTCCGAAATGGAAATTGCCTCCTGATATAACCCAACAGTTTCTGGGCTTTGTTTTCCACCTCTACGCACTGTTTCGTAAACTTAAGGTCGCTGCTAATTAGCACACCCAAGTCCTTTTCCAAATCAGTCGCCTCGATATTACTCCCCAACATAGAGTAATCCGACTTGGGATTGGCGTAGCCAATGTGCATCACCTTGCATTTACGAAAGTTAAACGGCATTTGCCATTTTTCGGAATACTCTCCTATTCTACACGTAGTTGCTCGATCGCTTCGGGCGTCTCAACATTGGCCCCAAGCTTGGTGTCATCGGCGAATTTGGCGATCCGACTGACGATGCCACCGTCGATATCATTTATGTAAATGATAAACAACAGTCGATTTTAGAAGCATGTTTAGTTTAAATGATAAGTTGGATTTGAAACAGTTTAGCACTAGTGTGTGGGGGAATTACTTTACATGTAGGATCTGTGACACGTGGAACAGGCTACCTTCAGAAGTTGTGAGCAGTTCTTCTGTGGACCAGTTCAAGAAAGGGTTAGACCGAATTTTGCACATTATTTGAGGATGTGTGTTACTGTCTTCTCGGGTGGATGTTCGAGAAGCTAGCTGTAACAATGTTCTGGAATTTTTCCTTAGCACCCGTTGCCATTGGTACTTCCTCGGTATGGGCCGCAAGGCCTTTTGAGGTACTTCTTGTCCTTGTAATTCTCTCTCAACTGGATTGAGGATTGGTTAAAAGATAGATAGCAGGAGTGGTAGTAAATGGAGTGGCTTCGGAGTGGGAGCCCGTCACCAGTGGTGTCCCGCAGGGTTCTGTTCTGGGTCCTTTACTTATCATCATCTATATTAACGATATAGACGTCGGGCTTGTAAGTACAATCTTCAAATTTGCAGACAATACAAAATTAGGAAGTAGTGTAGGTACTGAGGAGGGCGTTAGAACGCTTCAGAATGATCTTGACAGTGTGAAAAATGCTCTGTATGAATTGGTCCCCAATTAACTCACCCCTAATATCTCCAATCTAACGGTAGAGTAGGTTAAGCCTAGCCTTGTAGGGGTCAGCCTGGAGATTCCGGAAATGGTCCAGAGCGAGCACAGTAAATTGAGGTCCACAGAAGGATTTCTCACCAAATTAGGTTTGGGTAATTTACCTTAGCCTTTGTTAAGCTATGAGTTGATACTAGGTCTTAGACCACAACGTAGGCCTAATTTAACTGTACCTAGGTTATATGTTGTCCCCAAACTGGGGTTCAGAAACAACTGTTCACTTACTGAGTGTTATTAGACATTCCCCCTCCTCTTTACTCAATTTTCGTGAGCGCACTTGCTGGTGGAGATCTTTTATTGTCTTCAAGCCCCTTCGTCCGCCATGCCGTTCTTTCCACAAGTTCCTTCTGTTCTCCTTCCCGGCTTTTTTCCACCAGCGTCCTTTTTGTTTGTTTGTTGATTGGTAGTGTGTTTCAATACTACCAAGCACGCTCTATCACACAGTATACAAATACTAGTGTGGAGAATAACTCTGGTGAGCAACCAATTGGTTTCATCCACCCAGTTATTGACATAAAAGGAGTGTAATAATTGTTAGATTAACTACCTACCTACTCAGTGGACCATTTTCGTTACATCCCAACTACCCACATGTATCAGTTTTCCATAACAGGTTGGGCGAATGGTCTGCTACTTGGCAGATGCCATTCAACTTAGACAAATGTAAGGTAATGCGCACAGGTAATAAAAACCCGAAGACCGATTACTTTCTCTTGGGAAGGAACTTGACTGAGACGGATCTAGAGAAAGACTTAGGAGTCTATTATCAGCAATGATCTCCAACCGTCGAAGCACTGTGCAGAAGTCGAAAAGTGGGCCTTAAAAATATTAAGTTATATTAGAAGACAGTTCCAGTTTCGGAACAAGGAGACTATAATGTCTTTATAATTCACTAGTCAGACCTCAACTGGAATACTGTGCGCAGTTTTGGTTTCCATCCATCAGGAAGGATATAGAAAGGTTCGAAAGGGTACAAGCAAGGGCTACAAAATTGATCCCTTCAATGAGAATGCAAAACTACTAACGGAGATTGGAGCGCCTAAATATGTTTACCTTAGAGACGAGGAGGTTGCGCGGTCAGCTTATTCAAGTCTTCAAGATGCTCAATGAAATAGACAGAGTAAATTACAGAAACTTATTCTTACTTAATGCCAATCCGACAAGAAATAATGGGTTTAAACTGGAACTAAAGACATTTAGGACCTCTGTCTGCGGGAATTTCTTTTCCTATAAAATAGTTAATATCTGCAACCAACTTCCCTCAGAGGTTGTTTCCAGCCAAAGTGTAAATGTGGTTAAAAATAGGATAGACAAAGTACTGAATACTCTCATAGTTTAAGACTAAAACATAACGTAACTCTACAGGAGTTTGCTTACACGGTGTCTCTGTGAGCATGCTAATTATAGAGCTTTTTTATATATTCTCCACTTTCCTGTAAAATTTCCTTGGCTACTTTTCCAGGGTCAAGGTATTTTCTTCAACCTTTTTCCGTACCTGCCTCTAGCAAGGAGGGAGCGGAGGGTGGGGAGAGGGCCTTATACTTTTCTAATAGTTAGAATAGTTGAAAGAAAAATAAACTTGCTTCATAACAGGAACCTCCCAGAGTGGACCGGAAGGGGTCTGAGTCTTCCTCTTGTCCTTGCAACTCTCTCTCTATATATATACAGGATGGCGCAAAAGTCAGAAACCATAGGCACATTTTAATAATGTTTTAATGTGTGTTTTGTTCTTTTCAGATTTGTTGAACCGATGGCACAGAAATTGACAATAGATGAACGGGTGGATATAGTTTTAATGTGTGCAAGGCGTGGTAACACACACCGAGCAGTTGCTACTGCTTTTAATGACGAACACCATGAAAGGCCGCCAGTTGTTCAGGTATCAGTTGGAAAACTGTTCATTCGCTTCAAAGAAACGGGAAGTGCTCATGATCGGCCACGTAGTGACCGGCCAAAAAGTTCAATCGATGCATCATCATCACTAACGATACTCAATCACCTCGAAAACAGCCCACGTAAGTCCTTAAGAAAGTTATCCCAGGAAATGGGTGTCTCCAGAAGTTCCATTCAACGAATTCTTACAACAAATTGTTCCCACCCCTACAAAGTTCAACTCGTTCAGGAACTGCACGGTGACGACACAGACCGTTGTGTACAGTTCTGCCAGTGGTTTCTACAACACTGACAGCTTCAACGATGGATCATGTTCAGCGACGAAGCGATATTTCACTTCAGTGGTCGTGTCAATAGGTATAATGCACGCTTTTGGGTCAATGAGAACCCCACTGGATGGAGGAAGGAAATGTGCAATTTGATCCACGAATTATGGTGTAGGCTGCGCTCTGGGGGGATCGGTTAATTGGTCCGTACTTTTTCGACGGCAATGCAATAGGTGAAGCATATATGCATATGCTGCAAACATTTCTAATGCCCATACTGGACGACATTCCATTGGCAGAACGGGCGGAGATGTGGTTTCAGCAGGATGGTGCACCACCACATTTCGCAACCATCGTCCGGAACTCTTTAGACGAAACATTCCCAAGCAAATGGATCGGACGGCGAGGGTCCGTCGAATGGCCACCTAGGTCTCCAGACCTCACGCCTCTTGACTTTTTCTTTTGGGACCATCTCAAGTCGGTAGTCTATGTTGATCGACCCAGAACCATACGTTCTCTAAAGAATAAAATCACATCCAAGTGTGCCAAAATCAGTTCCAATGTGTTAAGGAATGTTCAAACATCATGCATTCAACGCGTCAAAAAGTGTCTCCAAGTGAAAGGCCACCAATTCGAACATTTATTATAATTTAATAAAATGTTCCTATGGTTCCTGACTTTTGCGTCACCCTGTATGATACCGTATATATATATCACAATGGTCATAAAATTCCATGTGATATATATATACGGTATCATACAGGGTGACGCAAAAGTCAGGAACCATAGGAACATTTTATTAAATTATAATAAATGTTCGAATTGGTGGCCTTTCACTTGGAGACACTTTTTGACGCGTTGAATGCATGATGTTTGAACATTCCTTAACACATTGGAACTGATTTTGGCACACTTGGATGTGATTTTTATAGGCCCTTCATATAGCCTAAATGAAAAAACGCTTTTTATAACGCTTGCCGATTTTCAGTTTCGTGTGGCCAACAGAGTGCGTGTGGACCACATAACATTCCATAAATCTCCCCCTCATTAATTTTCATGGACGGTTTCCCTGTATTTTTTTTCCCCACAAGATTCTTGTCCAACCATAGACTTCACATCTGGTTCTTTTCAAACGTCAAATTCTAGGGCAAAGGCCCTGTCGGTCTGCCTCAAGGCATGACTTTACTTGTGCTTCGATTGGTTAATTGCCGTAAAGGTTCTTACCAATTAAAAGTTCAGATTTGTTATATCGTTCCACCCTATTCGGCGGAAAGAACCGCCCACGTAGGTTTTCTTGAAGTCTAAAATCCCCGCCTCCCAAAGTTATTTAGCCTCGAGCAAAGGTTTTTTCGAGGTTCTTCCCAATCTTATGGGCCTCAAGCCAAGATCGCCTTTCGGGCACGTGATCTTTTCTTGCGATTCTGTCCCCTTCAAACAAGATCACCCTGGCACAGGTGGCCCCTGTTCTTGCTAATCCGTCAACCCTCTGCCAAGGACACCCCTTGAGCATCCGCCAGTGAAACTCGAGTGACACTACCTCGCCAGTATAAAAAAAAATTTCTTAATGACTTTTGCGGAAACAGCTACAGTGTACCTACAGTAACTCGTGAAAATTATCAAGAAGTGATTGCAAGTTAACTCCGATTAATGTTATTGAATGTGCCTCACTCCGAATGCTCTATTTTAATAAAGAATATTCTACAACTGTTCTTCGTGTACCAAAAGAAAGGGTGAAAAATAACGTCCACTTCATATAACCAAAGTGTTCCATTTTGTGTAATTTTAACTGAAAACTTTTCTACTTGATTGCAATTAATTTGTTGCTTTGTATTCGTCACTTCAATGGACTTAATTTAAGTAAACATTAAGAAATACGCAGTAGTTTCTTCCATCCATTCTGGACTATACGCACAAGAAAGTTAACTATTTATAAATCATGGACTTAAAGCATCCTTCAACAACCGATTGACTGGGACCAAGAAGTTCCCCGAGTTCTTGGTGATCATCCCTGCAAATATCGTGCGGTAGATAAAGCCCGCGCGACATACATATACGATATAATGATTTTAAATATCCTTATGAAATCGGATATAACCTTCCCAAAATTTCCCAAGAACGGTACAAAAAGAACCAACCTTGAGGAATGATTTCTCCGAAGATAACGATGCCAATGGTCGATCCAATAACAGCAACTAGACCGGAGCTCAAAGTATCGAGGAGAATGGTTAAAGAAGAGTTGACGAGCACGTTACCGAGTAGGAGAGTGCACAGCAGAAAGTTCCCATGGCGACGGACTGGCTCGATAGCTTTGGCGTACTCCCGCTCTGTGGGAGTTCCCGTATTCATGACGATTTTCAACTCCGTCTTGTCCAAAGCCATCAAGCCCAAATTGAGACCGGAGAACAGGCCGGACAATATCAACAGTAAAACCAAAATAATTACCTGTAAAAATGGGAAAACACCCATTAGGGCTACGCTGATTTTCACCTACAAATATAATACAGATTAATTAAGAAACACTCCTCCAAAATCGGTGTTGAAACATTTTCTATTAGAAGGCGTTAAGTTCCAGTTAAACTACTACTAGGGGTGGGGAAATCTAACAGTTTTTTAGGACGAGTGGTTTATATGACCATTTTGGCTGCTGAATACGAATCCGGCTAGTTCTTGGACTTAAAATGAATTTTTGACCTGGTTCAGTGGGGTGTTTTTCAAAATGGCAGCCAAAAAAAAAATATCGATTTTTTGTTTTAATGATAAAAAAAACCGCTACCCTTCACATGTAATGTGTCTTTTCAGGTTCTTATGGTCGCTGAACTCGAAAATGAACAAATGAGAGACATTAGGAGTGTGGTTAAGCAGATAGATGACGAAAAATTTGAAAAAATGCCCGATCCATATCGAACAAAGGATGAATGAGGCCTCCCCACCTCCAAACCTTTATAACTGATAGAAAAAAAATAATTAGTTGATAAATGCTTGCTATATTTTTAATCATGGTTATGTTCATTCTTCAATGTTGTCAAGCATCTAGTGTGTCGTAATATTGATGTTTTATTTAGACTTGCTTTAGTGTTGTGGCTTGTTCTGGTATTCTGGTGTTTGGCTGCTCTCTCTTTTGTGGTTTCTTGTACTATCAATGTTTGCTAATTTACTTTAATAATAATTGTATATATTACTTTCATAATAATATAGTATATGGTATATACTTTAATAATAATAGTAAATAATATATCAAATACAATATTTGATATAATCGACTTTAATAATAATAATATATGATCCATTTAGCATGACTATAATTTGTATTACCTATCATATTTCGGTGTTATATGCCGACTAATGGGTTTTACTGTACTTGCAGATCCTAATGCTTAGTGACTGCTGATTGGTAATGATGGCTGATGAAAGGAAATCACGCAGTGCCGCCAGAAAAGAATTTTGGGGGAAACCTACGCAGAAGTGAATGAATTTAAACCGACTGGAAAGTTGCCACCAGGGACAGTTGTGATTTGTAGGATGCTCGCACTTCGCAAAAAAGGAGCGAAAGGACAGAAAAAGTCAATGACTCGAGATGATGCCAGCAAGATAGTTGCAAATGAACTAAGACGAGATTGGATTAATAAAAATGTCTATCCCATGCATGAAAAAACAGTGGCGAAAAAAATAAGAGACGATTATAAACATTTTAACAAACTGAGAAAGAATGAACGCTGCCAACAAAAACCTAAAGGTGTCGAATGGTACCAAAAAGCGAGCGGCTTTAATGATCAGCTCACTAAGAACGCCTACAACATTAGAACTGACGATGAGGATTACGAAGCAGAACTTGCAGGAGAATTTGGGGTCAAAATGACTGATGAGGATAAGACTTTTTATTGGGATAATTACTTTGGTGCGTATAAGGCCATATGTACAAATGCAGTACCAAAAGATTGGGGGAGATAAAAAAAAGGGGGAAGAAACTCGCGAAAGATTAGCGGAGAAAAAGCGAAAAGCAACAGAAAGCAACTTGAGAGCAAAGGGAGCTAGAGGGATCAGAAATTATTTAAATGTTAGCAACTTCAGTCGATTCTGATTCGATACTGATCGTAAACTTCGCTCATCGGAAGAAAACCTAAGCAAGGAGAAGAGTAAAGAACAAGCAGCTGCATTTCCGATAGTGAAAATCAGAACTGGCAAAAAAAGTCTGAACGAAAACTTGATGCGGTGTATAGTCCAGTGTCTTGACGAGACAAGAAGAACTCCTGAAGAGCTTTCGCGAGTGATAGTAAGAGTAGCTAACATGGTTTGATAACGAGAAAGATTGCGAGAGTGAGATGGAGAGTGAAGACGAAGATTTACAAGTTCGTCACCAGTATTCAGACTTGACGTATGTATTTCCGAACCGCAGATCAGTAATGCAATACGTGAAAGATGCTTCATACTTGAATTTAGAGTATGTCGCTCAACAAATCCTCAACAAAGAGGATAACGTTGTGAGTGTAAGACTTGACGATACGACCAAGGCTGCCGGCCACTGGCTGTACGACGTGAAGGCTGACCACATCACCATCGCTGGCAAAATAAAAAGCTGGCAAAATAAAAAGCTGGCAAAATATTGGCGGTTTTGGAAAATTGCAAGAAACATGGAGGCACTATGATTCCAAACAACCTGGATGCTCTGTACAAACTGAACGAAAAGTAGCTCCTCACAGAAATTGCCTATTTGAGACTCACCATCACACCAGATATTCGTCAAATGAGACGTGTTAAAGTGAGAGACGGGAAATTTAAAATGGAAAAATTTAGTGTAGATGAACTGAGAAATTCTATTAAGAATGCCTTACGACCAGAGGACAATGTTACTAGTGATAGTGATAGTTTATTGAACAATGTGTTGTAAATATGACGATTTTATGATTTGATACCTTTCTTTTCCATTTTTTGCCTATAACAACTAGAACACGCATCGAATGTCTCTGATTTGTTCATTTTCAACTTCAGCGACCCTGAAAACACATGAAAAGACATATTACATACGAGGGGTAGCGGTTTTATTAAGCATCAAAAAGAGAAAACTATTTTTTTGCCCGCCATTTTGAAAAAAATCCACTGAATCAGGTCAAAACTTCATTTTAGGTCCAAGAACCAGCCAGATTCATATTCAGCAGCGAAAATGGCCATAGAAACCACTCGTCTTGTTGGCAATTTCCAAAAAGAGTCATTATTCCCCCATCCCCACTACTACTACTACTACTACTGTTATACACATATTTACAGGACACCATGATTTTTATACATTTTCGACACATTAACGAATCCAGTTTCATTCATAAAATGAGAAAACTTTCTCCATTCATATTTCTTTTCGCTCTGACGTGATCGACGTGTCTCCTTGTTACACGTTACCCTAATATTCTAATATTCAGATGGACTACAGTGAACTGCATAACAACTTTGTATGAACCGTCGGCAGATCAGATCCTCCTCAATGTCACACACAATGATGCAACAGAATTTATTGTTTCCTATCTACATCCATCATTCAGGCTTTTTTTTTCAATGAAAGTAACCTCTCATAGACACTAATTTTGTGTTGACTTCTGGACACAAAAGTGTACATGCACAATTTTTACCCAATTATCACAATAAAGGAAGGTACCGACGCGCGCACGTGTACACGCACACCGACTGATAATTATTTTATACTCACGTAGCCTAACTGAATTAAATTTAACGTTAAATAGCTCGACCTAAAGCAGGCCGCGAAAAAAAGTATTACATGCAACTATTCAGTTCCAAATTCTGACAACTAATGTATGACAACAAAATCTTTCATACCTTTTCTTTCATGTATGATAAGCCTACGCACGCGTATCAACGGTATATAACAAGATATTGTACCTAACCTGACATAGCACTGTACTAATTAACGGCTCGTTTCAAACAGTTATTTGCACAAAAAAATAGATCATGTGAAACAAGGGCAAATTTCACCCCATAACCAGTACTTATATACACGCGAGACAACGAAACGTTTAAAAGTTGAACGTAATAAATAATTATTTAATTACAAGCATAAATGATTTACATGAAGTGGTGAGAGACTCAAATTTCCTTATTAACTGCCTGCAGCTCTTCGCATCTATACAAAATACTGTATATATATTCAATGTTTATATGCCTTACGAGTGTGCTGAAAAGGAGGTATTTTTAGATACACTTTGTAAACTAAATATACTGCTAGAGGAACTGGACTCGTGTGTTATAGTGGCTGGTGATTTTAACAGCAATATCAATAAACCTGGTTCGGATTTTTCCAACCTCTTATCAATTATTGTGAGGCATGCGACTACAAATTTGCCAGTAAATTGCTACTCTCTAATGACTCGTTTACGTATGTAGTGATGCCTGGGAGACTCACTCGTATAGCCTCCCATGATGGTTAGAGTATAATCAATAGCATGTCAATACTTTATGATTTATTTGAATCTGATCACATCCCATTTGTAGTAGGGCTTGATTGTATGGTAGCACCTGACTTAGACAATGACTGTGATAATGCTGATTACTATAAGGTTAATTGGTCAAATCTTAGCCACTCTGAGGTAGATTACTATACAATGCAGACTGATGCACTGCAAAGGGCTTGTAAGGATTCCTACGGAAGCTTTGGCTTGTAGGAATCCCTCCTGTGGTGATGTAAAACATATAGATCTCTTAAATAAGTATTACTGAGAGTTTGTACATGCAATTATGGCTGCGAGTGGAAGTAGCTTTAAGAATAAAAAAATGGGGAAAAGTAAATGTCAATCCAGGGTGGGCAGAATACTGTGCCGATTTGTACGATGTAGCTAAAAATGTATGCGAAGTGTTTTCTATTGGGAAACTTAGGGAGGAAGGGAGAATTCTTCAATTGAAAAATAGAACTTGTGCTAGATTCAAGGGCGCTCTTACGATTATAAGGAAAAGTGAAGAGAATCTTCGAAGAGAATCTTTAGCCAGAAAATTAGGCAATAGCGATACTTCCAGTAGGGAATTCTGGAAGGAGGTTAATAAAATTAACAATAGTAATCTTACCTTGCCAATGTAATTGTCTCGGGGGAGGGGGGAGACTAAATATATGCCTAAATATGGAATGCTCTGAGGAGCTACTAATTAATGACTCGAAAATCTGGCACGCTATTAATAAGTTACATGATAAAAGTTGTGGCCTAGATGGCATACAAGCAGAACATTTAAAATGTTGTAGCCCTCATATAATAACTATACTTGCAATGTGTTTCACAAGCTGTATAATATATGAGTACTTGCCACAGTCCATTTTGTCAGTTGTATTGTTGTCCGTTGTTAAAAGTAAGGGTGCTAGTATCCGTGATAAGAATAATTATAGGCCAATAGCACTTGCCAGTATACTTTCTAAAGTGTTAGAATATGTCATTTGTAATAGAATAAGTATCATACTTCCAGACTTATGACAATCAGTTTGGCTTTAGAGTGAAACATGGTACTGACATGTCTATTTATATGCTAAAGGAAGCCTAAGTACAAGATGTCAAGTAGCAATGTATATTTCTGTTTTTTGAATGTATCAAAAGCATTTGATAGAGTTAACCATCACAAACTTTTCAAGAAACCCTCGTGTCGAGGGGTACCAAAATATATACTTAGGATACTTGTATTCTGGTATACAGAGCTAACCATGTTTGTAAGATGAAAAAGCACTGTATCACTAGGTTTTACGGTAACTAATGGTGTTAGGCAAGGGGGTATTATTATCACCCCATCTTTTCTGTATATACATGGATAACCTTACCACTGAACTAAAAGCTGCACGTACTGCCTGTGTTATTGGAAAAGAAAAAATAATCATTTAACATATGCTGATGAGTGATGACCTTGTTCTTCTGTCATCCTCTCCCCATGAGCTGAGAGTACTATTAGAGATATGTGAACAATATGGTATAGAAAAATGACCACCTATAATGGGGCAGAGTTGTATTCTGATTTTTAGGTGTAATCTACCGAAACATGTATCATGTGGGTCTTTTGAAATGAATGGTCATACAATACTTGTCAAAGACACACATAAATACTTAGGTCACGTAATTACTCATGAGCTGTGAGATGAACTTTATATCGAGAGACAACGTAAAAAGCTGTATGTACAGGGTAACATGCTAGTAAGGAAATTTGGTGTGTGTTCAGAATCAGTTAAAACTTATTTTTAGAACTTACTGTACTGCACTGTATACATCCCATCTGTGGTGGAAGTATACAAAAACTGCTAAGAATAAATTCTCTGTTGCTTATAATATTTTTCGTATGCTATGTAGGTAACCAAATTGGTGCAGTGCCAGTTTTATGTTTACTACGCGTAACCTACCTACCAGCCAAATGTTAATCCGGAAGAATATATATAATTTCATTACTCGGATCCAAAACAGCTCTAATGCGTTATTGTGCAATGCTCTGTCTTCAGATACTGTGTATCTCTCCAATACCTTATTTTTGTAACGTAGCAAAGATTGTATAGATGCATATTAAGTCAAGTGTTATAATAAGATTGTATTTGTATATTAGGTTAAATGGCTATGCTTGCCTTATTTTTGTACTTGTATGTTAGGTGAAGTGGCCATGTTGGCCTTATTTCTGTATTAAGTTCATGGTATAATACGTAAGATTGTACTTGTATGTTAGGTTAAGTGGCTATGGATTGTGAATGATCCGCAATAAAGATGTTTTGTTTGTTTGTATATGGTACAATTTCGAATCAATCTCGATTCTCAAATCGATAAACAAAACGAATATTATGAGAATAATCTATAATCTTCATTCTCACGCTATAATTTTTATTTTATATTTATCTCCTTTCGTAAACATCGATGATGATTAATCTGCAAACTCAAACAAGTTCCCACATGAGGCTTGTTTGTAAATTCTCTTCAGACTAAAAAACAAAAAAAAATCGCTACACACCCTTCATGCGTAACGAAAAATTTTAAAATAAATTCTGAAAAGTAGATTTCTAAGATTTAATTGGAATATTTTTAACTTAAAATGCTGTGCAAAAAAAAATTAGGACACCATTTACTTTTGTACTTTTTGGATTTACTGTAATGTTAATTTAGGGACTTTTTTTTAAATTAATCATTTTAAACTATATATATCATTGGAAAAGAAATTTTGTAGGTTTTTTAATGATATACAGTTCAAAATGATTAATCTAAAGAAATGTTCCTAAATTAACATTACAGTAAATCCGAAAAGTACAAAAGTAAATGAGGTGTCCTAATCTTTTTACACAGCATTGTAAATATTTTATTCATGATTCATTTTTATATCATTTGTTAACTTCTTTTCAACCCTCTGAAGTAGAGTTTTGTCATCTAATAGTTATGTTTCCAATGAAGGCTTTCCTCTGAAGGCTTTGTAGTAAATACTAAATATTTCACGCGCTTAATCGCGAACTCATTCAATAAGAATGTGTTAGGAACTTATTACGTATTAATTTTTTTTTTCATTCAATCAGTTTTTATATATAGCTGTTCATGGAGAACGGATATGTAACGCCGTTTTTTATCAATAATAATTCATAATTCACTCGGACGAATGAGTCATCTTGTACGAGCAAAGTTAATTATAGTATCTACAAATAATATTATTAACTTCACTCGCGCGATTAACTGTATATACTTACCATCAGTCACCTGGTAATGAGCCCAATTTTGGGGATGTCAAGCTAATTACAATGGAGGAACAATAATGAAACTTCATTTTATTTTTTACGAAATCTATACAAACAAATCTATTTTTTCTTTAAAAAAAAAAGGGCACATTTGTTCTAGTGGATTATGAATTATTATCAATAATAAAAACTTTGCTTTCCATATCTATTCCGCAGGAACAGTTGTATATAAAAAATCGACCGAACTAAAAATTTAGTACGCAATAAGTTCTCAACAAATCGCAGACAAAACGTTAACAACACTGCTTTTACGTACGAGCAACTTAAGAATTCTTGTAGCAGGGCATAATTAATTTGATAAAACGACAAAATTTCGTCGTCATCCGCTTTTTATATTCTAAGTTTGTGTTGATATTATCCGTTCAGCTATTTTTACATTTTATGATGACAATGCGCGACGTTTGGTTCATTACATTTAGTTTTGAGACAAACTACCACCAATTTAACGATACTTAATCAATAGGTGTTGGAAGCGGCTTAAATCTTCCCGTTTCGGCAAGATGAGCCCGATTGAGAAATTGAAAGACTGGAAACAAAGTTCGTGATTACAAACGATTATTACAATTGCATTACAATTATTACAATTTTTTTTACTTTTTAAAGAAAACTATTTAAAGTCATTATAAAATTTCGAGCCGAAAACTCTAATAAAAGTCTTACAAAAAAAAGTTTGAAGCCGACAAAAATTTTGTGCACTTATCTTTGCAACTAATCAATGTCAATTTTTCAAAATGCCTATGTATATACCAATGCATATGTACGTGCATACAGCTTTGTGGCCGTGTAAACTTACACACACACACACACACACACACACACACACACACACCACACACACACACACACACAAACACTTCCTTGAGAAACTGCACAAAATGCTTACGCTATCATTCGCCATTCATACAGTCTGCGACAAATGAAACCAAACAAACACGTATGACACGTCATAAAGATATCTGCTAAGGTCAATGAGTCTCACAAAACACACGCTGTACTTCGCAGTGAAATAATTTTTTATACAAGTTTATTGCAGCAGGGTGGAAATTAAGTTGTTAGACCCGATAAACAAGATTATAATTATGCAAGATGTACATTTTTCAGTGCGAAAGAACAATTACTGGTAATATGAAAGCAACGTTTTACCAACGATTACATATTGTACAAGCTTCATTTGGCAAACGTGGTCGTGTAACTCCTATAACAAAATAAACGAATATTGATACCCTTGAGAGTACGGTCCCACGAGGAACCTCAGCCTTTGGGCGCAATCTCTCATTATTTATAGATATTTTAACAAAAGTGAAAATATAATAATACTCGCCCGCAAAATAACGTATCGAACGAGTCTTTTCTATGCACTGAAAACTTGAAACAGTTTACGACAAAAGATCTTCAAAATAATTTAAATTACAAGAACTATTTCCTTCTTCGCAAACGTAAGACCTCTGACTGTTAATCCACATTTCACTGAACTCTTCCCCTGCCAAAGAAAACCTAATTAACCGAGAAAAATTCAGAATTCGAACCTGTAACCTTTCAACGAGGAGATTTAAACGAAAACCACCGGGTCATTCCAAATTAATACTAACTTGGAGAAGTTTAAAAAAAAAAAACTTTCCTTTTATAATGAAAAGAAATGTTCAATATTAATTTCGTGAAACTCGAGTGACAACCACGCCAGGATAATTTCTTTTTCTAAATGATATATATAACCTTTGGTTAGCTTCCGCCCGAATTGTTCATTCTGACGAAGGTCAAGCTTTTGACTCCACCTTAGACCTACAGTTTAACGTGGAATCCGAACCACGCCCCATCAGCAGCCCAGCGTCTTAACCACTAGGCCACCTAGGGTACCCATTTATCTACCAACCACTTTCTTTATTGTGTGGAAGGATGAACAGCTGGGTTTTGCTGCGCGCCGACTGCCGTCGGGTCTCGAACTCGGGGCCGATGGATTCGGAGTCAGCGACACTAACCACTACACCACCGAGGCGGTATATATATATATATATATATATATATATATAAGGTAATTTAACTTAAGGCCAATGATATATCTACAGAGGGAAACGAAACTCAAGAACCTTACACACACACACACACACACACACACCATCTCTAATTTACTTTCTGGCTGATCTATCGCTCCATGATTCGCGTAGGATAGATACTTCCTGCATAAAAAAAAAAATAGGCTATGGAACACCTGACCTCTGATCTTTCTGCCATCTCTAATTGGGACAGAGAAAACCCCGTAACTTTCAATCCCTCAAAAACTCAGTTCCTCCATCTGTCTACTCGTCACAATCTTCTACACAACTATCCCCTTACCTTCAACGACACAACTCAATCCTTCCTCTTCTCTTAACATTCTTGGCGTTCCTTTTCTCGTGATCTTTCCTGGAAAAATCACGTGAACTCTCTTCCCAAAACAGCTTCTAAGAGGTTAGGTGTGCCGTACCGGCTCCACAGTTTCTTCACCCCCGCTCAGTTGCTTTCTCTGTATAGGAGTCTTGTACGCCCCTGTATGGAGTATGCTTCTCGTGTATGGGGTGGCTCAACCCACACAGCCGTACTTGACCGGGTGGAATCGAAGGCTTTTCGTCTCTTCAATTCCCCCCCCTTACTGAACGTCTTTAATCCCCCTCTCTTCGCCGCAATGTTGCCTCACTCTCCCCTTACTATCGCTATTATAACGGGCACTGCTGCTGCTGCTGCTCTTCCGAACACTCTAACTGCGTGCCTCCTCCTTTAAGGAGAGCACGCAGCACCAGACTTTCGAGACTCTCTCATTCCTTTTCTGTCCAACTCTTTAACGCGAGAGTTAATCGGTATTTTCAACTTGTCAACCGATCAACTCTGGAGCAGTCTTCCTCAATCCATCTTTCCCCCCATGACCTCCAATCTTTCAAACGCAGCGTGTCTAGGCATCTCGAAAACCCTGGACCTTAATTTTGTCTCTTCTTCTTCTATGGAGGGGGGATGGGGGGGACTTTGCGGGCATTCGCCCTTGGCCCCTTCTTCCCGCATGAAAAAAACCAGTGGCGCTCATAAATATTCATATGGAATATTTCAGTTATATTCGTCCTTATCTTTCGTACCATGGCATAGGATAGAATTTTATCAAAAGTTTACCGTCTGTTTGGAAAAATTTAATGGATAAAAAAATTAATTTAACTCCAACATACGAGTATAATGTAAATCAAAGAATTTGAGGAAAATAAAAATAAAAAAATGTTAAAATGCGAAAGCTTTCGTACATTTATTTACAAAATTATTTAATATTTTGTGCGTCCACCTTTTGCTGGAATGACTCGAATGAGTCGTTTTGGGTATTTTTCTACGGGGTTTCGATATATTTCAATAGCAATTTTAGCCCATTCTTCTGAATAAAATTGTTGCATAAAATTGTTGCAATTCACTCAGATTCAAAGGGTTTCTCTCGTGGACAGTTTTTATCAAATCAAACCGTAAATTCTCGATTAAATTGAGATCTGGACTTTGACTCGAGAAGCTTGAAATTCTTTTGCTGGATCATCTTGTTGCAGTACCCAATTGTGACCCGTTTGCGACTCCCGAACTAAAGGCAATACATTTTCTTCTAAATTTCCTGATATTTCTTTGAATTCCTGATTCCTTTATGACGACGAGCTTTTCTGGACCAGAAGCACTAAAGCATCTCCAAAGAAACAAACTACCACCACCATGTTAAACCGTGGGAAGGTTTTTTTTTTCCTCGAATGCGGCATTTGATTTTCATTAAACATACTGACGCTCGTTGTTCCAAACTCGTTCAATTTTGGTCTCGTCTGTCCAGAGAACTTTCTTCCAAAATGAAAATCCATCATTTTCACGATTTGTGTACTTTAAACGAGCAACTTTGTGCGCTTTTCGTAGCAAAGGTTTTTTTTGCAATTATTCCATGCAAACCATTTGTTCTCAATGAACGACGTACAGTAGAGGGATTGGCATCGATCTTGGACAGTCTCGATGTTTGGCAAATATCACCTGCAGCCACTCGTAGATTCGCAGCAACCATTCTTTCAATCCGTCTAGCTGTACGTTCTGAAGTCTCGCAAGGTCGTCCACACCTTGGTAGAGTTTTGTTCCACAGCCTTTCGAATGCTTTATAACTGCAGCAACCGTCGTAAATGGAATTCGAAGTTTTTCTCCTAACTTCCTATTTACTCCTTCCAGACTCGTGTGCAGCAATAACGGGTCATAAGATATGTAGACAGCTCTTTCACCACAACGACCCAATGTTTACTAATAGCTTGTACACAGTGGCGAAACTAGGTTGTTGTAGGCCCTGGTGCAAAATATTCACATGGGCCACCCGAAAAAAAACCACGTCACAATGCGTGTTGATAAATATTTACAAAACCTTAGACACAATATATCTACTCGCCGTTTATTTAAAGTCAACCTTTCTGGTTTTCATTTCAGTAAAAGTGGTCACCATTTAGCCAGTTTGGGCCACAATTTGAATAACGTGTATCTCTATTTTTAACATGGCAACACTGATATTTACTTTTTTATAGTTATTCTTATTAGCTAATCTTTAGATTTGTATTTGCTTTATAAGTACAATTTTTATATATTAAACAAATCTATGATAGGTCCCCAAGGCCACGGTGCATTGCACCGCCTGCACCCTCGGTAGTTTCGCCACTGCTTGTACATCATCCCGTCTTCTATGAAGATTGAAAGAAAATTCTAGAATTCAGAATGCCAACAGTCTCTAATCAATAAACAGCTAACTACTGATAAAAATTTCAAATTCTTCCAGCCTTAGGTGGACACGCACACTACTAAATAATTTGGTAAACAAATGTACGAAAATTTTTGCATTTTAACTTTTATTTTCCTTAAACTCTGATGTTTTACATTATATGTTGAAGTTAAACTTTTTTTTTTTTTTTTTTTTTTAGTTAAACTTTTCCAAACGAATGGTAAACTTCTCGTAACTATCCTATGCATAGTACAAAAGATAAAAACGAATATAACTGAAATATTTCTTTAAGAATACTTAGCGCTACTAAAATATTATATATACGACTTAATCGACTTATGTCCCATCCAGCTTAGAAACCTGGTCGGGTCCCCCAGATGGCGTCTTCGCTCCAGGTTCTTCTCGTTTGTCACCTTCCTCCTGTGGACCAGGAAGGGAAGGGGAGTTGGTTCGCCCGTACGCGGTATGCGCCATCATCATATAGCCCAAGGGTGGGCAATTGTTTTTTGTTTTAGCCACAGGTGTGGCTATCCGACACATAATTGTAATTTTTAACGGTACTGGCTTGGCAAACAAATAATTGAACCATTTCTGCATCAATTAAATCAATGAGAAACCTTGCAATATTTTTCTTTTACCAACTGGTTGAAGTCTAGCTCAAAATCAGAACACAATGCCCATCTCAACTCCGTCTCCAAATCCAGGTTCGCGAGTCGTGATCGGTACTTGGACTTAATGTGCGTCACTGATGAAAACGTTGACTCACACGGCCAAGTTGAACCAAACATGGAAAATAACTTCGAAATCGCGGTCTTCAGGCAAGGAAAATCTTCATTAATCAGAAGATTCTCCCACATATGAGCGAGAGATCCATTGTTGAGTCGAGTATGTGAATCATGCCTTTGCAGCAAAAGCATATCCTCTTCGAATCCACGCTTGTCCAAGCAAAGCAAGTTGACGAGTTCCTGAGAGGATTCTTCGATGCTGAAACTGAATGGATCCTTCAACAGCTGGAAGACCAAGTTGAACCTTTCAAAGTCAGAGAAGCGCAGCTGAAAATTCTGGGTCAATTTCTTAAGCCAAGCTACATAGACCTGGACCTTTTCCACTTTTAAATCCATCATCTCATTTTTCTTCAGATAACTTTCCAGAGTGGGAAAGTGTGTGAAATCCTGTTTCTGGACTTGTATGAGCAGAAGACTGAGTTTCGACTTGAACTCGCTAATCATTTGGGCTTGCTCACAAATAATTTTTCCTTTTCCCTGAAGTTTTGTGTCGAGAAGATTCAAGTGACCCATAATGTCGGTCAAAAACCGCAAATCGCACTGCCAATCTTCACTTTCAATTCCTGAGAATTGAAACAACTTGAATCTGAGGAAACAAGGCAGTGAACTGCTCCAGGACCTTTCCACGACCCAGTCATCGAAATCACATTCATCAAGTTCCTTCAATGATTCACAAACTGTAGATGAACCAAAGCACTGTTGCTGCGAAGGTAATTAACAATTTGAATGACTGTCTTCATCAAGTCATGCAGAGAGTCATTGTTGGTTCTGCCTTCAGTGAAATGAAGGCAGAAAAGAAATGCCACCACCATGTCCTTCCAAATGTTTCTGCAGAAGGGCAACAAAACCTGATTTTTTTTTTCCCAACCATGGATGGTGCACCATCCGTTGTCACTGACACCAATTTCGTCAAATCCAGATCAAACTTCTTTGCAGCCTCCAGAAAACAAACAACATTGTCAGGTGGTGACCTCTTCCAGCCATTTAATATTAAGCCGCGTTTACTCGTTGTTGTTGTTGTTGTTGTTGTTGTTGTTGTTGTTGTTTAGCCGATCAGCAGATCAGCCCACCCTGATCGAGCAAGCCGGCGGCACGCAGGTAACCGATCGCCCTCTCTGGAGTGGACCAGAGGTTCAGCGCACTAGTGATGTTGTGTTGTGTTGTGTTGTGTTCGATGTTGTGCTAGAGCGGTACAGTCTGTCATAATGTGTTCAATTGTTTGTGGTGTGTCCTGGCACAGGTGGCAGGTGTCGTCTATGGAGTTGTCTAGTCTGTGTTTATATGTCCACATCGGAATCGTGCTAAGTTAACTCGATCCGATCTGCTCAGGTTGATCTGACCTGTTAATGTGTGGCGGCTTCGCACCTACGACCGCATTCGGACAGAGTCGTGTCAGTGCTTTGTGGGTTAGGTGTGTGTGTGTGTGTGTGTGTGTGTGTGTGTTTTCTGTACTGTGTGATATGTCTGTGGGGCATGGTATGGAGTATTTGGTTATAATGTCTCTCTGGTGTTACCTTAATGGTGCCAGGTGTTGGTGCATGGTTGTACATGTAGTGGCAAGGGTGTTGTGGATTAGTTGTCGCTGCTGCCATGAATTGTGTTCCCCTCATGTCTAAATGTTCCCTAACTTTCAGTATTTTTGTTTGTGTGTGCAGGTGTTCTATTGGTGTTGTTTGAGTGCATCCTGTAATGATACGAAGTGCGTTGTTTTGTATTGTCTGTAAGGTGTTTGTGTGTGTGTGTGTGTGTGTTTGAGATAATGGGTGCCCAGCATGGGCTAGCATAGTCCATAACTGAGCGAATATATTGTTTGTATATGAGTGTTGTTGTTTCCTGCTGGTGTCCAAAGTTTGTGCCTGTAAGTACCCTAAGCGTGTTAAGTCTTGACGTACATTTGTTTCTAATGTCCTGAATGTGGTTTGCAAAAGATAATGATGTGTTGTATGTAACCCCAAGTATTTTGGTCCTGTGAGTGTGCGGAATGTTGATGTTGTTTAGTGTAAGCTGTGGAATTACCTGGTGTTCTTTTGTGTTGCTTGTAAGCAAGGTGATGGTTGATTTTGTGGGCGCTACTTTGAGTCTGTGTGTGAGCCAGTCTTGTATACTGTTTATGTATGTTTGTAAGTTATTTGTAGCGGTGTCGATGTTGTTGTGGGTGGATGTTAGAGTGATGTCATCTGCATATGATAAGATAAGCTTGTTATCTATGGGTGATGGAATGTCATGCATGTATAAGTTGAACAGTGTTGGTGAGAGAACAGAGCCTTGAGGGACCCCGTTCGCAAAAAGCTTGTTTCTGGATGACTTGCCATTAAATGTGACATGTGAGTATCTTCCTGGAAGATAGTTGCTCAGCCACCTTTTGGTTATTGTGCATGTTTGTGTTGAGTATTTTGTTTATGAGAGGGAAGCGTGGGATAGCATCAAATGCTTTACTAATGTCTATTGTTGCTAATAGTGTACGTTCAGCTGGTCGTCTGGAGTTGATGCCATCCATGATGTGCTGCGTGAGGTTAGTGAGTAATGTCGTGGTTGAGTGGTGAGGTCTGAATCCATGTTGAGTAGGCGATAGTGGAATGTGTGGGTTGGTGATTTGTAAGATTAGTCTTTCTGTTACTTTGGAAGGTGTGCATAGTAAAGTAATGGGTCTATACTCTATAGGAAGCTGGTTCTGTTGGATTTTTGTTTGGTTTGAGTAGTGTAATAATTTTACCTTGTCCATATGTCAGGAATAATACAGTGTTGGTATGAATATGTGCTGATATTTGTGAGAGCTAGTATTCCTTGTGGGCCCAAGTGTTTAAGGTGTAAGTTAGATATGTTGTCTGGTCCAGTAGCCTTCGAATTCTTAATGTTTTTGATGATCTTGGTGGTCTGATCTGTATTGAAGGGTGTAATGGTAGTCGAGTCTGTAGGTTTTCTTGTGTCTGGCTGTTTGTCTGTCTGCGTGTTTCTGGTTGTTGTCTCTGTTTAAGTGACTTATCTTTGCGTAGTGATTAACTAGAATGTTAGCTTGTTGTGTGTATGTTGGGATATTATTTTGGCTGCGACAGATAGCCGCGTGTGAGGTGTGAATGCCGCTGTTAGAGTGGGTAATGCTGTTTATAGTCTTGTATAGCCTGGATGTATCTGTGAAGTGGTTTAGTGTTGTTATGAATTCCTTGAATGTTTCTGTTTGTTTCTCTTTGAGTTTGTTGTTTATTTCTGTGTTGAGCTGTTGTATCTGCTGTTTTATGGCTTCTGTGTGTGGTTTTTGTGTGTTATATTTGAGGTTGTTACGTTGCCTTATGAGGTGGGCTATTTCTCTAGTGTAATTTGGGTTGTATTTCCTAATGTTGCCCTTGGGTATGTATTTGTTTGCATCATTGATGATCTGATTAAATGTCTTGAGTGTTGTATTGATGTTTATGATGGGTGTGCTGTTTAATGTGGTGAATTGTTCCTCAGTCTGTATTTTGAACTGTTCCCAATCAGCTTTCTTGTAATTTATGTAAGTGTGCCTAAGGCTGTTGAGGCAGAGTGTATGTAGAATGTGTTGTAATGATGATGGGCAGGTGGTCTAATGACAGTTGTTTTTCTGTTCTCCATTGTGTATGTGTTGCTAGTGAGGGGGAACAGAACGTTATGTCTGGGGAGGAGTTTGAGTATCTTGCTTGATGTGGTATGTGTGTATGTTCTTCTGTATTGTTAAGAATGAAGAGGCTGTTTAGTTGTGTTGCTATGTTTGCGCCTCTGGTGTTGTTTTGGTTGTGCAGGTACCAACTAGTGTCTTTGGCGTTGAAGTCTCCTCCTAAGATGACATTAGTGAGAGAGGCCAGATTGTGTAACTGTGGATTGTAATTGGCTGGCACCTGAGGTGAACTATCTAGTGGGATGTAAATGGTGATTAGTGTGGTGTTGTGTTTTGCGCGCGTTTTAATGTTAACTGCCTGTATTTCTATCGTGTTATCTGCTTGGATTGTGTTTGTAATGTTTTGGGTAGCATCAGTGTAGCTAATGCTTTTACGTATGTAAGTGATGAGTCCACCCCCGTTACCCCGAGTACGATCTTGACGGATCGCCGTGAAGTCAGGGATGGTGGGTGTTTTGTGTGTGTGTTTTGTGTGCGCGTTTTAGTTTTGTTTCTTGTATAAGTGCTATGTGAATGTTTTGTTTGTGTACGAATTCCCTAAGCTGCATGATTTTGTTTGTGAGGCCATCTACGTTGTACTGTAATATGTTAATATTATACTTCTGTATGTGTCTCATGGTGCTATTGTGTATGTCTTTGTGTATGGTGACATGTGTAAGTTGTAGTCGGGCCTGGATTAGTCTTAATGTCGCCAGAGAGTAAGAGTAGTTCGGGGAGCACGCAATTGCTCCATGTAATTGAAAAAATAGCACGCTGAGAATAGGTCCGGACCCGGGAGCCGATCGGCACTCTGACCGTGCCACGCAACAGGCCGTCGACTGCCAGTCTGGCCAACCGTAGACAGCCCGCTGCACGGAGATTTGAGGAAGTTTGGCCACCAGCGCGTTGATGTTTTGGTTTGACGTCGCCTCTTCGCGTTGACGTGTCCCGCGCTGGAGGATGCAGCCACTGTTAGAAGCTTCCTCGTCAGCTGCTAACACTTTTTTCACGTTGTTCTAGCTACCTGTTCAGGTTTTTTTTTTTTTTTTTTTTTTTTACTCGTTGGAAATAGTTGCGTGAAGATTGGCATATGACGTCATACTACTGTATTCGCGCATGCGCACAAAGAACCACAGCCAATCTTCATGCAACCAAAATCATTTCAGATAAATCTGAAATCCTGTGAAGGTTGCTGTTAAGTAATGCTCATTGCGTATGCGCCATCAACTGGTAAATTCTGGGGAATTTTGCCCCACCCGATTTGAAGATATTTATAAATAAAAATACAAGATAATTGAGGAGGCAAAATAGCCACGTGTGGCTCTTGGCTTATGTATTGCCCACCCCAGATATATATATATATATATATATATTAATATATATATATATATATATATATATATATATATATATTATATATATATAATAATGAAGTATGTTTTCTAATTTACAATTTGAAATCAAGTCCTCAGATTTCATTTGAACAGAAAAGTTTACTTTGATCGCTTTGATTATAATTAATATCGTTGTTTCTGAGGCTCAAATCACGTGACTAATATTCCTCACTACATTTTTACTACGTTTGAAGATCCTTAATTGCCAACTGACTGAAAATAATGTCCCTTTTCAGCTTCTCTAAGACTCCTTTCCTCTCTTAGTAACACGCACGAAGTTTACACAGACGTTCCTTCAAGGTTTTGTTAAAATTTTCCATTTGTTCTCTCTCTGTTCGTAATTGTTTAAGTCGTTCGTTGTCTCCCGCTACCCTTCCTCGAATCTTTTCCATCGCCGCCTTCACCCGTTCGATTTCTCTCATCAAAGAGTTTTTAAGATCGCCAAGATTCTCTTTCTCGGCCGCCATACTTTCCAGTTGTTTCCGTCGCATTTTAACCGACGTAAAAAGTTCGCAGAAACATCATTTTAATTTGTCCTCCTCTCGTTCGCAGTCACCCAGTTGTTTGCTCGAATATTCCAGACATTGTTTGGCACAAATAACGACAGATTTTTCTTTTTTATTCATTTCTTCCCAACGCTCTTCTTCTTCTTCTTCTTAGGCTTTCTATAAACATGCTCTAGTCTACATTAATTTGTAGCTTTTATCTTTTCTTTAAATTAATCATTGCAGGTTTTGCAATTTTTTTGGAGAACATTTAACTTATCTCCTAAATTTTGAATCTGAGAAAAACACTATTTCCTCTTTCCACTTCATTTGGTATCCTCTCAGTGTGTGTATTATATATATATATATATATATATATATATATATATATATATATATATGCATATAACTGCAATGACCGCGCAGTATATAAATGAATAGAAACGACATAAGTGTTAAGGAACGTCTCTGCACACGAGGAGGAGAGATAACGAATAATGAAAAATGAGGCGAACCGCCCTGGAATCGAACCCAGGGCCTTCCAATTGCCGGTTGGATGCTCTACCATTATGCTACGGACCTCACTCAATCACAAATCGAAACTCTCCCACATAGGGCAGAAACCAATGCCCTGAGAAGGCACCCTCGCAAATCGTGAATATGCGCATATAACTGCAATGACCGCGCAGTATATAAATGAATAGAAACGACATAAGTGTTAAGGAACGTCTCTGCACACGAGGAGGAGAGATAACGAATAATGAAAAATGAGGCGAACCGCCCGGGAATCGAACCCAGGGCCTTCCAATTGCCGGTTGGATGCTCTACCATTATGCTACGGACCTCACTCAATCACAAATCGAAACTCTCCCACATAGGGCAGAAACCAATGCCCTGAGAAGGCACCCTCGCAAATCGTGAATATGCGCATATAACTGCAATGACCGCGCAGTATATAAATGAATAGAAACGACATAAGTGTTAAGGAACGTCTCTGCAGAGACGTTCCTTAACACTTATGTCGTTTCTATTCATTTATATACTGCGCGGTCATTGTAGTTATATGCGCATATTCACGATTTGCGAGGGTGCCTTCTCAGGGCATTGGTTTCTGCCCTATGTGGGAGAGTTTCGATTTGTGATTGAGTGAGGTCCGTAGCATAATGGTAGAGCATCCAACCGGCAATTGGAAGGCCCTGGGTTCGATTCCCGGGCGGTTCGCCTCATTTTTCATTATTCGTTATCTCTCCTCCTCGTGTGCAGAGACGTTCCTTAACACTTATGTCGTTTCTATTCATTTATATACTGCGCGGTCATTGCAGTTATATGCGCATATTCACGATTTGCGAGGGTGCCTTCTCAGGGCATTGGTTTCTGCCCTATGTGGGAGAGTTTCGATTTGTGATTGAGGTCCGTAGCATAATGGTAGAGCATCCAACCGGCAATTGGAAGGCCCTGGGTTCGATTCCCGGGCGGTTCGCCTCATTTTTCATTATTCGTTATCTCTCCTCCTCGTGTGCAGAGACGTTCCTTAACACTTATGTCGTTTCTATTCATATATATATATATATTACAGGGCGTCCCAAAAAATGTATACACACTTTAAATACTTATAAAGGCAGTGTTTATTAAAATACATTTCATTTTCAAAATGTAATAGAATCTACAGACATTATTTAATTGTTTTGTCAACGCCTGTTTCAAAACTGACGTCCGTTCTGGTCCAGGCACTGCTGATAACGCGAAGCAATGGAATCGCAAACATCACGAAACATTTCGTTTGGTATTTGTGTGCATTCTCGTTCAATGGCTGCTCTCAATTCAGCGACTGTTGCAGGTTTTATAGCGTAGACTTTGTCTTTTAAGTATCCCCATAAAAAAAAAAGTCTAGTGGTGTGAGGTCTGGTGAACGCGGAGGGTATTCTACGAAACCCCTTCGTCCAATCCACATCCACATCGTGCCAAGTACCACTCGCAATACTCCACTCTTCGGTCCGGATCATCATCATCTTCATTAATAGCATGGACTAATCTTGGAATGTAACTTTTCCATTGACAGCGCTTCAAAATGCGTTGGACAGACGATTCTGAAATTCCTACCTCACGACTCGCTTGCCGCACAGATTTTCTTGGACTTTGGTGATACGTTTCCAGTACTCTTTCTTGCTTTGTGGGGCTTGTCGATGTCCGTGGTCTTCCGGAACGCTTCTTGTGGACATTCTGAACAGTTCCATCGGCTTCAAACTTATCTCTAATTCGAGTGATGGTAAGTCGCGTTGGTGGATCTGTTTGAAACTCCCTCCTAAACTGTCTTTGCACTTCAACTGCGTTTTCACACTTCCAGTAGCATTTTAGAATGAATTTCCTTTGTTCAAAGCTTAGTCTGACTGCCATTATTAATTCTAATGGGTTTAACTTGGAAAGAAAGAAACATCAATTGAGCTATCAGCTGTTAAAGTGTGTATACATTTTTTTGGGACGCCCTGTATATATATATATATATATATATATATATATATATAAATAAGTTAATCTATAAAGTATACATTATTTCATCTACAAAAGTGTTACAAAAACTGTCAAGGATGCAACGATTTGCAAACAATTCGGTGCAAAAGTCAAAAGAAACCTTTAGAAGGGCTATCGAAGCATATCTTCGATTCAACAAAACCATCAGAATCCCAAGAATATTGTCTGTATATTCTTGGGATTCTGATGGTTCCATTGAATCGAAAACATCTCGACAACCCTTCCAAAAGCTTCCCAGACCCCTACACCGAATCACTTGCAAATCGCTGCATCCTTGACAGTTTTTGTAACTAACTTATCTCTGTTTTAATTTATATATATAGATATATATATATATATATATATATAATATATATATATATATATATATATCAGTGATGTAGGTCTCGAGACCGATCTCGAGACCCAATTTGCAGATCTCGATCTCGGTCTCGGTCTCCGCTATTTAGGTCTCGGTCTCGACAGACGCGGTCTCGGTTTTTCTCCCCGAGACCTTTCGAGACCTCTCGAGACCGTAATGAAAAATACATGTTATTGGCAAACTCATGATGGTGGCTTGGTTGAACAGACAATTCAGAATGTTTATGAAAGTTTGTAAAAGTAAGGGACTCTAGGTATTCACTAATCAGTCACCCTGTTTTGAGTTGCCACGTTTGTCTTGCGGGGGAGTGTGGGCCTGAATTTTTTTAGGTTAGCGCTACAAAAAAGTTTGCACCCCCCCCCCCTCCCCCGTCAGATTAATTTTATTGAAAATGGAAACACTAAATAGAGAATTATACATTATATATATATATAAGTATATATTATAAGGCCACTTAGTGTTGCCAAACGGCGTGTCAACCTCTGTGGCGTGATAAAAACGACTATCCTCCCATCCAATATGTATTTGAAAAAATAAAATGCTTCACACAAAATAATGCAAGAAATACAGCATAAAGAAAACAGTACCGATAAATTCAATAAAGCATAGAATAACTCGACAACCCTTCACATCACTTATATTTACAACGTGCCGATTCGTAGAACAAATCTCAATTGCCAATTGTAAATGTTAAAAAATGACGTCATCAATGATGTCACGGCGGAACTTTTATCACGCCACACCTCCCCTTAAGCTGAATTTATTTTGTAAATTTTGTTTCCTAATCAGTTTTTGGCACGTGCTGTTAGTGACAGTGTGTAGTTTAGTTTTGTATTCCATTTTATGAATCTCATATTTTAGATAACTGCTCTCCAATAAAGTTTTGGCACCAGAAAAGGGATAAATTCCCATCAGTGGCCAATATTGCCATGACTGTTTTAACAGTGCCTGCCTCTAGTGCTCCAATTGAGCGTGTATTTAGCCATGGAGGCATAATTTAGCCATGGAGGCATAATTTATTAATATACTTAACATAGTCTAATTTCTAGTAGTGTAAAACAAATTGAAAGGGCATGAGCTTGGTCTCGATCTCGGAAGGTAGATCTCGATCTCGAACCTATGATCTCGGTCTCGATCTTGGTCTCACAGGATCAGGTCTCGGTCTCAGTCTCGGACTTGGTGGTCTCGACTACATCACTGATATATATATATATATATATATATATATATATATATATATATATATATATATATATACACACATTTTAACTGCAAATAACAAACAGTATAATTAATGTAAAGAACGACGCTTGTGTAGAAGAACGTTCCACACAAGATGAGGGTTTCATTTGTTCGTTCTTCCTCCTCATCTTGTGCGGAACGTTCTTCTACACAAGCGTCGTTCTTTACATTAATTATACTGTGTGTTATTTGCAGTTAAAATGTATATATAGGTACGGCATGCGAAGGTGCCCCCTCAGGGCATTGGTTTCTGCTCGTATGTAGGAGAATTACGACATTTGATTAACTGAGGCCCATGATGTAGTGCAGGGGTCGGGGAATTTTTTTGAGTATTACCCAAAACTCTATTTGAGTAAGGTGAAATTACCCCCAGACTTCAAAGTAAACAAAAAAAAGCCAATTGCTCTTAAAATTGTTGCATATAGTATACAAAAAATTCAAATTACAAAAAATGGAAGTCTCTCTCATACCACAAGCATTACCTCCAAAAATTTTAAATTTACCCCATTTGGGGTAATTTACCCCTGTTCCCCAACCTCTGGTGTAGTGGATAGCATATCTGACAGGCAATCGGAAGATCCCGGGTTCGATTCCCGGGTGGTAACCTCATTTTTCATTTGTTCTTCCTCCTCCTCATCTTGTGCGGAACGTTCTTCTACACAAGCGTCGTTCTTTACATACATACATTATATATATTATATATATATATATAAAAACTCAAAATGGTCCCCCGAGAAACTTTTCTTACACACAGAACGTGCATGGAACAAGGAACACGGTCTGTGAACAACGCAAGTTTTTCAGGGACCATTGAGAGTTGTATCACAATAAATGGACGTGTTAAGTGCCTTGAAAAGTAGACGTTCAATTTTCCAGTTGAGATTTTTTTTTTTTTTTTTTTTTTTGGCTAAAAATACAATAGTTACCGCTTTTTCTTTGATGTAGTAAATCCAACGTGTCCCTTGAGTATACGAAGATTCTGAATGTAGTAGGCTAGGTGGCTTTAAACCCTAGATCCTGTCCCAAAGCTGGATCCTATCTGCTTGGCAGATAGCTGGTGAGGGAAGCTATATTTTGGAGCCTCTTTGCGAGTGACTCGTTGCCCACGTCGGGCTAACATCATGAAAAAGAAAAACTATAGTATTTGTCAATTTGTCATTCCATTACTTATTCGGACTATAGTGGATTTAATTTTTCCCAGAAGAGTTCCTTGTTTCATGCACGGTCTGTATGTAACAAACATACATACATACATACTATTCGATAATTGGAACAATTTGGAAGAAAGATGGGTCAAGTTACTACTGGCACTTTTTCACCAATAACGTCAAATATCGTATTTTCTAATTGAAATTCGTTGGTTCCTACAAATAAACATCATTATCCAGGTATAAACTCGAGGTTTAAACATTAAATTAAAGGCAAAGACAAGTACAAAAAAAAAACAATATATAGAATAATAATAACAAAGTTCAATTGTTAACGAGGATGCGGACTGATTCAACATTTATTCAAATTTCTTTTTCTGAACTGTTGCTTCTTTTGCCAGACAGCGTTACATATACGTACATGTGAACTATTTATCAGGTCATCCCATAAGTAACGTCGTTTTTTACGATAGATTAAGTTTAAACTTGTCCTACTCGGTTTACCATAAAATTTCCGAAGGTTATATCTAAGAGAAAATCTATCGTGTTTCGCTACATACTTTACAGACCTTGACCAGTGAAGACGTGTGTCTTGCTTTATGTGAACCCCTCAAACATGGCGGTATCAGAAGAGCATATCAGGCATATAATGCTTTACGAGTTCAAAAAAGGGAATAGTGCTACTGAAGCAACGCGAAACATTCAAGAAGTTTATGGCAACGATATTCTGCATGTGAGG
The DNA here is from genome assembly GCA_023014485.1 of Bathynomus jamesi. Taxonomy (NCBI): domain Eukaryota; kingdom Metazoa; phylum Arthropoda; class Malacostraca; order Isopoda; family Cirolanidae; genus Bathynomus; species Bathynomus jamesi. Next base: position 1,058,871 of record JAJOZX010000640.1, on the reverse strand, counting down.
AAATAACAAAGATGGTTTTAAAAGTTTAGGAATGGTGACTGCTGTTTGACAGATGCAGCACGCTCTGGACGCCCTGCTGAGTTTCATGATGACCTGCTGTTAGCCGCACTTGAAGAAGACTGTTCAACAACTGTCGAAGAATTGGCCCAGAAACTCAATTCATCCCCGTCCACCATCCATCGACATTTGCAACAACTCGAGAAAGTGCCTAAGTTAGGAAAATGGGCGCCACATGAATTGTTGGTCGACATTCTGAAGGTGCGGGTAAACATTAGCACAGCTCTTCATTCCCGTGAACTCCAAGATCCGTTTTTGCACCGTTTAGTGACTGGTGATGAAAAGTGGATACTGTACCAGAATGTTAAGCGCCGTCGATAGTGGGTTTGTGTCGGAGAACCAGCGACACCACAGCCAAAACCAAATCTTCACCCTCGGAAGGTGTTGCTTAGTGTTTGGTGGGATAAAGGTGGTGTAATACACTTTGAAACCTTACCACACAACCAAACAATCACCGCTCAAGTCTACTGTCAACAACTGGATCGATTGAACACTGCACTAAAAGAAAAGAGGCCTTCTTTGGTTAATCGGAAAGGAATCGTGTTCCACCACGACAACGCACCTCCTCATACCGCTCGGATCACTTCTGCAAAAATTGAGGAGCTTGGGTGGGAAAAACCTCCACATCCTCCAGACCTTGCGCCTTCAGTTGATACAAATGAAATTGTTAAACAAGTTAAATTATTTAATTCTTCGCATTAAATGATTTTAAACTACGATGAAATGAACGATTGTACAATCTACTGAATCACTTTTAATTAAGAAATTTAAACCAAATTAATATTAAATAAAATAACATTCTAAAGTTTATTTCTTCCAATGTTATTTGTATTTTAAACAAGCCATGCCTACGGGTAGGGCTTGTGATCACTTCGTGATCTTTAACGCCGCTCATCTTGATAGATCCGACCCTAACGGGCGACTGAGCGAGAGAAATTAGCTCCACCCACTTTACGCGAGTCAGCCAATCATAACAGGCGACTGAGCGAAAGAGATACGTTATGTTACTCCGCTCAAAACTCGGCAAAGTTTTTTTCTTTTATTATTTATAGATATATTTTAAAAATGTATCGCTTCTTACAAACTGTCTAAAGCAGGGGTGGCCAAAACGTCGATCGCGATCTACCAGTAGATCGCAGAATGACAGTAGCTTAGCCTAGCAACAGAGACCTTACATTTCACAATACTAACGAGCACACGACCCGACCGCTATTACCAAAAATTAGCGTTCTTTATGTTATCACCTCCATTATCGGTAGCAACATTTATTTGTTTTATCTTTGTGTTTACCAGTCATTTAACAAAAAATAACAACGTTTAACTTTAATAATTCAGAGATATTTAATTAATGTCACAGAAAATGATACCGCTAACTTTAATTTCTGCCAAAATTTCATATCGCTGTAAGCTGAGCTGTTGTGAGCATGCCATTTAAGTGACGGGTCAGTCATTTGCAATAATCGGTGGTGAAGGTCAGTCTCCAGTCCAATTGCATTAACACCATTAAAATGAGTGCTGGACCAAGTGCCAAGAAAGAAAAACTTACAACTTTCACAATGAGTGGAAGACTGCATATTTTTTTACGACTAAAAATCCCAAATGTGTGTTTAATTTGCCATGCATGTGTCGCTTTCGTCAAAAAGGGGAATTTAGAGAGGCATTTTAAAACTATTCACAAGCGGTATGACAGTGATTTCCCAGCTGAAAGTGAACTACGTAAGAGAAAAGTCAATGAACTTAAGTCTTAACTTAGTGCTCAGCAGTCTATCTTTACAGGGCCTAGCGCAAAATCGAAAGCAGCAACGATTGCGTCATTTCGGGTGAGTCGTGTACTTGCGAAACACAAGAAACCTTTTCAGGATGGAGAAATATTCAAAGAAGCATTTACAGAGGCAGCAGAGTCGTTGTTTCAGACTTTCAGTAATAAATCGGAAATAATGTCTGTTTCTGGATAACTGAAGTTAGTTAATAGCATTGTGATGCGGCGTTGTGAAGTAATGGTTGAGAATTTGGTGGAACAACTGAAGAAAGATACACGTGAGTGCGTGTTCCTTTCACTTCAGTTTGATGACTCGACAGATGTGATCGACACATCACAGTTATGCATTTTTATTAGAATTGTGTTTAAAGATATGACTGCCAAAGAAGAACTGCTTAAAATCCTACCTTTAAGAGGGAAAACTCGAGGTGAGGACATTTTTCATGCATTCAGTGAGTTTGTTAACGACACACAGTTCCCACTTCACAAGTTTGAGAGCATAACAACTGACGGATCACCTGCTATGACTGGCCGCTCCAATGGGTTCATCGCCCTGTGCAAAAGTGACAAAAGGTTTCCAAACTTCTTTATCACTGCATAATTCACCAACAAGCATTGTGTGGTAAAATGTTGAATATTAAAGAAATTATGGATATTTCCCATAAGATTGTGTGTTCTATTCGGGCGAGAAGTCTACAAAGGCGTCTCTTCCGGTCTCAGCTAGAAGAAAATAAAGCAGAACACACTGACCTTTTATTGCACACTGATGTCAGGTGGCTAAGTAGAGGTAAATTCCTGCAGAGGTTTAGGGATCTCTTACCTGAAATTAAATACTTTCTGAAGTTAAAAGAAACATATTACAAAGAGTTGGAAGACGAAGTGTGGCTGTTAGATTTAGCTTTTTTGACTGACACCACTGCTTTTCCAAATCAGCGAAACTTAGAGTTGCAAGGTAAAAACAAAACTATTGTTAAAATGATTACCTCAGTGAATGCTTTTAAACAAAAACTAGAACTGGTATCCTCACAGCTGCAGCACTTCAAAAACATGTCAGAGCTGGAAAGTCAGGGGAAAGAATGCGACCAGTTTGACAGTGTCGGATATGTTAAACAGTTGCAGAATGTTATTACAGACTTCAAAAGACGGTTCCAAGACTTAGCAACACTAGAAACTGTAGCAACATTCATGTGCTTCCATTTGGTGCAAACCTTTACATTGATGATATTGCATAAAAAATGGCTTTATTGTTTAATATGGACATATCTGCAATCGAGAATGAAATTTTGACTCTGCGAAACGACATTTAAATCAAATCCAGGTCTTCAGAAGGAAACTTTTGGCACCTACTTCTTGAAGAAAAGTATCCGAATGTCAGAAAAAGTGCCATGTACTTGACAGCATTTTTTGGATCAACCAACCTTTGTGAGTCAACGTTCTCACACATGAATATCATCAAATCAAAATACCGAGCCACTATGACAGATGATAACCTGGATGCTTGTTTGGGGCTAGCAATCAGCAGCTACAATCCAGACTACACAGGGTTTGCTGATGCCATGCAGTGCAAATCATTACATCAGTAAAGTAAGCTCTTCCTATTCCAGTATACCTAATTTCTAATAAGTTTGGGGGTTAAAATTTAAAATTTAATGGATCTCTCTCTCTCATGATGGTAGAGAGAGAGAGAGAGAGAGAGAGAGAGAGAGAGAGAGAGAGAGAGAGAGAGCGATTGATATACTTTATCTCGACTTCCAGAAAGCCTTTGATGAGGTACCTCACCGCCGGCTAATGGCGAAAGTGCGCGCGCTGGGTATCGGTGGGGAAGTACATAGGTGGATTGAAAACTGCCTGAAGAATAGGCGGCAGTGGGTTGTAATTAAAGGGGCTAGTTCGGGTTGGGCCTCGGTCACTAGCGGAGTTTCTCAGGGTTCCGTTTTGGGGCCGCTGTTGTTTATCATTTACATAAATGATATCGACGGTGGCATCGTCAGTCGGATCGCCAAATTCGCTGATGACACCAAGCTTGGGGCCAATGTTGGGACGCCGGAGGCGATCGAGCAACTGCGTGCGGACCTAGGTAGGATAGGAGTGTGGTCCGAAAAATGGCAAATGCCGTTTAACTTGGATAAATGCAAAGTGATGCACATTGGCTACGCCACTCCCAAGTCGGACTACTCGATGTTGGGGAGTAATATCGAGACGACTGATTTGGAAAAGGACTTGGGTGTGCTAATTAGCAGCGACCTTAAGTTTACCAAACATTGCGTAGAGGTGGAAAAGAAAGCCCAGAAGCTGTTGGGTTATATCAAGAGGCAATTTCAGTTTCGGAACAAAGAGATTGTGCTCTCTCTCTCTCTCTGTGAGAGACTGGGATGGAGGGGTCCCAGGCGGAGGGGCGCGATGAATGGAGTGTGGCTAGTGCCCCGTTAAGCCCATTCCTAACGCGTAATGGCCTGACCAGCCCCCTGCGACCGTTCTTTGGTGATCAATTGATGGTGCTTGGCTGTACTGCTCTGAGGTGAGAGAGCTTTACTGCCCAGCTGGCTGCCAGGCCAGCGTAAAGTCTCGGGCGTAGCCTCTGGGTCTGGTGGGATATCCCTTGAACACTGGATTCTAAGAGTCTGGCCGCTTGTGAGTGACTAGTAAGACTTAGTAAGGGGCTGCATCTCGCTGTCGCTCCTGGCGGAAAATCCGTGATGCCTGCGTCGCGAGTGTTTGTCAGTTGGTAGCTGCAACACGTTTGGGACTGTCCGGCCCTGGGGAGACCTTTGGTCGGTGCGGCAGCAGGAGAGGTGTAGTCTTCTGGAAGGGATGAACGTCACTTGAAAATAGGTGGATGCGTCTACGCGCGGGATGAATTCCCCCCCCCCTTTTTTTATATACTGGTCAGAACGTTTTTGGATAGTTTTCATTGCTAGAACGCTTTATCTTATTCAGAGTATTCAGAGTATTCAGAAAAAAAAAAATAAAAATAAAAATATGGCAGGGCCAACTAAATTGAAAGCAGAATGCTTTAAATGTAAAGTTAATCATTGGTGCGTTGACTTCCCTGAGGGTAGTATCAGCGATATCACATCCCTTAGTGTATGTTTGTTTTGTAAACTTAGAGACAACCACGAAAAGGAAGTTAAAGAGCTAAAGGAATTAGTAAAAAAGCTTGAAGCTAGGGTCGTAGCACTGGAAATCCAACCCAGTGGACAAGATCAAACTAAAAACACACCAGCAGATTTAAACTAAGATTAAGTATCTAGAACAAAGGGAGGGCGCAAAGAAGGAGCTGATAGAGAAGGGTGGGAAGGGATCGATAGAGAAGGGTGGGAAGGGGCCAATGAAGAAAAAGGGTGGGAAGGGGCCTACTGATGGCCCAAAGAAACCGAAGGATGTAGCTACCAGTCGGGGTGGGTCGGGTGGTGTAACTGCGTGTATGGGTGGCGACGGGTTTCGAAAGGTCTCGGGCAAGAAGGCTGCGAAGCCGAAGCCTGAGACCCCAGTTGCCCCTGTCAAGACCTCTAACCGCTTTAGTCTCCTGTGCTCGAAGGAGGAAGACACAGTTTTGATTGGGGACTCGCAGATCAGGGGCCAGAAGTACTTTGCTTCTGCAAACCGGGATGGGAGGAAGATAAGGTGCTTACCTGGGCGGGGAACGGCGCACTTAAGGAAGGAGGTAGAGAAGGTGCGCATGGCTAGTCGGAGGACTGCGATCGTTGTCCACGCTGGTGGCAATGACCTGTTCCTCAAAGGCGGTGGGGTAGGTCTTACAGAAGGGATCATCACCGAGATCATGTCTCTTGCGGATGATCTAAAACTGAAGACAGACAGGGGAATGTTAATGGGTATTTTACCGCGAATGAATGCCAGTGACCACGCGCTCAGTAAGGTCATTGGCATCAATGAGAGGGTACAAGACTTGTGCGTTCCGCTGGGCGTGAAGTTTATTGACCCCTTCGATGCATTTTCGGGTAGGTGGGACCTTTACCAGAGGGATGGTGTCCACCTCAATAACAAGGGTAAAGGTGTGCTAGGCGCGCTGCTCGACCGGCACCTATACAGAATGGTGAGGTCGAGTCCGGGGAGAGATGATGGGCCCCCACCGGGGAGAGATGAGGATGAGCCGGTGGCGGACGTACCTTCAACTGAAGGGTGCGTCGAAGTACAGGTGGGTGACCCTCCTCCTACGTTGGAGGGGGCTCAGTCTCCTGCGGAAGTTGCTTCCTCGTTAGTGAGGGGCTCTTCAACTCCCGACAGCCCTGGCTGTTCGGGAAACGGGTCGTGCTAGCGGGTGGTCAGAATAGGGAAGGCTCCCTCCGTGCAATGCTTTTTAATGCTAGGTCAATTAGGAACAAGTTTTGCGAGCTACGGGCGCTCTTAGCATCAGAATACCAGGATATCGTTGCTATCACCGAGTCCTGGATTCATACTGATCGTAGGGACTACGTTGGGGAGTTCGAAATTCCCGGGTATAGAATGTTTCGCAAAGACCGCACCCGTGGGGATGGGGGTGGGGTACTAATATACGTCAGGGACACGTTGAGTCCGGTTGACTGCCAGTTCCGATCGGAACGGGAGCTGCTTGGTGTCGATCTGAACGTGGGGGGGACGAACTATAGGTTAATCTTGGTGTACAGACCTCCGCATCTCCTCCTCGAGGATGATACAGCCCTGTACACCGAACTCAGTAGCCTGCTAGGTGATAGGGTGTGTGTAGTTTTAGGAGACCAACTGTCGCGGCATAAAGTGGGAAGACAGGACTGCTGATGCTGAAGGGAGGAGGCTAGTTGTCTTTGCTGATGAGAACTTCCTCACTCAGTGAGTCAACGAGCCTACACGAGGCGAAAGCGTTCTGGACTTAGTATTCACGACCGAAGACAACCTCGTCACTGGCCTCACCGTTGACGAATCGTTGGGCGGGAGTGATCACGGTCTGATTAGGTTCCGTGTGCGCGTCCCTCGGGTGAAGCGTAGTAACTCGAGAGGCAGTAAGCTCGATCTCCGGCGGGCGGACTTTGTTAGCCTCAGGGATAGCGTAGGTGAGATGGGGTTAGAGGTCGGCGGCGATGTTGAGCGGATGTGGAGTGCATTCCGGGACGAGTTTATGGTGCTGCAGTCTGCTGCCATACCCTCAAAACCGGTCACACCTGCTTCAAATGGGTATCCAAAACAGGAAAGTAGCGCATAGGAGGGCGAAGGCCAATTGTTCCCACGAGAACACTGAAGCGTATGTCCGCTTGTGTAGGGAAGTGAAGGCGAAGGTTAGACTAACGAAACGTAACGAAGAACTACGAGTGGCAAGCCTCTGCAAGGGGAACCCTAAGAGTTCTTCAGTTATGTGCTTAATGAGTACTTTGCGGGAGTGTTCACCAGGGAGGATACCCGCGTCATCCCCGAGCAAGGCGTGAGGCACGAAGATGCTGGCCTGGATAGTGTTAGATGTACCGCAACAGTCGTTGCCGATAGAATAGAGAAACTGAGTGCGTTTAAGGCTCCTGGGCCAGACCAGTTTCTCCCCAGAGTGTTGCGAGAAGTGCGCGACCAGGTGGCTCCCCATCTGGCTACAGTCTTCAACAAATCGTTGGAGATGGGCCAGGTGCCTGTTGACTGGAGGGAAGCCAATGTGACCCCTATCTTTAAGAAAGGGGATCACGAAAGTCCAGGGAACTATCGTCCCATTAGTCTCACTTCAGTTGTAGGTAAATTATTAGAAGGGATAATAGCTGATAGGATCGTTGACCATTTGGATTCCTACAAGCTGCTTGGGGACTCCCATCATGGGTTTAGACGGCATAGGTCGTGCCTCACCAACTTGCTCGAGTTTTTCCACGTCATGTTGAGTGAGTATGATAAGAGTAGGGCGATTGATATACTTTATCTCGACTTTCAGAAAGCCTTTGATAAGGTACCTCACCGCCGGCTAATGGCGAAAGTGCGCGCGCTGGGTATCGGTGGGGAAATAGGTAGGTGGATTGAAAACTGGCTGAGTAATAGGCGGCAGAGGGTTGTAATTAAAGGGGCTAGTTCGGGGTGGGCCTCGGTCACTAGTGGGGTTCCTCAGGGTTCCGTTTTGGGGCCACTGTTGTTTATCATTTACATAAATGATATCGACGGTGGCATCGTCAGTCGGATCGCCAAATTCGCTGATGACACCAAGCTTGGGGCCAATGTTGGGACGCCCGAAGCGATCGAGCAACTGCGTGCGGACCTAGGTAGGATAGGAGAGTGGTCCGAAAAATGGCAAATGCCGTTTAACTTGGGTAAATGCAAAGTGATGCACATTGGCTACGCCAATCCCAAGTCGGACTACTCGATGTTGGGTAGTAATATCGAGGTGACTAATTTAGAAAAGGACTTGGGTGTGCTAATTAGCAGCGACCTTAAGTTTACGAAACAGTGTGTAGAGGTGGAAATGAAAGCCCAGAAACTATTGGGTTATATCAGGAGGCAATTTCAGTTTCGGAACAAGGAGATTGTGCTCTCACTGTACAATTCCCTTGTTCGGCCGCACCTGGAGTATGCTGTGCAGTTCTGGTCGCCCACCCTCAGGAAAGATATTGAGAGGCTGGAGCGAGTGCAAGCGAGGGCCACAAAGTTAATCCCTTCCGTTCCGTTAGGCATATGGGCTACAATCGACGGTTACGCGCCCTGAACTTGTTTTCGCTTGAAACTCGGAGGCTGCGCGGTCAACTGATCGAGGTTTTCAAGCTCTTACGCGGGTTCAACGATGTCGATTTTAGAAGTATGTTTAGTTTAAATGATAACCCAACTCGTAACAATGGTTGGAAGTTGGATTTGAAAAGGTTTAGGACTAGTGTGTGTGGGAATTACTTTACGTATAAGATCTGTGACACATGGAACAGGTTACCTTCGGAAGTTGTGAGCAGTTCCTCTGTGGATCAGTTGAAGAAAAGGTTAGACCAAATCTTGCACACTATTTGAGTGTGTACAAAATTTTCCCTGGCACCCGTTGCCATTGGTACCTCCTCGGTATGGGCCGCAAGGCCTTTTGAGGTACTTCTTTTCCTTGTAACTCTCTCTCTCTCATATTATTATTATTTATATATATATATATATATATATATATATATATATATATATATATATATATATATATATATATATATATATATATATATATATAATGAAAATTATTTCACGAAAGTAACGTGAAAAATATTTATGATGAATAAAACCACGAAGGAAAGGAAACACAGAAAGGTGCTCAAGCGCTTTCGTCTAATGACATCCTCAGGAACACTGAAGTACATAAAAGGGTTCCAGCCTATATATAGGTTACAGAAAAAATATATATATATATATATTCGGGTGGTCCGAAAAAAATGACGCATTTTTTAAAAATTAATATCTCAGTAACCCCCTTCCTTATCATGACAATTTTTATATGCAAGATACTTTCAAACTTCTTTTTTTGAATGCAAGAAACGGAATTCTGATATCTTTCATAGTTTTCTCGCAATTAACAAAAGTAACAACATGGGTCAAAAAAACAAAAATCGCAATATAATATCCGTTTTTTATACGATATCATTTTTATACGATATCATGCGATATTTTTGCAAGTTATTACAAACTCTACAGGAATGAACAAGTCAAATTGTGGATATTTTTATTTTTTAACAATTCGTCAGTACCCTTAATGATGTTGTCAGAGGAAGATCGTATTCTCATTAAAAATTGTTACTGTGAAAAAGGATGGAAGACTGGAAGGTTATTGCAAGAGTTTCCCGGCAAAAAGTGGAAAAGGCGTGCAGTGGAAAGACTCTTAAAGAAGATTCGCGAATCGGGAAGTACTGCCAGAAAACCAGGAAGCGGTAGACCTAAAACAGCTTCGGTTCCAGAAAATGTGGATTACATCAACGATAAAATCTGCTCTCAAGAAGATAAACCAGGAAGTCATTTGTCACAAAGAACAATTGCTAAACATTTGAATATTGGAAAGACTTCTGTACACCGAATAATTAAAGCACAAAAACTAAAAGCCTTCAAAAGAATAGTATCTTCTAGAAAAAGTGATACTGTTAAGGATAAAAGAAAAACAAGGTGCAGAAAGTTACTTGATAATTTCTCTGTCGTTGATATTAAAAAGATAGTCTTCACGGATGAAAAAGATTTCACTCTAGAAATTCCGCGAAACCGTCAAAATGATGTTGTCTACGGGCGTGGTAAAAAGTGTGACATTTCAATAAACAGATTGTATCATGAAACGTCAAGATTCTCCAAAAAGGTTATGATATCTGCAGGGGTCTCTTGGAATGGCAAGACAGATGTTCATTTTATTGAAACTGAAAAGACAAAGGTGAATTCTGCAAATTACATTGAACTTTTAAGAACAAAATTGTTGCCGGATTGTCGTCGCCTGTATCAAGAAAATGATTTCATATTTCAACAAGATGGAGCACCGTCGCATACAAGCTACGCCACACAGTCGTTTCTGATTAGCAGTACACCAAAATTAATAACGAAAAATGAGTGGCCACCACAAAGCCCAGATTGTAATCCTATGGACTACTCAATTTGGGAGTTACTAAAAGAGAAGGTTTACTGAGGTCGACGAGAAAAATTCACCGAATCAGAATTAAAAAGTAAAATACTTGAATCTTGGCAAGAAATTGGCATTAATGAAGTAAGAAGTATTATTTTTGTGTGGAAGAAAAGACTTAGATTAGTGTGTCAACAGAGTGGTGGTCCAATCGATCATTTACTGTAAATTAATTAGTTAATTTTCTGATTAAATTTTTCCTTTCTCATGATATTCGTTTTTTTGACCCATGTTGTTACTTTTGTTAATTGCGAGAAAACTATAAAAGATATCAGAATTCCGTTTCTTGCATTCAAAAAAAGAAGTTTGAAAGTATCTTGCACATAAAAATTGTCATGATTAGGAAGGGGGTTACTGAGATATTAATTTTTAAAAAATGCGTCATTTTTTTCGGACCACCCGATATATATATATATATATATATATATATATATACCCACTTTGTTCGATAATACCAGCTATGAGGATAATAAATATATTACTTTTTATATGTTTTTTAATAAAGAATTTTCTCCTGAATCTAAATATGTAATTATTTTTATTAAAAATTGAAAAACAAAAAAGTTACAGATGTTTAAATTATAATTATTATTTTCGAGACTTCATGTGCGATATTTTCTAATATTTTAACCGACTGTTTTGAGATACTTATGTTTAGTGTTGATATTGAAGCATAAATGTTGTAATTATTAGTTAATTCAAAAAATTTAAATTCCATGGTTAAATGACACTTTATCTAAGATGTTCAAATTGTCGTTAGAAAAGAACAAACGTCGCAGAGTTATAAGATGTTAGATAAGGTTAGAGCAAAACTGTAGTCTTGCCTAATTAGAACTCAACGAAATGGCTAGGCTAAGCTAGGCACTAAACATAAGTATCTCAAAACAGTCGGTTAAAAGGCAGGCCAGGCCATAAAAAAAAATATTAGAAAATAATAATTCTAATTTAAACATCTAACTTTTTTGTTCTTCAATTTTTAATAAAAATAATTACATATTTAGATTCAGGAGAAAATTCTTTATTAAAAAACATATAAACAGTAATATATTTATTATCCTCATAGCTGGTATTATCGAACAAAGTGGGTATACATTTCTTTGGGACACGCTGTATATATGCAATAAACGGAGAAGTAAAAATAAAAAGATTATCGAAGAGGCATACAAATTTGTAAGGAAAAATATCGATTTTTAGCAAAAGATCAAATGAATTATTTCCAACCAATGTTATAAAAAAATAAAAAATAAAAAATAAAATAAATAATTAAATAGATAAATAAAAAAATACAAATTTATACTGGAAATCTGCCCGGGTTTTAACACTCTGCCTTTTATGGTTAAGGTTCGATGTATATAAAAATAAAATGAAAATTAAAAGTTAATAGAGTAGCATACAAGTTTACCAAAGATTTAGCGTTCTACCCTTCTTATCTGAAACTGTTCTGAAGGAACTCAAAACAACAGGATCGAGTTGAAAAAGACCTTTGCTTATGTTGAAGTTATTTGTAAGTTGGATAATGGCAGACTCAAGAATATTCCTATTAACAATGTTGCTAGTGTGAAATAAAACTGAAGCATTATTCCAATCAATACAGTGGGATAACTCTGACAAATGGACAAAAAGGGCACTGGACAACTGTCCTGTTCTAACGGAATATTGATGCTGTTTTATACGCGTGTGCAAATCCTTTCCCGTCTGACCTGGTTGTAAACAATGTGATTCCTTTTACATAGGTCAGACGGGAAAGGATTTGCACACACGTATAAAACAGCATCAATATTCCGTTAGAACAGGACAGTTGTCCAGTGCCCTTTTTGTCCATTTGTCAGAGTTATCCCACTGTATTGATTGGAATAATGCTTCAGTTTTATTTCACACTAGCAACATTGTTAATAGGAATATTCTTGAGTCTGCCATTATCCAACTTACAAATAACTTCAACATAAGCAAAGGTCTTTTTCAACTCGATCCTGTTGTTTTGAGTTCCTTCAGAACAGTTTTAGATAAGAAGGGTAGAACGCTAAATCTTTGGTAAACTTGTATGCTACTCTATTAACTTTTAATTTTCATTTTATTTTTATATACATCGAACCTTAACCATAAAAGGCAGTGTGTTAAAACCCGGGCAGATTTCCAGTATAAATTTGTATTTTTTTTTTATTTATCTATTTATTTATTTATTTTTTTTTATAACATTGGTTGGGAATAATTCATTTGATCTTGTGCTAAAAATCGATATTTTTCCTTACAAATTTGTATGCCTCTTCGATAATCCTTTAATTTTTAATTTTTATTTTTATTTTTATTTTTACTTCTCCGTTTATTGCATATATATATATATATTTTTTTATTTATTTATTTTTTTTTTCTGTAACCTATATATAGGCTGTAACCCTTTTATGTACTTCAGTGTTCCTGAGGATGTCATTAGACGAAAGCGCTTGAGCAACTTTCTGTGTTCCCTTTCCTTCGTGGTTTTAATCATATATATATATATATATATATATATATAATATATATATAAGCTGGGCTGGTGGATCGTATAGGGAGAACTTTTGAAAAAGTAGATCCCATCTTAGTAAAGTCTGGCCACCCCTGGTCTAGAGTGTATAGACGAAACGTTGGAATAAAAAACCAACAAAACAGTATCTTACTTCTATCTAGGAATAGTCCTCAAGATGATTTCTTTAACTGAAACAACTCCATTTTTCATACTTGAGAGAGTTACAAGGACAAAAGGAAGACTCAAAGACCTTCCGGTCCACTCTGGGAGGTTCCTGTTATTAAAAAAGTATTTTTCTTTCCGCTCCCTCCCTGCCAGAAGCAGGTATGGAAAAAGGTTGAAGAAAATAACTTGACCTTGAAAAAGTAGCCAAGGAAATTTTACAGAAAAGTGGAGAATATATAAAAAAAAACTAATTAGCATGCCCAAAGAGACACCGAGCAAGCGAACTCCTCAGAGTTGTTGTTGTTGTTGTTATGTTTTAGTCTTAAACCATGAGTATTCAGTATTGTCTATCCTATTTTTAAACATTTACACTTTGGCTAGAAACAACCTCGGAGGAAAGGTGGTTGCAGATATTAACTTTTATAGGAAAAGAAATTGCCGCAGACAGAGGTCCTAAACGTCTTTAGTTCCACTTTAAACCCATTATTTCTTGTCTGATTGGCATAAAGTGAGAATAAGTTTCTGTAATCTATCTACCCTGTCTATTTCATTGAGCATCTTGATGACTTGGATAAGATGACCGTGCAACCTCCTCGTCTCTAAGGTAAACAGATTTAGGCGCTCCAATCTCCGTTAGTAGTTTTGCATTCTCATTGAAGGGATCAATTTTGTAGCCCTTGCTTGTACCCTTTCGAACCTTTCTATATCCTTCCTGATGGATGGAAACCAAAACTGCGCACAGTATTTCAGTTGAGGTCTGACTAGTGAGGAGGAGGAGGAGGAGGATGGAAAAGTAGTACCTCAAAAGGCCTTGCGGCCAATACCGAGGTGGTACCAATGGCACGGGTGCCAGGGGAAAAATTCTGTCGCCCTCAAATAGTGTGCAAGATTCGGTCTAACTTTTTCATGAACTCATCCACAAAGGAACTGTTCACAACTTCTGAAGGTAACCTGTTCCACGTGTCACAGATTTTATAGGTAAAGTAATTCCCACACGCACTAGTCCTAAACCATTTCAAATCCAACTTCCAACCATTTTTGCGAGTTGGGTTATAATTTAACCCTTTCATGCCGTATGGGCGCAAATGAGACCATCAAATTTTATAAGATTTTAGTCATTCTGGAGATATAAGTGTTTTTTGTGGCATGAAAAGTAAATGAAAATCAGGCATGAAAGGATTACACTAAAAATGCTTCTAAAATCGACATTCTTGAACCCGCGTAAGAACTTGAAAACCTCGATGAGTTGACCGCGCAGCCTCCGAGTTTCCAGCGAAAACAAATTCAGGGCGTGTAAGCATCAATTGTACCCCATATGCCTAACGGAAGGGATTAACTTTGTGGCCCTCGCCTGGACTCGCTCCAGCCTCTCAATATCTTTCCTGAGGGTGGGCGACCAGAACTGCACAGCATACTCCAGGTGCGGTCGAACCAAGGAATTGTACAGAGATCACAATCTCCTTGTTCCGAAATCGCCTCCTCATATAACCCAACAGCTTCTGGGCTCTCTTTTCCACCTCTACGCACTGTTTTGTAAACTTAAGGTCGCTGCTAATTAGCACACCCAAGTCCTTTTCCAAATCAGTGGTTTACCTAAGTTAAACGGCATTTGCCATTTTACGGCCCACTCTCCTATCCTACGTAGGTCCGCACGCAGTTGCTCGATCGCTTCGGGCGTCCCAACATTGGCCCCAAGCTTGGTGTCATCAGCGAATTTGGCCATCCTACTGACGATGCCAGCGTCGATAACATTTATGTAAATGATAAACAACAGTGGCCCCAAAACGGGACCCTGAGGAACCCGCTAGTGACCGAGGCCCAACCCGAGCTAGCCCGAGAGAGAGTGTTACAAGGAAAAGAAGTACATCAAAAGGCCTTGCGGCCCATACCGAGGAGGTACCAATGGCAACGGGTGCCACGGAAAATTTTCTACACACTCAAATAGTGTGCAAGATTTGGTCTAACCTTTTCTTGAAATGATCCACAGAGGAACTGTTTACAACTTCTGAAGGTAACCTGTTCCACGTGTCACAGATCTTATACGTAAAGTAATTCCCACACACACTAGTCCTAAACCGTTTTAAATCCAACTTCCAACCATTGTTGCGAGTTGGGTTATCATTTAAAGTTTTAAACTAAACATGCTACTAAAATCAACGTCGTTGAACCCGTGTAAGAACTTGGAAACCTCGATGAGTTGACCGCGCAGCCTCCGAGTTTCCAACGAAAACAAGTTCAGGGCGCGTAACCGTCGATTGTAGCCCATATGCCTAACGCAAGGGATTAACTTTGTGGCCCTCGCCTGCACTCGCTCCAGTCTCTCAATATCTTCCCTGAGGGTGGGCGGCCAGAACTGCACAGCATACTCCAGTTGCGGCCGAACCATGGAATTGTACAGAGAGCACAATCTCCTTGTTCCGAAACTGAAATTGCCTCCTGATATAACCCAACAGCTTCTGGGCTTTCTTTTCCACCTCTACGCACTGTTTTGTAAACTTAAGGTCGCTGCTAATTAGCACACCCAAGTCCTTTTCCAAATCAGTCGTCTCGATATTACTCCAACATCGAGTAGTCCGACTTGGGATTGGCGTAGCCAATGTGCATCACTTTGCATTTACCCAAATTAAACGGCATTTGCCATTTTTCGGAACACACTCCTATCCTACCTAGGTCCGCACACAGTTCCTCGATCGCTTCGGGCGTCCCAACATTGGCCCCAAGCTTGGTGTCATCAGCGAATTTGGCGATCCGACTGACGATACCACCGTCGATATCATTTATGTAAATGATAAACAACAGTGGCCCCAAAACGGGACCCTGAGGAACCCCACTAGTGACCGAGGCCCAACCCGAACTAACCGCTTTAATTACAACCCTCTGCCGCCTATTTTTCAGCCAGTTTTCAATCCACCTACCTATTTCCCCACCGATACCCAGCGCGCGCACTTTCGCCATTAGCCGGCGGTGAGGTACCTTATCAAAGGCTTTCTGAAAGTCGAGATAAAGTATATCAATCGCCCTACTCTTATCATACTCACTCAACATGACGTGGAAAAACTCGAGCAAGTTGGTGAGACACGACCTATGCCGTCTAAACCCATGTTGGGAGTCCCCAAGCAGCTTGTACGAATCCAAATGGTCAACGATCCTATCCGCTATTATCCCCTCTAATAATTTACCTACAACTGAAGTGAGACTAATAGGGGTCACGTTGGCTTCCCTCCAGTCACCAGGCACCTGGCCTGTCTCCAACCTCTCGCAACACTCTGGGGAGAAACTGGTCTGGCCCAGGAGCCTTAAACGCGCTCAGTTTCTCTATTCTATCGGCAACGACTGTCGCGGTACATCGAACACTATCCAAGCCAGCACCTTCGTGCCTGACGCCTGGCTCGGGGATGATGCGGGTGTCCTCTCTGGTGAACACTCCCGCAAAGTACTCATTAAGCACATTAGCGATGTCCGCGTCGGAGGTCCGCAGAACGCCGCTTCAGTCCTTTAACGGACCTATCATGCTTCTAATAGGCTTTCTACTATTAACATAACTGAAGAACTCCTTAGGGTTCCCCTTGCAGAGGCTTGCCACCCGTAGTTCTTCGTTACGTTTCGCTAGCCTAACCTTCGCCTTCACTTCCCTACACAGGCGGACATACGCTTCAGTGTTCTCATGGGAACGATTGGCCTTCGCCCTCCTATACGCTAACTTTCCTATTTCGGATAGCCGAAGCGATGTCACGACTGAACCACTTAGGCTGCGTTGAAGCAGGGGTGACCGGTTTTGAGGGTATGGCAGCAGACTGTAGCACCATAAACTGGTCCCGGAATGCACTCCACACTCCCTCAACATCGCCGCCGACCTCTAATCCCATCTCACCTACGCTATCCCTGAGGCTAACAAAGTCCGCCCGCCGGAGATCGAGCTTACTGCTTCACTACGCTTCACCCGAGGGACGCACACACGGAACCTAATCAGACCGTGATCACTCCCGCCCAACGATTCGTCAACGGTGAGGCCAGTGACGAGGTTGTCTTCGGTCGTGAATACTAAGTCTAGAACGCTTTCGCCTCGTGTAGGCTCATTGACCCACTGAGTGAGGAAGTTCTCATCAGCAAAGTCAACTAGCCTCCTCCCTTCAGCATCAGCAGTCCTGTCTTCCCACTTTATGCCGCGACAGTTGAAGTCTCCTAAAACTACACATACCCTATCCCTAGCAGGCTACTGAGTTCGGTGTACAGGGCTGTATCCTCCTCGAGGAGTAGATGCGGAGGTCTGTACATCAAGATTATCCTATAGCTCGTCCCTCCCACACTCAGATCGACGCCAAGCAGCTCCCGTTCCGACCGGAACTGGCAGTCAACCGGACTCAACGTGTCCCTCACGTATATTAGTACCCCACCCACCCCTCCCCACGGGTGCGGTCTTTGCGAAACATTCTATACCCGGGAATTCCGAACTCCCCAACGTAGTCCCTACGATCAGTATGAATCCAGGACTCGATGATAGCAACGATATCCTGGTATTCTGATGCTAAGAGCGCCCGTAGCTCGCAAAACTTGTTCCTAATCGACCTAGCATTAAAAAGCATTGCGCGCGCGCGCGCGCGCGCACACACACACACACACACACACACACACACACACACACAGATACCTGAGCCAATAAATGAAAGTACAAGTACAACGTCATGAATGTCCTCATGGTTCCCAATTTCATAGCAACGACTTAAGTTGTATATTCCACTATGATTAAACCTAATGAATGAGATTCTTATTTTGCACTCTGCAATATTCACCTACGGGCGCTACGATCTAATTTTAGTATGAATTTTTATGAATGAAAACTGGACTTAATGAGCCAACTCGTTAATTATATTATGCTACAGGCCTTATATATTTGTATATATTAAATTTAGAGGGTTAATAGTGTGCGTGTTCGGTTTTGTTGGATATTGGTTATCAGATGGATTTTGTTGGTTTTTGATCGATGTTATTAGGTGGGTTGATCCACTTGAGAATCCTACGAGTGTGGGTCATTGGTATCATTGCGGTTATTGACCTAACTGCGGGTGACGTTGAATAAGTGGATGGTGTATGTATAGCTTGGGTACAAAACGTCTGCGGGGTTCGGTATTTCCTCATTAGAAGTGGTGGTGGTTCCTTTATAGTTCCCATTTCTTCTAGAATATGTCCTTTATTTATATAATTTGTTAGTAACATGGCGAAAGTAGTTTTTAAAGACGGTGTTCACAGTCAAAATTTTCACATACAGTCCTAATAATAGCAAAGTAGGACTTCAACTCTTTAGTAAAGGAATTAGCACCAAACTTTAATACTATTTAGCATTTAAAGTATTTGTTATTACAAATATTTAAAATTTAATTTAATTCAATTCAATTCAATAATGGGTCATAGTTTGGATATTATTCCTTATAGTAGTTTATTAAGAATTAATTCAAAACCAGCCTTTCATTTAAGGTTTTTAATTTTTGGTTTCGTCCTAATAAGATAAAAGGAAAAATTATCATACGTACATTAAGGGAATATATTTCTCGTTCAGTTTCTCTTAATGTATTTATCGAACACACGCACTTCCCTATCGCGACGGGTAAGTTAAAAAAAGTTACATCATTACCTCCGAGGGTTTGACAGCTTCCCGATAAATGAATCACGAAAGCAATAGTCGTCCTCCGTTATTTCCGAGTGAATATGCCCTGAGAAATGAATGAATTTGAAGGGGTATAGACGCGACTTAAGTTACCCATTACAA
The DNA here is from genome assembly GCA_023014485.1 of Bathynomus jamesi. Classification (NCBI taxonomy): domain Eukaryota; kingdom Metazoa; phylum Arthropoda; class Malacostraca; order Isopoda; family Cirolanidae; genus Bathynomus; species Bathynomus jamesi. The sequence continues at coordinate 1,040,072 of JAJOZX010000640.1, read as the reverse complement.
TAGGAAAACATCTTGTACATTTATCATGATTAAAATTAAATTTTTACTGCCAACTCTTGTTTTGGACAAGTTGGAGTTGTTGTTGTTGTTGTTGTTAAACCTCAATATCTAGTCTACATTTTGCATTTGTATTTCCAATAATATTTAGCGTGACTACTGAAAATTTAATAATTTATTGTTCTTTCAACACCCGACATTATTTTATCGTCAGCGTACAAACTTTGCACACACACTAATAAAATAAATTATAAAAATTAATAACTTTAATATTTATACACGAATAACTACCGCTCTCGGTCTTCGTGGGAGACGACTGCGGCCAAATATAAACGCTTCAAAAATCAAATAATCAATTTTCGTCCATTTATGTCTAATTTTATCTTGAACTTTATCGCCGTGAGCGAGAACGGGTCGGAATTTCGTGGAAATATTTTGGAATACGGTTAAAGTCGATTGTTTCAACTTCTTACTGTATTTATGCAGTTCTAAAATATAAAAGTTCTAAAATACAGTACTTAAATTGCCACAACCATTAACAGATTTCGGAAATCTGACCGTTCGCCGGGTATTATAACCTTAACTGTGACGATTCTAATGTGTCCCAAGTAGACGTGTAACAACGGCAATGCAAAATTTAATCTTCACTTATCAATTTCTTTCTTTCATACACACGCGTGAAGGAGCCTATATGCTTTTCAATTCGTCACATATGCCTTATAATTAGGGGCTAATCCATACCTGTATCCAAATGGGGAGGAGCAAAGGGTAGGTGGTGATAGTGAGCCACTCTTCACTGCCCTGATGCACCGCTACACCGGTGGGGCCCTCCCTGATACAAATGAACCAAAAACGTTGAGATGATGACATGACAGGAAGGCGGATCTTCATCATCGCCCAGTGTCCGTGGGCAGTTTCCAGCTGCGGGAAAAAGAAACTGACAAGATTAGTATAATTTCTCTCGAATTATTACGAGGTATCATTAAAGGGTGTCATCTCAGAGTACTTCCGTAATGAAATTTAAGTTCATTTGAAGATACTGTGGCTGATCTCAACTTAAAATCATAAGACCCAAGACCATAACCCAAACGTGCGCAGCTTCGGAAAAAGTTCACCTAGAAACTTTCTTAAAAGTATAAAAAATTGCTACTTGATAATATTCTGCTTTTCTTTGGAAAATCTTTTTTGGTGATTAATAAAATTTTAAAAACAAAACCCAACCATCACAGGTTAGTAATTTTTACAACAAGTTTTATACAAGTTTCTGGCGAACTTTTTTCCGAAATTGAACATAATCCTTCCTATATACTTTTTGTGTTGCCCAGTTTTCGAGGCTGAAGTAAGGTTGGTGTATTACAGAACACAAACACTAGCTACACTTGTATGACCCCAAAAAGGGAAATCCAAGTACTTAAAGCCAGCGCTTGTCACTCAGTGTGATGTAATGATGGGGTTGTTTTAACCTCCTTCGAGCAACATCTAAGGTCATATGACGGAGGAGACCTACAGCTTCACGTGGGATCCGGACTACGGGTCGCTACATAATCTGGACGCAAAGGACGGTCTCCCGTCCAACTACTATCCGACCCATTGTCGCTTAACTTCGCTGATCAATGAGAGGCGGTGTTACGACATTGGCTATGGCGTAGCCCTGTCGCTCAGTGGATAACGCAGCTTCCCTATAATAGAAGGGAGGTCAACAACTTTCGTTGGTGCTGGTAATAATAGGCAAAAAATTAGCGCAATTGGGGCCGCATTAATTGGCCTGAGCGCTGTGCCATTTTCTGACTCTCCTAACTGATTATCGAAATTGTATCTGTAATGCAAACTAAGGGAGTGCACATAGTGGCTTTTTTCAAATCACGAGTTACGTGCGGAAATCCTGTCTACTCTTCTATACATACTTGCAATGTTATTTGTTTGAATAATGCTTCAGAGAAATAAATCTAAAAATTTATCAACATCTCGGGCCCTAAACCATAAAATCTGTATTCGGCTTCCGTCTATAAACGGGATTTGTGCCGATTAAGTAGCGTGATGATTGTCAATTTAAGGCTTCCATTTTTTAGGCAACTGCCCATTTACTGACTCCACAGACTTTTCATATTCATTAAAATCTACTATTCCAAGTAGAACTTTATGCCCCCGTTTTTCTCCACACAGCCTCCTAATACATGTAAATTACGAGGGCCACTCAATATATTTTGCCCCACCTTTTTTTTCAAGTTTCCTAGCAAGTTCCAGAAATTTTGTACACAAGTAGTTACAGTACATACCTTTTCTACAAGTTTTTATTTTTCCACATAGTCTCCATCCTTTTCTACGGATTTCCTCCACCTCGAAACAAGAGCCTTTATTCCTTGCTGGTCAAAGTCCGCTGGGTTCCGCTGGAGCCACCTCTTAACCTCTTCAACAACCTCATCGTCACTCTGAAACTTTCTTCCACGAATAGCATCCTTCATTGGCCCAAACAAATGGAAACTGAAGGTGCCAGATCTGGGTTGTATGGATGGTGGGGTAACACAGTCAATCGCATTTTTGTGATGGCTTCTCTTGTTTGCAAACTGTTGTGTGGTCTCGCGTTATCGTGCAAAAGAAGGACGTCTTCCAGTTTTCTCTCCGGTCGAACTCGCTTTATACGTCTCTGGAGTGACTATAGGGTAGCAATATATGCCTCCGAATTGGTTGGTTGGTTGTTCTTTCTTCATAATGTCCACCATAATCACCCCTTTCATGTCCCAGAAGATGGTGGCCATAACTTTTCCTGCAGAGGGAGCCATTTTGAACTTTTACTTGCGTGGGGAGTCTGCGTGATGCCACTCCATGGATTGGCGTTTTGTTTCAGGTTCAAAGTGGTGTACCCAAGTCTCATCCCGTCACAAGTCGTGAAAGGAAGTCATCCCCTTTTCTCTCGTATCGAACCAACGACTCAGAAGCAATTTCTTTTTTTGGGGCTTTGTGATCTTCAGTCAGTTGGCGAGGAACAAACCGTGAACACACTTTTGAGTATCCCAGTTGCTGAATTATCGTATTCACACTTTCTTCACCAATTCCTAGCTCCAGTGATAGCTCCTTGTAGCTCCTCACACGTTGCACAGTGTGAGATATCACAGCCGATGCCGGGCGACCGCTGCGTGGCTCATCATCGAGGCTGGCTCTCCCTCTCTCCGATGATCTCTCACGTTTCGACCAGCGTCCAACTGTGCTTCGAACAGCAGCAGCATCTCCGTAAACGTTTTGTAGACGTTTATAAATATTTCCAACTGTTTCCTTCTCTGCGGTTAAGAACTCGATAACAGCTCTCTGTTTACGACGCACATCACTGTCAGACGCCAATTTTTGAAACTGCGTTAACCATCCGTTTTATACAAGGAGGGGAGGTTCAACCTGGAAAAATCCGGTTATATGAAGCGCAGAAAGTTCAAACTTACGGCCCAAAAGACATTTCAGCCCCATAGCCTATTATTTAGCTAAGAAAAAAGGGTGGGGCAAAATATATTGAGTGCCCCTAGTTCAATTTTTACATTTATATGCCAAACTTCCATAACCAATGATAGAAATCTATGCCCTAATAATTATTAGTGTGAATGCCGAGTTAGAACATCATTACTGGCACTTCCATACCCTCTTGTTTCAACGGGGTTGACACGTTTATCAAAATGCATAATGCGTAACAAGACACGCTCGCTCAATATAGTCCAATGCAAAGAATTCATAACTCTACTAATCCAGTTATTTAAGCTATTTACCAATCCTGCTGTATGTCACCTAAACTACGGAGCTCATGGTATGATAACATTTGTTTGTATCAGGTCATCCCATAAGTAATGTCGTTTTTTAGATCGGAATTTGAAGGACAAAAAAAAAAACTCAAACTTTTTAATCTAGTATATATTTTTCATCGGAATCAATGACACTCTGCCAACGTCCTACAAGCTTTTCAATGCCATGTTTATAAAATTCAGGCGGTTTTGAGGCAAAAAACGTAAAGACTGGTGTGCAGGTCATCTAAAGAAGTATACTGTTTCTCGTCAAATAGTTTTGCAGACTACTCCTGAAGAGATGATAATCTGAAGGCGCAAGGTCTGGAGAATATGGAGGATGTGGAAGTTTTTCCCACCCAAGCTCCTCAATTTTTGCAGAAGTGATACGAGCGGTATGAGGAGGTGCGTTGTCGTGGTGGAACACGATTCCTTTCCGATTAACCAAAGAAGGTCTCTTTTCTTTTAGTGCAGTGTTCAATCGATCCAGTTCTTGACAGTAGACTTGAGCGGTGATTGTTTGGTTGTGTGGTAAGGTTTCAAAGTGTATTACACCACCTTTATCCCACCAAACACTAAGCAACACCTTCCGAGGGTGAAGATTTGGTTTTGGCTGTGGTGTCGCTGGTTCTCCGGCACAAACCCACTGTCGACGGCGCTTAACATTCTGGTACAGTATCCACTTTCATTACCAGTCACTAAATAATGCAAAAACGGATCTTGGAGTTCACGGGAATGAAGAGCTGTGCTAATGTTTACCCACACCCTCAGATTGTCGACCGACAATTCATGTGGCACCCATTTTTCTGACTTAGGCACTTTCCCGAGTTGTTGCAAATGTCGATGGACGGTGGACGGGGATGAATTGAGTTTCTGGGCCAATTCTTCGACAGTTGTTGAACAGTCTTCAAGTGCGGCTTACAGCAGGTCATCATCAAACTCAGCAGGGCGTCCAGAGCGTGCTGCATCTGTCAAACAGCAGTCACCATTCCTAAACTTTTGAAACCATCTTTGACATTTCCTCACATGCAGAATATCGTTGCCATAAACTTCTGAATGTTTCGCGTTGCTTCAGTAGCACTATTTCCTTTTTTGAACTCGTAAAGCATTATATGCCTGATATGCTCTTCTGATACCGCCATGTTTATGTGGGGTTCACAAAGCAAAACACACGTCTTCACTGGTCAAGGTCTGTAAAGTATGTAGCGAAACACGATAGATCTCCTCTTAGATATAACCTTCGGAAAATTTATGCTTAAACCGAGTAGGACTAGTTTAAACTTAATCTATCGTAAAAAACGACATTACTTGTGGGATGACCTGATAGTTCCACTTAATATCATTATTGCTAATTTTCATTGCTCTTATTTTTAGTTTTTATTATTTCGTATTATGAAAGTTCTTTTCCCCGCCAATAAAATTTTTCGTTTTCAAATAAACGAATTAAACGAGTCTAAGCATAACTGAGAACAATGAGGAATCGCGACGAACAAGAAATTTTTTTGGACAAAAATCTCACAAGGCACTTCTACTGGGCCTCAGAAATACCGCTATCAACGTAGCGGTTTGTTTTTATAAACAGTATGAGCTGGTTAGTTAAAGACCTAATTACAAAATGGAGAACTTGATACAAATTGACAATTTTTCCTTCACAATTGGAAAAGAAATTCCTTTCAAAATCTTGCGAGCGAGTTTAGAGGTAATCTGAAGTATGGCTATACGATAATAATACTCTTGTCATAAGGTTTACCCTTAACCAGCTGTATTTCAAATATAAAAATTGAAGAAAACTATCGAGTACATATAAAAAAATCGATTAACAAAAAATGAACGTATAAAATGATAGAGACGAGTTATCGATTTTCCGTCAATATGCAGCACATGTTACGTAGGCCTAGTTCCGATAATGATAAGGGTCTGCCCCACTTTATACAGGGTGTACATAAAGTCAGGATCTATTTTTGTGAAGCACTTGGAAATTATATGGAATTCAATCATAAAATGATAAAGTGGTAACATTTATTAAATAATTAAGAGTAGGATTCGACGTGACGCCCATCAGTATCCCTGCACAGCTCAATCGTTCCGCGCAGCATTTCTAAACACATTCTGGAGCATTTGCGGGGTTATGTTATCTGCAGCAGTTCGTATACGTACGTAAGTTTTCAAGACTCGTAATCTTCGTCTGATAGACGTGCGATTTGATAAAGCCCCATGCAAAGAAATCTAAAGGGGTTAAATCTGGTGATCTCGCTGGCCAAGGTCTTTTGTTGCTTCCGCGTCCGATCCAGCGATTTGGAAAACGTCCATTTAGATAATCCTGAACAATTTTGGCATAGTGACAAGGAGCACCATCACGTTGATAGACGACGGGGATAGGATTGTTAGTACCGTCGTCTATCAACATGATGGTGCTCCTTGTCACTATACCAAAATTGTTCAGGATTATCTAAATGGACGCTTTCCAAATCGCTGGATCGGACGCGGAAGCAACAGACCTTGGCCAGCGAGATCACCAGATTTAACCCCTTTAGATTTCTTTGCATGGGGCTTTCTCAAATCGCACGTCTATCAGACGAAGATTACGAGTCTTGAAAATTACGTACACGTATACGAACTGCTGCAGATAACATAACCGCAAATGCTCCAGATGTGTTTAGAAATGCTGCGGAACGATTTGAGCTGTGCAGGGTACTGATGGGCGTCACGTCGAATCCTACTCTTAATTATTTAATAAATGTTACCACTTTATCATTTTATGATTGAATTCCATATAATTTCCAAGTGCTTCACAAAAATAGATCCTGACTTTATGTACACCCTGTATAACGAATGATTCGTGGTCAAGTTTTATTCTGAAGCGTTAAATTAGGTTAAGTACAATTAACGTTGCCCAAATTTCTTTCATACAAATTTGTACGCAGCGCATTCGCGTAATATATTACGCATTACGGAGTTGCTTGATCCCCTTCGCAACATCTTACTTAAGTCGTATGATGGAGGGGAACTACAGCTTTACGTACGATCCAAACCACAGGTCGCTATATAATCTGGATGCGAATGACGGTCTCCCATTCAACTACTGCAGAGTCCCAATATCGCTTAACTTCGCTGACCGACGGGAAGCGGTGTTACGACCAGTGATGCGAGACTCGAGACTTTTTTCTGGTCTCGGTCTTGGCCATGGTGGTCTCGACTACATCACTGTGATGTTCCTCGAGTGCAACGAACGCTTATCTTGTTTTAAGTAGGCAGTTGACTGCTTAAAAATGTCACAAACAATGAATTTGTGAATAAATTTATTAAATTTTGCAATTGTCACTCGATAACCTCTTTAAAATCTTTATTCTTCAATGTGAAATACAGAGTTTAGGAGTCAGGCATTACACAATACTGAATACATGCAAAAATTGCATATGATCTCGGTTTCGGTCTCGAGACCTTTTTTCTGGTCTCGGTCTCAGCCATAGTGGTACTATAGACCACATCACTGATTACGACATTGGTCACGACGTAGCCCGCATTAATGTAATTTGTCAAGTAGATCACTAGCAGGCGAGTCTGTCTCCATTTTTCACCTCTTTCTTTCGAGTTTATCACCAAAGTTGATGCGATGATATTTTGGGGTCGTTTAACCACCTCAGTAACGGCAATGGTCATATGACGGAGGGAAACTACGGCTTTACGTGGGATCCGAACCGCACGTTGTTGCATCATCTGGACGCGGTGGACGGTCACCCATCCAAGTACTGCCTAGATCCGATGTCGCCTAACTTCTGATGTAAGAGTGATGTTTCGACGTGTCCACGACGTAACCCTACCACCGAAGTTGCGATGGACCCTAATCACTCGCATTCAATTTCGAGTAAACGTTTTTTGGAGTATGGGTCTAGGTGTAACATGAAATCCAGAAAGCCTTGTTGGCCTATGTTATCTCGGCACGAAATCATTCTTGGCCTATCATACCAAAGGTTATATCATAAGAGTTATTTCTATACTTTTCTCGTACTTATACCATACAGTAAAGTCCATTATACCATTCCTGGAACAGCACAACACTCCTTAAAATTTAAGCCCCAATTTACAATTCTCGTAAAACAGAGGATACTGATAGCTCCTGAAACAGACCGCAATATTAATAACCTTAGAGGATGAATTAGTTGAGCACCGTACCAAAGTTGTGGATATTTTAATAGGAATTAATAAACTTTTAGATACCGTACCAAAGTTGTGGATATTTTAATAGGAATTAATAAACTTTTAGATAAATGAAATGAGCGAGCTACGAGTTTGACCTATATACTAGATACAGTCACAGTGTTCTACAGCCTGTTTATGAGCCACACCCAACTGCATTATTTGAGTTGTTTCTAATTAAGCGGTATTTAATATTAATTTTATAATTAGATTACGTTAACTCCAGTTATTTCGAGCGAGGTCGGAAGGTATTTAAAGGTTTACATAGTAAGGAAGGCTAATAATAATACCTTCATGATCAAACTTCGTTATAAATTGTAATACCTTTTTCAGCTTTGCTTAAATAATTTTCGAGAAATGAAAAGCGTATCATCGTTTACTATCAGTGTAAATAATATTATCGAGCTCATCGAAAAATGGAGGAGCAACAACCCTTAAAGCTCTAAGAAACCTAGATGAGAATAATGAAGATTTTATCGAAGGTGAGAATAAAAGTGATAATGACTATTATGGGTTCAGGAAGAGCTCAAATTTAAACGCGTCCGCCCATCTTCGAATTTTTAGATTCAGAAATGATACGCACTCGCCATTTTCTTCTTCTGCAATAAATTTTATACTAGATCTACGCGACTAAATTATTGAGCTTACATCCAACGTCCGAAGTATCAGTTCGGAGAAATCATCTACAGGGTGTCCACAATGTCTCGTTACCCCAGTAAAATAAATTTATTTTCGTTTTTCTTTCAGACCCATTTGAAATGGGATAGCAACAACTATACGATCGTTGAAGGAGCCGCGCGATTCAATTGGTCCCGCGAGTCTACGTGAATATTTTAAATGGTTTTGCGATTACGTGGTCGCCCATGGACCCGGGTAACTAGCCAATACGCGTTGTTCAATCGTTTAGTTGCCGCTATCACGCATTTCAAGTGGGTTTTAAAGAAAAACTAAAATAAATTAGTATTTTACTGGGATGATGAAACATCGCAGACAATAAATAAATAAATAAAATATATATATATACTGTATATATATATATATATATATATATATATATATATATATATATATGTGTGTGTGTGTGTGTTGGTGTGTGTGTGTGTGTGTACCAAACAACGTTAATGTCAAAATTTACGAGAGCAAAATTATAGCTTCGTAAAATTTCATAAATTACCCGTCACACGTGAGAGGAGATAACCCCATTGCTAAGCCAAACGTTATACTATACCATGAAACTTATTTTCAAAATGAAATTTACAACTTTTAACGCAAACTTTAATTAGTTCCATAAATGTTCAACGGGGAAAGAATATTCAGAAATCTTATATTTTACGAAGTCAACAAAACATTGAGAGAGATTTCAGTTAATAAAGAACGTACGTGAAACTTAATCAGTTTCAAACTGAGATTGGGAAACTTCAGTTTCTTAATAAGGTCCATGCTACGGATAACGCGGCATTCAGAAACAGATACAACTAAGCGAGTTATTAAAGTAGCTAACAATTTAACTTATAAATTACGGAGTTTACGGAGCGAACAATAGGTTTCAGGGGATTAACTCTGTTTGCTAAACCATTTAAATAAGGCAACGATGGATTCATAATATGTATAATTAAAGACATCTTACATGTTTTGCTAATTATTATATTGTAATATTTCTTTTAATCTTCATTTAACACTTAAATAAAAATCCATTGGAGGATGTTAAAACACACACACACACACACACACACACAATCGGTTATACTGTGTGTGTAAGACGAAAGCAAGACGTGCTATTTTACATGCCAAAAAGGTTACCAAATCGGCCTATACTATATTTACCTTTCATACAAGCAACAAAACCATTGCATACTTTCCTTTTCATAAAAGAATCTTTTCGTGGGAAAAATGACGCTGAAATCAATGGAAAGGAATTTTTTAGATTTAATCATCTGAGTTTGTATAATTTCATTTTCTATTCAGTTTTTGATAGCACGCGAGTTGGAAAACAAACAGGCTTTTCAACGTCATTAATTTTTATTAACACACACACACTTTTTCATAGAGTTAGTACATGCAGAAACTCAAAGCCTAAGCCTAGTGCATGGTACGATAGTTATGCGATTTCTTTCGTAGTAGTAATTATATAGTTCGATCGTTCTTTACAGAATAAGAATCGGAAATCTAACGTGACTACAGATGAAATCCTGCGGACGATAAATGCCAAACAAGACCCCTCAAGCACAAAACGCACTGCATAAACCCACCTAAATTGTTGAATTGAAAGTCGAAGTGCCTACTCCAGGCCCTATAAAATATCAGTACTACAGCAACATATCGAAGTATTCAAAGAATGCTATCCGCTGGTTACCTCCACTTCATATCGCTAATTTCCATAATTAAGAAACTTTAAAAGGGCATATGGTTGGAAAGAGGTAGGCCCCAAATTGTTTTAAATTCTGGAAACTCCTTATTAATAATTACAAAATTAATAAAGACCACACAGCAAGCAGCATCGTCTTTACCACCCATTACCTTAAATAAAATTGGTAATATGTTGTGGGTAGGTTTATTACTAGTAGGCCTACGCCTAATTATTCTAACTTGGCAAGTGATAATATATCCTGTACACTCAGCCATACGCCACCATTGAAGCATTCTTTGAAACGTTATCGCATTAAACTCCGTTCACTGACTGGTACATAAACTTAAAATTATTAACCGAGCATACCAATATTTACCAGCCGATACTATATATTACATAATTTAAGAGCGAGAAAAACACACGCACACATAAAACGGACATATCTTAATACATACATGGCTGCACACTCGTACGTTTATGGGCTATTAAAACTCGTAAATGCGCGCAATTTTGTCAGCCATAAATAATTTATACTTCAGAAATAAAGTTTGAAATACGGTGCATTAAACAGTTTTAACTATAAAGTGTGAGAAAGCCGTTTGTTGTTTTCATCAAAAGGAAAAATACAAATTTACGAAGAAAAACTTGTGATAAGGAAATTTAAGGTAGACGAATCTAGTTTAAGCGTAAAAATATGGCGCTTCTGAACTATTTTTAGAATTACTATCTGCCGCTACATCGTACCCGACGAGTGTGTAACGGTCACCAGCTATGTGCCAAGCAGATAGGATCCAGCTTTGGGACAGGATCTAGGATTTACAGCTACACCTAGCCTACTACATTCAAAACCTCTAGAAACATAAGCAAAAGACTCGTTAATTTTCCCAGAAGAGTTCCTTGTTCCATGCACGGTCTGTGTGTAACATATATACAGGGTGTTTCAGGAGAAAAGGTCAATACTTCGGGAGGTGATAGTATCGGTCATTGTGAGAAAAAAAGTTCATATGAACATGTGTCTAATTCTGAATGGTTACGGAGATAGAGCTGTTTGAATCTACAAATACAAAAGCATTGTTAATGGTAATCAAGAAAGAGAAACCAATTACTGTTTCTAACATTTAATGTTTAAACACATTGGCATTTTGAATGGTATCAGATATAGAAATGACAAATTTGTTACAGTTTACAATACGTTTTCGAAAATCCCACCGTCAACCTCAATACACTTTGCAACTCGTGTGCGAAGATCGCGTGTTGTTCGTCCGAGTTGATCTTTACGTTCCTTTATGCGGGCAGCAGCATCCAAAATGCGCGCGAGCAATTCGTCTCGTGTATCCACCTTTCTTTTTAAACTTTACTTTTCATCCACCCCTACAAACAATAACGGAGAGGGGTCTGAAGACTTTGGTGGTCATTGAATTGGACCACCGAGGGGGGAGGAAGAGCTGCGCGCGCATCAGATTCAAACAGCTCTATCTCCGTAACCATTCAGAATTAGACATGTTCATATGAACTTTTTTTCTCACAGTGACCGATACTATCACCTCCCGACGTACTGACCTTTCCTCCTGAAACACCCTGTATATATATATATATATATGGATCATCTGAAGATCAGGGCCCCCAGCCTTCTTTAGTTAGCTTTAGAAGCTAACTAACGAAAATATCACGCTAACCTAACCAATCGTCAAGGCGTACAGTTGACCTAACGATTGGTTAGGTTAGGTCGTGATATTTTTCGTTAGTTAGCCTTATAAAGCTAACTAAAGAAGGCTGGGGGCCCTGATCTTTAGGTGATCCATTATATATATACATATACATACACATAATTTTAATGGATCTTTTAAACTATTTCGCACCTCCAGCCTCAGAGAGGGGGGGGTCATAGTTTAAAAGATCAATATTAGGAGGGAGATAATTTAACAGGTTTTACTTATTTACAGAATAGAATTTTTAAGATATGTATATAAGATACACATCTTGAAAATTCTATTATATTCTATCATATTTCCGGTCTCTAGAGAACCATTATTTACATAGGATAAAATTTGAATGTCCAGTTAGGTCAACTGTACGCCCTTGACGATTGGTTAGGTTTAGTCGTGATATTTTCGTTAGTTTTAACGAAAATATCACGACTAAACCTAACTAATCGTCCAAGGCGTACAGTTGACCTAACCGGGCATTCAAATTTTATCATATGTAAATAATGGTTCTCTATTTATTATATGTTTGCAATAAATAATAAATTTGTTGTTATTGTTATTGTTTTCTTATCTTATTTTGGTTAATTTGCAGAGTTTAAACTTTGGGGGGATATAGTTGAAAAGATCAACATTGGGGTGGTGATTGTTGAAAAGATCCCTTTAATTAATCAAGGTATAAGTGTTTGGGCTAAAATTAGTGATGTACCGATTCCAAAATTTAGCCGATGCCAATTTCATGAAAAGCTGCCGATGCCGAGTAATCGGAACACTACTATCTAAAATTGAAATTAAGTTGCACTTAGATACAAAATTTCGAGCGAAATTACGTAGCGACCCGTAGCTCAGATCCCACGTACAGCTTGTAGCTCAAAATTTCTGCTGCAAAAGGCTGCATTGTGGCTTCTTTTTCTAGTAGCCATAATTTAATAAGATTTTAACTATATTTTATTTATTACTGATATTTTAAAATTAAATAAAGTATTTTAATACAAACTTTTAACATTCTAGGTACCTAAATAGGAACCTGGAAAGAAAAAAAACAAAAATAATGTAATAGTTCTTATATCCGGTGCTATGAGTCAGCACCGGATTTAAGACCCTACCCCCCGATCTCAAAAAAAGTTGGTGAATGGTCTATTCTGATTTAATTCGTGCCGGGGAACCCGATTTTGGCCATCCGAAAGCAAAAAAATTAATATTTAGGGTCGATTTTTACGATTTTCGATTTTTGGCCTATTTCCCATACAAATTCATATGGAAAAAAGTGAGTATCGGTAGGGGGGGTAGCGAAGGTCCCACAGCCTTGATTTTTGGTGGGGATACTACTATTACAAAATGATCAACCTCACAATATGTACCTAAGCAAAATCTTGAGCTTGACCCCTTTTCGACCCGGCCTAATATATATATATATATATATATATATATAACGGGTGCGGCAAAAATAACGCCCTTTTTAGTTTATTCTCTTTTATTGAAGGAAATAAATCAATTACAGCATTTTAAGAGAAATAATAAGGTTTTTAAGAAAAATATAGCATTTTAAGAAAAATAATAAGTACTTTCTCAGTAAAAACTAAAAAATAACAAAATGATACAATATAAAACTAAAAAATTATACTGTATAAAACTATAAAGATACAATTATTAAAAGGGCGTTACTTTTGCCGCACCCGGTATATATATATATATATTAGGGTGTCACTTAATTGTATGGTAAGAATTGAACCATCAAGAAGTTTCCGTCTGATCCTCTAGAAATGTGACATTGCATGTAAAAACGCTGATTATGAAGTTTCATGAGAAAATATTAATATTTAGAGGTCGCTCAATGCCATTAAAATTTTGATGACGCGTCGTTACTTGTCCTAAATTGAAATGCGCTTCATTTCTATGCCTCACCCCAGTATCATTTCAGTCGCCTTAATGGTAGGATGTGTTTGCATTAGTGTGTGTTATTTTAGTCTTTCAGTCCTCCCTGATATCAAAAATCGCATGGTCATATCTATAACTAGTGTTGATGGACAAGAGAACCCTCGAAAGCGTGTGGTTGTTGACCTGGATATTGTGAAAGAAAAAAGCTTGGAAAACTTTGTAACAAAAAACACAATCATTGTTCACGAAGCTCAACCTCCCAGATGAATTCTTGGAGAAAACTGCTGAGCAATGGGAAGAGGATACCCATTGCCAGATTGTGAAAGAGACTGTAAAAACTCTAACTGTAACAAATGACTTCGCTGAACGTGGAGTTGCTCTCATCCAGGATTTTTCTGGATACCTAACCAAAGATGAAGAACAACTCCAGTTTCTTCTCCAAGTTGTTGAAGACCATCGCAAGCACTGGACATGGGGACAAAAGCATACCTTGGGTGGAAATAATGATAAATCATAATTACGCTACTGTCTGATGTTAATGTACTTCATCTTAATATTATGATAATGTCTTGTGCACTTCCTGCTAATGTAGGAACATAATAAATTGTTTAAATACATTTGGAAATTGTTTATATTCACACTTTCTGAGAATCTCGTACCCAATAATTCGAAGCCGTTGAGCGACCTCTAAATATTAAAATATCTCAATGAAATTTTGTACACAGTGTTTTTACATCATATGGCATACTTTGATGGGGTCAGAGCACGGAAACTTAAAAGTTGAAAAATAATCCACCACTAATAAATATATAATATACAGTATATATATATATATATATATATATATATATATTATATATATATATATATATATATATATTACTAGGGCACTCAATATATTTGGCCGCACCCTTTTTTCTTACCTAAATAATAGGCCATGGGGCTGAAATGTCTTTTGGATCGTAAGTTTGAACTTCCTGCGCTTCACATAACCGGACTTTTCCAATTTGAACCTCCCCTCATTGTATAAAACCGCTTTTAAACGCCCTTCTATAAAACCGATGGTTAACGCAGTTTCGAAAATGACGTCTGACATTGATGTGCGTCGTAAACAGAGCTGTTATCGAGTTCTTAACCGTAGAGAAGGAAACAGTTGGAAATATTCACAAACGTCTACAAAACGTTTACGGAGATGCTGCTGTTGATCGAAGCACAGTTGGATGCTGGTCCAAACGTGAAATCATCGGAGAGAGGGAGAGCCAGCCTCGATGATGAGCCACGCAGCGCTCGCCCGGTATCGGCTGTGACATCTCACACTGTGCAACGTGCTAACAGCGTCATTCGATCAAATCGGCGCGTCACATACAAGGAGCTATCACTGGAGCTAAGAATTGGTGAAGGAAGTGTGAATATGATAATTCAGCAACTGGGATACTCAAAAGCGTGTTCACGGTTTGTTCCTCAGGAACTGATTGAAGATCACAAAGCCCAAAGAAGAGAAATTGCTTCCGAGTCGTTGGTTCGATAAAAGACAAAAGGGGATGACTTCCTTTCATGAATTGTGTGACACGGGATGAGACTTAGGTACACCACTTTGAACCTGAAGCAAAACGCCAATCCATGGAATGGCATGAAGCAGACTCCCCACGCAAGAAAAAGTTCAAAATGGTTTCCTCTGCAAGAAATATTATGGCCACCATCTTATGGGACATGAAGCGGGTGATTCTGGTGGACATTATGAAGAAAGGACAAACAATGAACTCAGAGGCATATATTGCTACCCTAGAGATTCCAGAGACGTATAAAGAGAGTTCAACCAGAGAGAAAACTGGAAGACGTCTTTCTTTTGCACGATAACGCAAGACCACACAACAGTTTGCAAACAAGAGAGGCCATCACAAAAATGCGCTTGACTGTGTTACCTCACCCTCCATACAACCCGGATCTGGCACCTTCAGACTTCCATTTGTTTGGACTAATGAAGGATGCTATTCGTGGAAGAAAGTTTCAAAGTGACGATGAGGTTGTTGAGGAGGTTAAGAGGTGGCTCCAGCGGAACCCAGCGGACTTTGACCAGCAAGGAATAAAGGCCTTTGTTTCGAGGTGGAGAAAGCCGTAGAAAAGGATGGAGACTATGTGGAAAAATAAAAAAGGTATGTAACTACTTGTGTACAAAATTTCTGGAACTTACAAGGAAACTTGGAAAGAAAAAAAAAAGGCGAGGCAAAATATACTGAGTGGCCCTCGTGTGTGTGTGTGTGTTGTGTGTGTGTGTGTGTGTATTACAAAGGTTACGCGCGATGATTCCTCATTTCGCGAAGGTCAAGCTTGTCGCCCCTCCTCTCGAATTGGTTTCTTGTGCTTCCACCTCACATAGCCAGGTACGCCCGGCTCATCGGGGATTGTTCTGAGCCAGGCGTCTAAGCTTCTTTTGAAGATGTCCACTGCAACTCCCTTCATGTTTCTTAGTTGTTTGGGCAGCTGATTAAACAGTTTTGGTACTCTCACAACAAAACTATTTTCTTTCAGGGTTAAGGATGTTCCCCGTCTCGCGTTTAATTTGGGAATACGACACAGCCTACCGTTTCTACTTTCCACCGTTGTTTGGAGAGTTACAAGGTTCAGAGTAAGATTAGGGACTAGTTTCTCCATTATTTTCCAAGTGTAAATAATGCTCTCTCTCTTCTCCTTTCCAGTGAAAATAGGTCTAGTTCGCGTAACCTTTCCCAGTAATTTAGTTCTTTAGTGTATATATATGTGTATAATATATATATACACGCACATACATACCTATATATATAATATATATATACACACGCACATACATACCTATATATATATATACACACACACACACATACCTATACATATGTAGCGGATCGACAAGAAATAGACCAACAAATAGACAGAAATCCTTTACTTCCACGCTATCGTCAAACAGTCTTTGAAAACACACGTGGGCAAACAATGGTGTGTGTTTCTTCCCAAAGGGCGCGAACCTAAGCCCTTATCAGCGAAAGGACGCGCGAAGGCGTCTTAAGAATTGGCGCGGTCCTACGTCACAGGAACTACGTATAAAAGCGAGCTTCCACTTGCTTTCATTCTCTCACTCACTCGTACTCACATCATCGAACGTGAGCAACACATCCACCAACCGCCTTCCGGCCCCCCTTGCCGGGGGCGCGGCCTGCTACTTCCTTCAAGGCCTACAATTTATCATCAAGATCTACAGACCGCCTGCAGAAGCAATCCTTCGAGGCCCAACCGGAATCGCTTCGGGCCTGCGGTTTGCCGGGTCGGCCTTCAAGTTTCTCCACATTCCTCGATATATATTCAGCGCCACGGGCCTGCAAGATCATTGAAAACCGTCCTGCACCTCGAGAAGTAACATCACCTCAGGTTTCCGAACGAAGCCTACATCCATCATCTCAAGAGGCTTAACGGACAACGACAACTCGAGTTTTCGGTAATAGATCTTTCTTCAATCCGCCTTCAAGAGTTTACATCGTCCTAAGATAAGTACCTCCTATTCTAAATACTCTTGTGAAGCCTACATTAGCCTACCGCCGAACGGTAGGCTATACTCCCAAAGTGTGTAATCAAGCGTTCCAACTGACTCTCGTGAAAGAACGCAGTAGGCCTGTTCTCCAATTCAAGTGTCATTTCAATCCATTATTATTAGGCCGCATCAATTACTCTATGTGCATCCATGCAATCATGCAGCCTACTTAATCAGTGTCACGTATTCTATTCAATGTACCAAACGCACGTGCATTCTTTATATCATTTACTAGGCCCATTCAATGTTCCATGTTGCATGCCATTTACATACCATCAACGTTTACATTACTTATTACGTGTCAATTAAGCTATTAACATTTCATCTTATTAGCTAAGTCTATGACATAAGCATAACGTAAAACTATCAATTAATTACTGTCAATTCTTTGTTATATCACAGTGAATAAATAACGGCTTTATTTTCATAATAAAAAACAAAACCCATAAGGTATCTTTCATAACCTTAACATTAATTTGCTTGGGTGTAATCCAAGCTGGTGACCCTCGCTGCCATTTCGGTCACTTCCAATAGTATGGTGGATCTACTCAAATAGCCTTTCATTAATAAGCAATCAGTCATTGCATCAATTAATCATTGCATACAATTAAATCATTATCACCTTAAACGGCTAAAACTAGGTCCACTATACATATATATCTCAGGTCATCCCATAAGTCAGGGGTCCCCAACCCTGTGCCCGCCACTGACTGACTACGATTGATAAGTTTTTATTTAAATTTTTAATAAAATGTTAAGTATGTTACATATTTTAAATATTTAGTTACTAAATATTTAAAATATGTAACATACTTAACATTTTATTAAATTTTAGTAGTTAATTACAGAAACAGATGCTCATTTATTTGAAAATAATTATTTCTTTATAAATAAATTAAGTTATCGTTTTGATAATTTTTCTAAGATTCTTAGTTAGCTCATCCTTGTTTTTTTTTGTGTATTATGTTCATTATTTTACATAGGAATTAAATGTTTTTTTGTGTATTATGTTCATTATTAAGTCCAACTATAAATTTGCCTTGAAAAAGTAAATGGTGCCCGCCGCACTACCGGTAGTCTTGAATGTGCTCTTCGGCACAAAAAGGTTGGGGACCCCTGCCATAAGTAATGTCGTTTTTTACGATAGATTAAGTTTAAACTAGTCCTACTCGGTTTAAGCATAAATTTTCCGAAGGTTATATCGAAGAGGAGATCTATCGTGTTTCGCTACATACTTTACAGACCTTGACCAGTGAAGACGTGTGTTTTGCTTTATGTGAATCCCTCATAAACATGGCGGTATCAGATCATATCAGGCATATAATGCTTCACTAAAAGAAGAGAGACCTCCTTTGGTTAATCGGAAAGGAATCGTGTTCCACCAGGACAACGCACGTCCTCATACCGCTAGGATCACTTCTGCAAAAATTGAGGAGCTTGGGTGGGAAAAACTTCCACATCCTCCATACCTTGCTCCTTCAGATTATCATCTCTTCAGGAGTCTGCAAAACTATCTTGACGAGAAACAGTTAGTGATGTAAAAAAAACCGTTTTTTTTGTTTTTTTGTTGTTTTTTTTTCGTTTTTTTTCTGTTTTTTTGTTTTTTTTAATAATTAATATAGATATTGCCAATTTAATTATAAGGTATACTTTTGCAATGATATATATTATAAAAATAAATAAATAAATAATAAAATAGGCCATATGGTACCAGTATAGAATGTCCTTTTCAGCCTATTTACAGAAAAAACTGGCCTCTTTCTTGCACTGAAAGTCTTGTATCTTGAGATCCATTAAACTTGCGAGAACACTGGCTGGGAGCTGACTGCCCATTGTCCAACCTTTCCAGGACTCTCCCATCCATTCCTCGGATTTTGAATCTCCCACTTAACTATCCTTTAGACCCGCGATGACATATTCCCCCCCCCCCACGAGACCATCCATATATATATACATACACATACACCCATATACATATATACCAATATATACATAAATACTTATATACACATTTATATCTATTGTATACCCCATACACATGCATACATCCAGAAACATATGCATGCATACTCACATATATACCTACACAAACTCATACACCTCTATTTCGCCCTTTCATTACCTCCGAGATCATTTAGCACATACAGTAATATCCATACAGCCAAAAGAAACCAATTAAGCACAGACAGAGCAGCAAAGCTAGTATTTATATCCCAAAATGCAAAATTCCAAGAAAGTGAAGTAAAACATGGTGCTACATTGGCTTCGTCAACATCCAAATCTGCAATAAATACCAGTACCTGTGATATTGAAACTATTTGCTTTAATCAATCTAGTGATAATGATTCTTCAATGGAAATAGAATCAGATAATGAAAGTTAAACAGCATTAGGTTAACACAAAGGTTAAAGTAAGAGATGAATATTTTTATTTTTTTTATTTTTATATTTGGAATATATATATATATATATATATGAATAGAAACGACATAAGTGTTAAGGAACGTCTCTGCACACGAGGAGGAGAGATAACGAATAATGAAAAATGAGGCGAACCGCCCGGGAATCGAACCCAGGGCCTTCCAATTGCCGGTTGGATGCTCTACCATTATGCTACGGACCTCACTCAATCACAAATCGAAATTCTCCCACATAGGGCAGAAACCAATGCCCTGAGAAGGCACCCTCGCAAATCGTGAATATGCGCATATAACTGCAATGACCGCGCAGATATAAATGAATAGAAACGACATAAGTGTTAAGGAACGTCTCTGCACACGAGGAGGAGAGATAACGAATAATGAAAATGAGGCGAACCGCCCGGGAATCGAACCCAGGGCCTTCCAATTGCCGGTTGGATGCTCTACCATTATGCTACGGACCTCACTCAATCACAATCGAAATTCTCCCACATAGGGCAGAAACCAATGCCCTGAGAAGGCACCCTCGCAAATCGTGAATATGCGCATATAACTGCAATGACCGGCAGTATATAAATGAATAGAAACGACATAAGTGTTAAGGAACGTCTCTGCACACGAGGAGGAGAGATAACGAATAATGAAAAATGAGGCGAACCGCCCGGGAATCGAACCCAGGGCCTTCCAATTGCCGGTTGGATGCTCTACCATTATGCTACGGACCTCACTCAATCACAAATCGAAATTCTCCCACATAGGGCAGAAACCAATGCCCTGAGAAGGCACCCTCGCAAATCGTGAATATGCGCATATAACTGCAATGACCGCGCAGTATATAAATGAATAGAAACGACATAAGTGTTAAGCCAATGTAGCATCCAACCGGCAATTGGAAGGCCCTGGGTTCGATTCCCGGGCGGTTCGCCTCATTTTTCATTATTCGTTATCTCTCTCTCCTCGTGTGCAGAGACGTTCCTTAACACTTATGTCGTTTCTATTCATTTATATACTGCGCGGTCATTGCAGTTATATGCGCATATTCACGATTTGCGAGGTGCCTTCTCAGGGCATTGGTTTCTGCCCTATGTGGGAGAATTTCGATTTGTGATTGAGTGAGGTCCGTAGCATAATGGTAGAGCATCCAACCGGCAATTGGAAGGCCCTGGGTTCGATTCCCGGGCGGTTCGCCTCATTTTTCATTATTCGTTATCTCTCCTCCTCGTGTGCAGAGACGTTCCTTAACACTTATGTCGTTTCTATTCATTTATATACTGCGCGGTCATTGCAGTATATGCGCATATTCACGATTTGCGAGGGTGCCTTCTCAGGGCATTGGTTTCTGCCCTATGTGGGAGAATTTCGATTTGTGATTGAGTGAGGTCCGTAGCATAATGGTAGAGCATCCAACCGGCAATTGGAAGGCCCTGGGTTCGATTCCCGGCGGTTCGCCTCATTTTTCATTATTCGTTATCTCTCCTCCTCGTGTGCAGAGACGTTCCTTAACACTTATGTCGTTTCTATTCATTTATATACTGCGCGGTCATTGCAGTTATATGCGCATATTCACGATTTGCGAGGGCCTTCTCAGGGCATTGGTTTCTGCCCTATGTGGGAGAATTTCGATTTGTGATTGAGTGAGGTCCGTAGCATAATGGTAGAGCATCCAACCGGCAATTGGAAGGCCCTGGGTTCGATTCCCGGGCGGTTCGCCTCATTTTTCATTATTCGTTATCTCTCCTCCTCGTGTGCAGAGACGTTCCTTAACACTTATGTCGTTTCTATTCATTTATATACTGCGCGGTCATTGCAGTTATATGCATATATATAATATATATATATATATATATATATATATATACCACACTGGTATTCTTGCCAATCACAATTATATCTATTGTTTTATACCAGTATTATGGATATTATACCAGTACCTATGATATTGAAACTAGCATATATGCTCTACCCAATCTAGTGATGATTCTTCCATGGAAATGAAGGTTAACCAACATTAGGTTAACAAAAAGGTTCAAAAAAAGGTGAATATTTTTTTTTTCGATCTGGAATATATATACTGGTACTCTTGCCAATCACAATTATGTATATTGTTTGAAATGAGGAAGAATGTTTTATGTTCTAGTTAAAAAATATAGGTATATACATATAAAAAATGAGGGTTTGTTTTTCCTTTCTATTATATACTTTTTGTGTGATTCAGTTTTCTAAAAGATGACTATATACATATACTAGGTATAACCGTATAAGCATGGTAGTATAGTAAATTATAGGTAATACTAATATACTTATTAGATTAAAGGAAGAAAAATATGGAATAAGTTTAAAACAATAAAAAACAAAAAAAACAGTATCTTCGTTTTAAACAAAAAAAACAACAAAAAAAACGACACAATAAAAAACGACTCACATCACTAGAAATAGTATACTTCTTTAGATGACCTGCACACCAGTCTTTGTACGGGGCTCCAATAAACCTTAGCCCCCCCCCCCCCCGCCCATGGCTTAAACCATTAGAGGTACAGTAAAACCATTCATACCTTACAAAAGAGAATTTAATCCTGCATTTAATGAGAAACAATTAAAACTTGGTGTTCCCGCCATTGGCTTCCAAGACAGCCTGAATTCGCTTTGGGTAGCTTGCCAAAAGTGACGTGAATAGATCTTGATCGTTACGCAAATTTGCTAAAACAGTTTCAATGTGTTGCGTCATTGTATCCTTCGAAAATCGATTTGCTGCAGGTTCTTGAAACAAGACATTCAACCTTGTCCTTTATAACTGATCCAATGTGTTCACAGACGTTCAGGTCAGGAGAATTTCCTGGCCATTCTTCATTTCCAAAGAAATCGATCTCATGGTTCCGTAACAACTGTCGAGTGGCTAATGCCTTAAAGCAGGGGGCCTTATCGTGCAGAAGTGTGACCTGATCGACATCCATCATATTGTTTGGGTTTCTTAGAAAAGGAATGACATGCTGGGATAGAGTAATATCACGAAAATACTGTCCATCCCAACTGACCATTTGGCTTCAGCACCCACATGAGCTTCTTTGCAGTGAACAAAAACACATCCCAATCTTCAAGATAATGGGCAAACCACATTCTGTCATCGATGTTAAGTTGAGTTTTTCTTGGCTTTGGAAGTTCATGCCAAGACTTTAAACCTTGCCTATGACGATACAGCCGAATGATCTCACCACTAACGATCTTTCCTCTCAACACTTCGATCTCTAGAAAGTTTAGCACAGCTGTTTTTCCGCTTACGCGTACCGGTTTCAATGATGTCCTTTGTTTCCTGAGAGAATGACAAATCTGGGCGCCCAGGTTTGGTTGTATCCATTTCACATTCATCCAAAGTTTTATTCCAATTTCTTTCGACGAAGTCCTCACTTCTTCGCAACTTTTTGGCAACCCATGAACGTGTTATAAAGGTGGCTCCAACATCACGAGCTTCCCGAAATGTTATTGCCCGTATGCGATCTATCACACGTTGCCTCTCCGAATCACCAATTAATTGAGAAGCCACTATATTATCACTATCAGCTAGAGTAATTTTAATACCTGCAATAAATAAAGAATTTTATATATTTTTATAACCACTAAAAACTATTTCGATATAAGTAATCATGTAAGCTGCAAATGGGGGGGGGGGGGGGGGCTAAGGTTTTTTTAGAACCCCTTACGTTTTTTGCCTCAAACCGCCTGAATTTTATAAATATGACATTGAAAAGCTTGTAGGACGTTGGCAGAGTGTCATTGATTCCGATGGAAAATATATACTAGATTAAAAAGTTTCAGTTGAGTTTTTTTTTTGTCCTTCAAATTCCGATCTAAAAAAACGACATTACTTATGGGATGACCTGATATATATATATATACATATATACACACACACAGGGTGTCCCATAAGTCCGGCATCATAGGAGAAATTCATATTTTTCTTTCTACAGGCCATATGCTCGGGATGCCAATTTCCCGTCCACCATTCTGTTCAGTGACGAGGCTGTTTTTTATGGAAATGGTGAGGTAAATCGACAGAACACCCACTACTGGTCTCAAAACAACCCTCACTGGTATACCTCTTCAAAGGAACAAGGTGCATCTCGGGTGATGGTATGGTGTGGCATTTGGAAGCTCGCATCATAGGCCCCCTCTTTTTCGATGAACATGTCACTGGAGGCACTTACCTACGTATGTTCAAGGAAGAAGCATTTCCCAGTGTCTTGAACGAAGAAGGAAATTTCCCAACATGGTTTCAGCAAGACGGCGCTCCTGCACATTACGGCACCCAAGTAAGGGAATACCTATACCAACAACTCCCTGGTCATTGGATAGGACGTCAAGGGCCTGTGGAATGGCCAGCTAGAAGCCCGGATCTCACGCCACTAGATTTTTATCTCTGGGGCCACTTGAAAGCGCTGGTATACGCAGAGAAAATTAGGAGTGTTGAACATTTGCGGCAGCGCATTATTGGGGCATGTAACACCATTACTCCTGACATCATTCACCGTGTGCTTGCTGACTGGGTATCACGTCTGAATTTGTGTATTGAAAACAATGGTGGACATATTGAGCACGTTCTGTAAATAAAAGCTTTTGTTTTGCCTTTTTTTATTATTTTTCCTATGATGCCGGACTTATGGGACACATATATATATATATAGGGTGTCCCAAAAAACTATATACTCTTTATAGCATCATATATTTTATAATTTAAAAAAAAACAAACAGTATATTCTTATAGCAATTGCCAATGAAAGCTAAATTAGTAATCTAAGTGATCAAAATGTTATAGCGAGTTGTTTGCATATAAAATTTAATTAACTACTCCAAGTGCTCAAAATGTCCTCCGGCGGCATGAATGCACTTTTGAATGCGTCGACTAAGCCTGGCCTTGTTTTATCAAAGGCCTTGTAATGGCGAAGCCTATGGACCGAACGTAGTCTAGTCACTCACTAGCTTGCTTCGGACTTAGCCTACGCACTCATTCCACGATACAAACTCTACAGCATTCAACTTTATTCAGTTCAGCAAAAGAACCCATGTTGCGTAAACGTTTGACACTGGAGCAACGAAAAAGTGTTCTGAAATGGTATTGGAAATTTGAGAATGTGTCCGAAGTCCAGCGGCAATGGATCCGGGAATTTGGTACAAAGCCACCGACACGTCTCGCCATTACAAGCATCCGTGACAAGTTTGAGGCAGAGGGATCTGCTCAAGATATGCACAAGCGAAGATCTGGACGACGCAAATCAAGTGCGAGTGATGAAAACTCTGTTTTAGTGTTGCAAAAATTTAATCGATCACCACAAAAATCAGTTAGGCAATGTGCCCGTGAGACCGGAATCAGCAAATCAGGTGTTCACCGGATTTTAAAGTCGGCAAAATGGAAAAACTACATTCCAAGTCTGTTACACGCCATGACTGAAGATGACCCTGATCGCAGACTCGAATTTTGTGAATGGTTTCAGTCAATGGAAGCCGAAGACGTACAGTTTGCCAACAAAATCGTGTGGTCTGATGAAGCTACCTTCAAGCTGAATGGCACAGTAAATCGACACAACTGCAGGTACTGGTCACTTGATAATCCACACGTTTATGTGGATAAACATGTTAATTTACCAGGATTAACAGCATGGTGTGGTTTATCATCCAGGGGTTTGGTCGGACCATTTTTCTTTAATGGGACAGTTACCGGTTCCGCATATCTCGACATGCTGCGGACAGAAATTATACCTGCAGTTCGGAAGTTGTTTGGAAACGACGACTTTTACTTTCAACAAGATGGAGCCCCCCCTCATTATCATTGTGATGTCAGAAGGTACCTCGATGAACCGTTGCCTAACCGTTGGATAGGACGAAGAGGAAGCGTTGAGTATCCTCCACGTTCACCGGATTTGACTCCACTTGATTTTTACTTGTGGGGCTACCTGAAGGATGCAGTTTATGGTACAAGACCCGCAACACTCGAACACCTTAAGGATGCAATTAGGGAAAAGTGCGGGACAATCACAGCATCCACATTAGTCCATGTCTGCGAATCAGTTAGTCGACGCATTCAAAAGTGCATTCATGCCGCCGGAGAACATTTTGAGCACTTGGCGTAGTTAATTAAATTTTATATGCAAACAACTCGCTATAACATTTTGATCACTTAGATTACTAATTTACCTTTCATTGGCATTTGCTATAACAATATTGGTTTTTTTAAATTATAAAATATATGATGCTATAAAGAGTATATAGTTTTTTTGGGACACCCTGTATATATATATATATACACACACACACACACACACACACACACATACATACATACATACGCCTCGATGGTGTATAGGTTAGCGTCGCTGACTACGAATCCATCGGCCCCGGGTTCGAGACCCGGTAACGGCAGCCGGCGCGCAGCAAAACCCAGCTGTTCATCCTTCCCCACAATAAGGAAAGTGGTTGGTAGATAAACGGGTACCCTGAATGGTCTAGGGGTTAAGACGCTGGGCTGCTGATGGGGCGTGGTTCGGATTCCACGTTAAATTGTAGGTCTAAGGTGGAGTGAAAAGTTTGACCTTTGTCAGAATGAAGAATTCGGGCGGAAGCTAACCAAAGGTTACGTACGTACGTACATACATACATACCTACCTATATATTCAGGTTACTTTAGGTGAGTTTGAACACCGTTTCAGGATCGACCTGCGGTCGACCCCTCTGCAGCATCCCGCCTCATTTGCGGGATTTGGTGAAGGAGGGAATTGCTGTCTGATCTCATTCTGCCCTCGTAGCCAGCCACGCATGGCTGGTCAGGGACTTTGCACAGGAATCTGTCCAGCTGATTCTTGAAGTTATTCAGGTCGGTGTGCTGGAGATTCCTCACTTCTTTTGGTAGGACATTGAAAAGCTTTAGGCCTCGTATTCTGAGGGTATTTTCCATCCTCGTTTTCATGGCCCATTGTCCCACCGCAGCTGGGACCGTACAAACTCTGCCTCTTCTCTCATTCCAGTATTGTATCATGCTTCGCAGATGACACAAAGATGTGCAAGGAAATATTGAACGAAGGCGGCATAAGAAAATTACAAAACACATTGAAGCATTATTCCAGCGAGTAGAAGACAATAATATAAAGTTCAACGAAGAAAATTCCAACTTCTAAGATACGGTAATAACAAGGAGCTACAGAAAAAAGGATACAAAACTCTGCAAGCCAAACAGATAACGCTAAATTCACAAGTCAGGGGTTTTGGAGTAATAATGTCGTCGGATGCAAAATTCAGAGAGCACTATAACATCAAACTTACGACTAGAAAAATACTGGGAATCATCTGGTGAAGCTTCCGCAACAGAAAAGCAAACATCATGCTCAAATTATGGAAGAGTCTAGTCCTACCAATAATTGAGTATTGCTCAGTACTCACTAACCCATACAGAAAACGAGACACTGCGAACATTGAAGCTATACAAAGGGCTTTTACGTCTAAGATAGAGGAAACGGAAAGTGAAGACTACTGGTTTCGACTACATTCCCTTGGTTCTTACTGACAGACTTTCTAACCAGAGCATCTTTTAATTATTTTTACCAGCAAAGATACAAAATTTTTTTTTAATAATTTCCTTTTCTTACTTGTACCCATGGAACAGACATAAATAATTGGGAATGATTAGACATCCAACTTTTTGTACCATTTGCAAATTTTAGATGTTTTACTTAAGTCCTTGATCTGAATCATCTAGCTGCAAAAATAAGAATATTGGACCTCTCACTATATACAACGTATCCCGGTGAGACGGTGAAGAAGTTGTCTGAGAGCTGAGATAAACTTACTGTATATAATGTATAAATGATTTGGCAAGCAACCACGAAGATGAGAAGTTTAAGTTAAAGTTAAATAGAAATTCAGAAGAAATTAAATATTGGTGCAGAGAGATGGATGAAAATTTTATAAAATAGATAAAACAAGCGGTAGCTCGTTATCGCCCTCCGGGCAGGTAGCAGTATATGTCACAGATAGCTATATATTCTGATACGGTTTAAAATTGAATGGATAATAAATTTTTTTTCATCTATTTTTTTTATTGGTTCTAGATTTAAAATTATATTACACGAGGCCCTCATAGGAAGAAGTGGTTAAGCGACAAAAGTAAAAAAAACGCCATTACCCCCACACACAAAAGTAAAAAAACCAATACCCCCATTACCCCCACCCCTCTCCCCATTACCACCACCCCTACTCCCCCAATTGCTTCACATCCGATTGAGTATCAAGATTTGTGAAGCTTAGATTTTCATGGCTGTGTTCTTTTCTATAGTTTTATTGACCTTGTAAAACATTAAATAGCTCGTGCTCGGCCTCGGAGTGACCTAAGACCGGGAAACTTGACAGACCACATCGGCAGCTCATGGGCTATCAGTTGGTGGTGGTTGCAGAATTTTACGATGTGCCGTTTAGTCTGTGCACGGTTCCGAAGAAAGCGGACAGACACACACACATTTTAGCTCAATAGTATATAAGATTAGGTTAGGTATACCCCTTTGGGGGTGAGGATATCTCACCTTCTCCCCCAAAGTCTCTATCTGTCTGTCTCTCTCTCTCTCTGTGTCTCTGTCTCAGGTTAGGTGGATTCCCCCAGCCTGTAGATAGATAGATAGATAGATAGAGGGCAAGAGATGAAGACAAACCCGTGTAATATGTAAAACAGAAATTTGAATGCCCTTTAAGAGAAAAACTACGAACAATTAATCTAATAGCCAGTTCTGGAACATTCTTCCTCATTCCATCTTTCCCTGTCTATAACTAAGGATGCTATATTTAAATCAGGTCAACTTGAGCGAAATTACAAGAAGCCAAGAAGGATGTCGATGCATTGCTTCATAGAAGGCGTGAGTAGCCAACTTTAATTTGTGATGATAATATTAAAAGACGAGTTAAACCTAATTAAATGGTCGTGAAAACATTTTCCAGTTTTTACTATAGTGCCATAAAGCCCACCTTCGCCCTCACAGTCTCACCCCTCGGGCCTCGCCCCATTAAAAATTCGAGCACCCCCCCTCTAATCTCAATTCCTGTGGAAAACAGTTGTAACCCCCCTCTGCTAACATTGTTGTTAATATTGTCTTTGGTAACGCTGAGACACACTGACTGAGGCGCATTGTGGTGGGATGGCGGGGGGCGAACCGCGAATGCAAACACCTCCAAATCACAGTTCACTCCATGTTACGATCACGGATAAGTGCTAAGGGTGTGCGATTCGGATATTTTTATTTCTATTCGATTTTCGATTCGGCCACTTTTCGATTCTCGATTCGATTCGATTCCGACTGTGCACTGCACTCACCTATACTTTACAATTTACATGCACCAGCACCAACAGAACAACATACATGCACCAGCAACAACATACTGAAAAGCGTAACAAACAACTGAACCCAAAGAACTGGTCCAAACTTATCACACCGCAAGGCGCGCGCACGTGATTCTGTGACATCACAAAATCAAAAGCTGACCATGCGCATTGAGCGCACTCAGATCTCTATCAAAGCGTAATCTCTCAAATATCCAACTATTTTATAATGTTATTATATTACATATAATAATATAATATATATATTTTTTTTTTTCAATTGTTATTCCATGGTTTCGATATTCCATGGTTTTGGGGTAGTGCCAGTTTATCGTCTCGACAGGTTACAGTTAGCGAATCGAAGAATCGAAATTTTTCAGCTCTAAGTCTGTCGGGTTTTGATTCTTTTACCGAATCGACATTTTCGATTAATCGCACAGGCCTAATAAGTGCACAATGGTAACAATAAGTCGTGGTTAATTCAATTGACGACAGTGAATCACGGACAACTGCGTGAACAAAATGTGTGTGTATACCTCGTTGCGGTTCCGTGCATCGGTCTCTCTTCACACGAAGGTCATAGTGGTGAATCCCGCATCTAGACATGGCTTAGTGGAGGAGCGAGTTGCTCTCTTGCGCTCTCCACAGCATATAGCCAGGTACACCCGGCTCATCTGGCATATGGTCTGTTTAATTTCCTCATTTCTACCATATCTCAAGAGCTGAAATTTCTTGGTTAAATGTCATAATGTTGTCTTCTGACCATTTGTATATTTTGTTAGTGTCCCCTCTGCATCGGTCTCTTCACACAAAAGTCAAACTGGGGGCCCCGCCTCTTGTTCTGGCTTGGTGGAGGAGCGAGTTGCTCTCTTGCGCTCCCCAACGCACATAGCCAATATATATGGATAGATATATAGGAATACATTTAACGTTAAAAATATCCGCGTTTGACACTCAATTTTGAGCCTTATACCCTTAAACAGTAGAGCCTGAACAGGAAATGAATGTATTCGTTTAACTATACGATGAAAAAGGACTTAATAGACCTTCATGTTAATATACTCATGTTTTCAACTTGGTTGAGCACTATATAAGTATATATATCAAAGCATTTCATAATTCTTTATTGCTGGATAATAGGCCCCAATCTTCTACGTTTTAAATGTGTTTGTGACAATACACTGTATTAGAAATCGAATCCCTCAAGGCAGTATTTAATTCGAGAATTGCACTGAAGAAAATTTACTTTAATCCGTGAATAGTAAGATTTAACATGTTCCAAAAGCTGGTTTAAAACGACATTAAACATAATGCGATAATGTTGAGAGAAATTATTTAGAGTAAATCATATTAAATCCATTTATTGAATTGTAGGTGCAATTAAATGAGTTATACCGTAAATTCTATTTTTCATAAATACGCGTAGAAAACGATATTATTGGGCAAGCCATACTAAAACTTAAAATCTAGTTTTAAAATAAAGTTATATTAATATTTTTGGGGATCAAGTAAAGATAAGCACCCCAGCCTTCTTTAATTAGCCTTATAAGGCTAACTAACGAAAATATCACGACCTAACCTAACCAATCGTCAAGGGTGTACAGTTGACTTAACGATTGGTTAGGTTAGGTCGTGATATTTTCGTTAGTTAGCCTTATAAGGCTAATTAAAGAAGGCTGGGGGGTGCTTATCTTTACTTGATCCATTTTTTTTACCAAAGTTTAAGATACTTCGAAGAGTCTATACCTTTTAAAATAATTTTGCATCATTATTTCTCGATATCTTCAACAGTAAGATTTAATATGATCGTGAATGCCGGTTTTAAATTATATTCAAAATAATGCAGCAATGTCGCGGCAGGGCTGCAAGTAAAAGAGGAAAAATTAACAAGTTACCCCGAAAAAGAATCTATTTGGGCGAAAGACGAGAAATGAAATAGTTATCCCGAAATACAATCTATTTTTAATATAAAGTTATATTAATATTTTTTATATTATAGTTTAAAGATAAAAATGTATATTAAAGATAAATTTGTATTCTGGCATCTAATCTTAAATAAAACATGATGGGATAAAATGTGAAAATAATTGGATAAAAGAGGAAAAATGAGATAGTTACCACTAATTTAATTTCTATTTTGTTTTAAAAATCATATTAATGCTTTATATGTTATAGTTTAAGGATAAAATTGTGTGTAATGGCAAAAATTTGTTTTGGCATTAAACTTAGTTTATCTTATTCAGTTTTTGTTTAAAAGATCGCTCACCAAACGTCAAATTGGCCTGCTCAATAGAAAAACTATCGGCGTTGCCTTTTTTTTTAAGACCTTGTCGGTCTACCCCTTGGCCCCATAAACGTATTTGTTTATGTTTAATAGCTCTGTCTATTGGGTCGTATTTAGAGACCTTATCGGTCTACCATGAGCTGGTAAGTAAAGCGGGGGTGGTGGTTGTGGAATACTGCTGAAAGGTCTTGAGGTCTAGACCAGAGCTTTCCAAACTTTTAACGTTGGCAACAAACTATTTAAGCATAACAATTTTCACGACACATTAATTAATTTTTGTTATCAAATATTAAATATCAGATAATTTTTCAGTAGGTGGTTTATCTTGTAGCCGATTTTGTTGATAGAAAAATCAAAATTTTCAAAATACAAAAAGCACTAATGTGTCGCGACTAGTGATGCGAGTCGTTTTTTATTGTGTCGTTTTTTTTTGTCGTTTTTTTTTGTTTAAAACGAAGATAGTCTGTTTTTTTGTTTTAAACTTATTCCATATTTTTCTTCCTTTAATCTAATAAGTATATTAGTATTACCTATAATTTACTATACTACCATGCTTATACAGTTATACCTAGTATATATAGTCATCTTTTAGAAAAACTGAATCACACAAAGTATATAATAGAAAGGAAAAACAAACCCTCATTTTTTATATGTATATATATTTTTTAACTAGAACATAAAACATTCTTACTCGTTTCAAACAATATACATAATTGTGATTGGCAAGAGTACCAGTATATATATTCCAGATAGAAAAAAAAATATTCACCTTTTTTTGAACCTTTTTGTTAACCTAATGTTGTTTAACCTTCATTTCCATGGAAGAATCATCACTAGATTGGGTAGAGCATATATGCTAGTTTCAATATCACAGGTACTGGTATAATATACATAATAAAAAATACATAATACTGGTATAAAACAATATATATAATTGTGATTGGCAAGAATACCAGTGTGTGTGTGGTATATATATATATATATATATATATATATATATATATATATATATATATATTTATTCCAAATATAAAAATAAAAAAAATAAAAATATTCATCTCTTTCTTTAACCTTTGTGTTAACCTAATGCTGTTTAACTTTCATTATCTGATTCTATTTCCATTGAAGAATCATTATCACTAGATTGATTAGAGCATATAGTTTCAATATCACAGGTTCTGGTACTTATTGCAGATTTGGATGTTCACGAAGCCAATGTAGCACCATGTTTTACTTCACTTTCTTGGAATTTTGCATTTTGGGATATAACTACTAGCTTTGCTGCTCTGTCTGTGCTTAATCGGTTTCTTTTGGCTGTATGGATATTACTGTATGTGCTAAATGATCTCGGAGGTAATGAAAGGGCGAAATAGAGGTGTATGAGTTTGTGTAGGTATATATGTGAGTATGCGTGCGTATGTATCTGGAATTCTGGATGTATGCGTGTGTATGGGGTATATAATAGATATAAATGTGTATATAGGTATTTATGTATATATTGGTATATATGTATATGGGTGTATGTGTATGTATATATATGGATGGTCTCTGGGGAGAAAATATGTCATCGCGGGTCTAAAGGATAGTTAAGTGGGAGATTCAAAATCCGAGGCATGGATGGGAGAGTCCTGGAAAGGTTGGACAATGGGCAGTCAGCTCCCAGCCAGTGTTCTCGCAAGTTTAACGGATCTCAAGATACAAGACTTTCAGTGCAAGAAAGAGGCCAGTTTTTTTCTGTAAATAGGCTGAAAAGGACATTCTATACTGGTACCATATGGCCTATTTTATTATTTATTTATTTATTTTTATAATATATATCATTGCAAAGGTATACCTTATAATTAAATTGGCAATATCTATATTAATTATTAAAAAAAACAAAAAAAAACAAAAAACAATAAAAAACAAAAAAACGACAAAAAAAACAAAAAAACAACATGGACATAAAAAAAAACCGTTTTTTAACATCACTAGTCGCGACACACCAGTTTGGAAAGCTCTGGTCTAGACGCTTGGTTGTAGCCCTCATCTCGGTTACGTGGTGTTGATGGGATGAGCTCCTAAAAGTCTATACTTAGACGATTGGCGGTGATGTGGTTTTTTTATGTGGTGGTTTTACTCGTATATATTTTGCTATTGGGGCTTTACAATTTACATGCGCCCGTTTATATATATATATATATATATATATGTGTGTGTGTGTGTGTGTGTGTGTGTGTGTGTGTGTGTGTGTGTGTGTGCTCTCATTAAGCTTCTGCACCTCATAGAAGATGGATGGTCCCTTCCTCTCTCTCTACCTAACCTAAGAGAGAGACGGGAGGCCCTTTGGGATGCTTCCCGAAATGCAAAATCTGGCCAACGGTGGTGGTTATCTTTTTCAGCAAGACGGAGCAACGTCCCATACAGCAATAGCAACTGTGGAATACTTAAAAAATAATATCCCAGAATTACTTGAACCCCAAAATTAGCCACCTAACAGTCCCGACTATAGAATCTGGGAAAATTTGGCACATAGTTTACAGGAGCAGGGTGAGAAATGTTGATCACTTGTGTCAGCTTCTTGTGGAGAAGTGGGAAGAGATACCACAGGAGCAGATCGATCGAACCATTAATGAATTTCGTCAAAGATTGAAGAAAATTGTTGAGACAGAAGGGAAACACATTGAACAATTTTTTTAATAGGAATTCCAAGAGTAAAATGTTAATTTCATTTCTTTTGTAAACTTAGGATGTAAGTTCTGTTTCGAAATTCAAAATCCTCTTTTTATTTTCATGGTTTTTAATGGAGGTATTTCCTATATTTTATAAATCTTATGATCTATTTTATTACCAAAGTTTTACCGCCTTTGTGAACTCCCAGAATCCTTATTTTAATTTTCCCAGGAGAGTTCCTTGTTCTATGCACGGTGTGTATGTAACATACATACATATTTTACTTTCCAGCAAACTTAGGAATTTATAAAAATATTGCAATTTAGCATCTTACTTAGAAACAAAAATTTTACTTTAATTCAATATTGAATATTTTAACCGAGTCCTGTTGTGTAAAGTATTACTCGAGATTAATTAACAGTTCAACAGGTACCACTTTTTTTTAATTTTCGTACTTCATGATAAACTCTCACGTAGCTGAACGTGTGTTTCAATACACTACAAATTTTCTTTTTACTCGATATGAAACTGTTCTCGAGTAGACAGGACTCAACTTTTGACAATGCAGACAGTTATTTAACTACTAAGCACTAGCGTCCTATCTTTAGCTCGACGTGGTTATGGATTCGAATGCTACGCAACTGCTACCGTAAGCTACACAAGGGATAAACCCGTAACCAAGACGTTGTCTTCCGGACTTTCTATTTACCCGTGCAGAAGGTTATCGATTTTATCTGCCCTACATATAAGTAATTCCTTTGAAGTCTCTCGATATTTTTTACCATGTCATTTGGCACCACTATTAGGGATGGGGGGAAAAATTACTTTTTTGGGGATATTGCCAAGAAAACGAGTGGTTTCTATGGCCATTTTCGCTGCTGAATACGAATCTGGCTGGTTCTTGTACCTAAAATGAAGGTTTGACCTGGTTCCAGGGTTGGCAAAAACCCAACTGGTTTTTTGCTGGGTAGTTGGGTTTTTGCCAACCCTACCTGGTTCAGTGGATTTTTTTCAAAATTGCGAGCAAAAAAATAGTTCTCTCTTTTTGATGCTTAAGAAAACCGCTACCCGCTCATGAGTAATATGTCTTTTCATATGTTTTCAGGGTCACTGAAGTTGAAAATAAACAAATCGGAGACATTCGATGCGTGGTTTAGCGGTTATAGACAAAAAATGGAAAAGAAAGGTATTTTATTAAAAAAATCATGTACAGAAGAAACACAAGGCATTCATATCAGTTCCATGATGTAATTTAAATCATGAAATAATCATATTTACAACACATTGTTCAATAAACTATCAGTATCACTAGTAACATTGACCTCTGTCGTAAGGAATTCTTAATAGAATTTCTCAATTCATCTACACTAATTTTTCTATTTTGAATTTCCCGTCTCTCACTTTAACATCTCATTTGACGAATATCTGGTGTGATGGCGAGTCTCAAATAGGCAATTTCTGTGAGGAGCTGCTTTTCGTTCCGTTTGTATAGAGAGCATCGAGGTTGTTTGGAGTCATAGGGCCTTCATGTTTCTTGCAATTTTCCAAAACCGCCAATACTTTGCCCTCTTTTTTCTTTCTGAGCTCTTCTTTTTTCAGTAGGGACAATTTCTTTGTAGCATGCACAGTAGCTAGAAAATCTTCCTCTAATTTCTTCACTTTTTCTGAACCCCTGGCCCATTTCCAGGATGCCTTCCTATCCTCAAGAGACTTGATTCAAACAGAGTCAATAAGAAGTCCGTTAGTCACAATAAAAAATTTTCTCGAGTGAGTTTGAATGGATGTGCTACCACCAGTGGCCCTGATTCGGTTGTCAAGTTTTGAAAATTCTGATTCGCATCCTAAATTTGTTAAATAGTCCATACAAGACAGCTGATTATTTACAGCTTCAAGTTCATCTTTGCCAGACCCCTTACTCACTCGTCAGCCAGACCCCTTATTGAGCGGACACATTCCCTGGGTTCTCTGATACTGTTTCTACTTTTGGATATTGCCGATAAATTTACTATAGGAAAGTTCTGAATTTTATATACTTGTTTATATTCACATTGTTATAGTTAAGTAACTGAATATTAGTGGTTTTTAGCGATTTGGAAGTTTTATAGCGTGCCGCCTTAATTGAATTTAAACTTGAAGGTTACATAAACGTTAGCTACCTTAACTTGCGCGATGCCGTCGCAGAAAGCGCCGTGTGCTAGGTGTGGGTTAATAGGTGGTATACTAATTTTAAAGATTACAACGGCAGTCCTATGGCGATTATCGAGAGGTCGGTTTTAGTCCGGTAGCACAGACCCTGATTTTACTGAAACCCTGCATTGTTTGTTATAAAGCAAATTTTTACATATTTTGAATGCTTATACCACCCCATTCAAGAATCCATCGTGTGTACACCTGACCCCCGCTTGGCTTTTTCAATATGGCCGGCGAAACTGAAAAATCCCATATCATGGTCAATACTTGATGGATTTCGATGATCTTGGTATCATTTCTAGGGGTTTTTAGGATGATGAGTCGATATGGAGGGGTTGCAGATACTTTGGTAGTCGTTTTTACCCACATTCGTCAATACTCAAGGTCATTGGAGGTCAAACGCACCCCGAAATAAGAAATATCCCATATCCCGAACAGTCTTGGAGATGTGATGTTACCGTCGTTTTTATGGTTTTGGGCGAGACTGAGTAGTTCTATAGGGTTTAAAATTAAATCAGGGATTATTTTCCCCATGGTAAGGTGAATTCCAATATGTCTAATTATTCCTCTTATTTTTTTCAGGTTGTTGAGATTATTGCTGATGGTGCTGCCCACCTGGTGGTTTGATGACGTCTTTGTTGTGCTGATTCCAAAATTGTTTTTTTGACTGCTGAATATGGAGAATATACCAGGTGAGCATTGTTTAGTTTTCATTTGCTGAGGATAAATTATTTCAATGTGATTTGTACTCTGAAGAATGGGTAAACAAAATTCTTATTTTTCAGGTTCTACAAAAGCTGCAGACGAATGTTTCTTCAAGGATTTCCTGCGTAGCTGTCCTGGAGGTCAGAAAGGTCTCAAATTGTGGGAGGATTCAGAAAATCATAGAGAGCAGCGACATCAGAGGGGAACATGGGGTCGACCAACACTTATCATGGGTGTCAGCTGCTTTGTGGACAGTCGACTGGCCTGCTAGTGGCACAGTTGCTACATTTATCCAAACCTTCAAAGTATGGCTACCGAAACATCTTTCTCATGCATCTGTAGTACTAGCTTTTGATCGCTACTATGACTTCTCTCCGAAATCAAGCACTCGGGCAATGAGAAGCAAAAGCAGCAGAGTTCACAAGCTGGACCTCAACACCCCATTGCCTACAAGAGACTCTGTTCTCACGTGCACCGCGAACAAGGAGCAACTAAACAGGCTGCTCTGTGAGCAAATCCTTGCTGACAGTGAGTATCTCGCAACTGTAACCCAAGACCATGAGCTAGTGCTTGCAGGATGGCAGACCATACCGACTTCCATTGTGCGAGGCAGGAGTCGAGCAGCATTGGAGCTCTCATCATCTCATGAAGAGGCCATGATGATAATTAATAACAACACGTTATCGCACAAGCTGAGAAAGATTCTGATGCCCGCATCTCCATCATTTGTGATGACACAGACGTGTTTGCCATGCTGACTCACGTCTATGAATTTAAGAAACTAGGCTGTTCCATGATTATGGAGTCTCCAGTGCGTGGCAGAAAATCAGTGGACATCCGAGCAACTGTAACCCAGCACAAAGACATCCCACAAATCCTCAAACTACACGCTTTGAGTGGTTGTGACAAAGTTGCAGCAATACATGGCATCGGCAAAGCCACTGCCATTGCCACAGCCAAGAAGGGTCGGAAGCTAGACAAGCTGGGGTCCCTTCACGCATGCTTTGACCATATTGTTGTATGCTATGGGGATAAGAAATCCTCATCTCTTACCGAGTGTCGTCAGCGAGTATGGGCTCACAAGACAGGGAAGTCGGGAACTGCTGCACCCAAACTATGTTCTCTACCACCAACAACTGAAGCTTTCCATCAAAATTCGCTCAGAGCCCACTACACTGGCGAACTGGCTCGATGCACTAAAGTGTGACCCACCACCACTTGATCCTGTGCATTATGGGTGGGAGAGAGATGAAACAGAGTTCTCATCCCAAAAACAGTTGGTGAAGGTGTGCTTAGCACCAGATGAAGTTCTGAAACTAATCAGATGGGGGTGTGAATCACAATCAGCATGCAGGGGAAGTCGTTGCGGCTACATGGGACGCAGAATCCCTTGCACAATGTTCTGTGCATGTGGCAGCGGCTTGGATTGCAACAATCCATTGACCCAAAACGCAAACGAAGACCAGACTGATGATCCTGACACAACCATGTCTTTTGATATTTGCCCCCAATAAATGGTTACCTAATGTGAATAACTGCATCAAAGTTGTCAATGCCAATCCCCAGCTAGGTGTGAGCTTCGTTTTGCTTACGGGGTCATATCTTGTAACTTTGAAACCTTCCACAGAATTCATGTGCCCTGCACTTCAGCATAAATTGTGGTTTATATCCGAATATCCATATCCATATCCATATCCATATAATATGGGTTATGTCATTTAAGCATTATGATCTGGTTTTATCTGCAGAAAAGATGTTAAGTGCTCAGCAGTTAGCTAGATTGTAGAAATTGTCACTGAAATAAAGCAAATACAGTGATGTCAACTGCGGCATTATCATATTTCAAGGCCAAACTTTAACCTCAAATGACCTTGACTTGCCCATGGAGTTGCAAAATAATATCCTACTGTTATCATGTGCCTATAGAACTACTCAGTCTCGCCTAAAACCATAAAAACGACAGTAAGATCACCAAAATATCTCCTCGACTGCCCGGGATATGGGATATTCCTTATTTCGGGGGGCTTTTGACCTCCAATGACCTTGAGTATTGATGAATGTGGGTCAAAACGACTCCCAAAGTATCTGCAACCCCTCCAGATCGACTCATCATCCTAAAAAACCCTAGAAATGATACCAAGATCATCAAAATCCATCAAGTATTGACCATGATATGGGATTTTTCAGTTTCGCCGGCCATCTTGGAAAATGGCGGCCATATTGAAAAAGGCAAGCGGGGGTCAGGTGTACACACGATGGATTCTTGAATGGGGTGATATAAGCTTTCAAAATATGTCAAGATTTGCTTTATAACAAACAATGCAGGGTTCCCACCCCGTGCAACCGGACTATTTGTTTCTTTTGTGAGTTAAGCGAAGAGATAGTCGATTTAAAATGTAGTGTATGCGAGGTGATGGAAAGAATTGTAACGCTTGATGAGGGCAGGGGTAGGCTTACAGTTGACGAAGGCCGAACCTACACTAACGTTGAAGACGTTAGTAAGTTGAAGGGTGAGGTTAGGAACCTAGTTTCTAGTATAGGTAGCTCATCGGGAAGGTTAGAGTTGAGGAAGGGGTTAAGGTTGGTCCGGGATTAGTAGACGGGGAGGGACTTAGAATAGTTAAGGGTGGAGCTAGGACACGTACGTTAGGTGATAGGAATCCCCCCACTTATCAAGGTTTCGAACCCTTTCGCCCAGTTGGATTGGGATGTGAACGAGGGGGAAACGATTTTAAGTGGGGACTCCTTAGTGCGTCATTTGATAAGGAGTTCGTTGAACGGAATCCAACCAAGAGGAGGAGGGTCTGTCTACCAAAAGTCAGGGTTGACAGAATTAGAAACGAAGTAGATAGGATTGATGTTGCCTCCCGTCACTCGATGTTGGTGACGATGGTAGGGGACAACGACTCTTATAGGCCCGATACGAGAGTGCCTGACCTTTTGGAGAGATACAGGGGGTTAATTAGGTCCCTGAAGGCAAGGTCAGATAGGTCTTTAGTTGTAGGTATTACCCCTAGGCATGGTTTAAATTTTAGAATTACGTCAAAAACAATATTTTTGAACACTAAACTAGAAAGATTTTTGCTCAGGAAAATGTACCCTTCATAAAGCTGTGGTCAGAATTTAGTTATCCTAGCCTTTTTATAAAAGATGGGGGTGCATTTCAATGAAATAGGGAATGCTAGGCTAGGTAGGTTAATCAATGAGAACGTTCGAAAGCTGTATAGGTCGAAGCCCTCTTTAAACGTTTTGAGTCCGGGAAACGCCGGTCCGATGTGAAAAATAGTTTAAAACGCCGATCCATGTGACTAACTGCTCTAACGTTAATTACGAGACTTTCACTGGTCTGAGACTGAGTTCATGGAAGATAATTTTTTACGACAGATTGTTACCGAACCAACGCGCGGTGACTATTTTTGACGTGATGACGAATGACGAAAATATAGTCGAAGGTTTGAAAGTAGGCGAGAGTTTGGGATGTAGTGATCACGAAATTATTAGGTTTAAAGCTATTGATAGAAAACAGCAAGGATAGTAACGTAATAGAAGTCCCTGATTTTCGGAGGGCTAATTTTGATAGTTTTGCGGATAGGATGAGAGTAGTGGACTGGGATAATTATGGGTAATGACGCAAATTTTCATTGGGAGGCGTTTAAAGAAAGTTTTTTGAATATCGAAAGGGAGTTTATTCTGCGTAGGCCCAAGCGCGCTAGTAATCATGGTAGGCCCAAGTGGTGGACTAGGGAAATAGGTGTTCATAAACGAGCGTAACAGATCATATAGATCTAATAAGCGCAATGGCACTGTAGCTAACTTTAATAGATATATCGAGCTTAGACGTCAGGTTAAAAGATGTTAGGAATGCTAGCCATAATTTTGAGATACTTGTAGCTGAGGATAGTAAACATAATCCGAAAAAGTTTTTGACTACGTCAATAATTGTAAGTCGATAAAAAATAACATAGGCCCTCTAGTGGACGCTAACGGCGCTTTGGCTTCCGACGCTCAGGCGATGGCGGGTATTTTTAACATCATCTTGGTGACAGTTTTTACCGTAGAAGACTTAAATAATGTCCCCGATGTGGACGATATCGTTACATTTAGTAGC
Source organism: Bathynomus jamesi (assembly GCA_023014485.1). Lineage (NCBI taxonomy): Eukaryota > Metazoa > Arthropoda > Malacostraca > Isopoda > Cirolanidae > Bathynomus > Bathynomus jamesi. The sequence continues at coordinate 998,926 of JAJOZX010000640.1, read as the reverse complement.
GATACTATTTTGAATGAAATAACTGTTTACGAGGGTGAGACTGCGCATTATATCGATAAGCTAAAAGTTAGCAAGGCTCCAGGCCCTGACGCGCTTTATCCTAGACATTTGAAAGACGTTATCGTAGGCCCATTAACACATTTTTAATAAGTCATTGGAAGCGGGGATTAATCCTGAAGATTTCAAATTAGCTAACGTTACGCCCATTTTTAAAAAAGGCATCCGCACAGTAGCTAGCAATTATAGGTATATTAGCTTAACGTCAATTGTCGGTAAGCTTTTCGAATCCGTAGTTAGGGATCGTATCGTCGATCACTTAGAAAGTCGCGATTTCATTAACAGTAGTCAGCATGGGTTTCGACGCCATAAATGTTGTTTAACTAATTTGTTAGAGTTTTATACCGAAATAGTGCACGAATACGATAGGCATAGAGCGGCTGACGTTATTTATTTAGACTTTAAAAAAGCGTTCGATACAGTTCCGTATAGAAGAGTAATTGCGAAGGTTAAAGCGCACGGTATACACGGTCAGGTAGCTAACTGGTTAGAGGAATGGCTTCGTGCCAGGAAATAGAGGGTCGTTGTTATTGGTAGGGAATCGGGGTGGTTAGATTAGGTCACGTACACGATGGATGATAGTCAGTTAGCGAGCATTGACGAGAAAGTAGATTTAAGCGTACGTGTATCTAAGGATTTAAAAGTTAGGAACCAATGCCTGGAATCTTGCGCAAAAGCTAATAGGATGTTAGGCTTCATAGCGCGTAATTTCGAATTTAAATCGAAGAGTATATTATTGCCCCTTTACAAGTCCCTAGTCAGGCTTCACTTAGAATATGCCGTTCAGTTTTGGTGCCCGTATTTGCGAGAGAATATTGATAGGTTGGAAAGGATTCAACGACGCGCCACGAAACTAATTCCGTCACTACGCAATAAGTCTTACGAAGATAGGATTAAAGAGTTAGACTTGCATTCACTCGAAACTAGGAGATTAAGGGGGGGAGCTTACTGAAGTTTTCAAAATCGTTAATAAAGTCGATAACGTAAATTTTGACAAATTGTTCATTTTCAATAATAGCAATACTCGTAATAATGGATTTAAAATACGTGGCAGACGTTTCATTACCAACATCGCTAAAAACTTTACGTTTAAAGTAATTGATAAATGGAATAATCTTCCCGCGTCCGTCGTGAACTCTACCAGTGTTAATATAAATGCAAAAAACCGTTTAGATAGGCATTTTAAAAATATTAACATCGTTTAGAATTATAAAATAATTAGCAACAGGAGCCCTGGGGGTAATAGTCGAGGTATGAGTCTGTTGACTATTAATGCCAACTTGTGAAAAGTTGTGACATGCCAGCAACAAAATTTCATATATATATATATATATATATATATATATATATATATATATATATATATATATGACTAACACGAACTTAGATGCAGCTCGTAGCGTAAACTAACCCACTTTTTGTTATACTCTTCAGACTTCTTTTTTTTTTTTTTGTTCTTTTCTTATCCTCTCTTTACTTGCATGTCTGTAGTTTGCATGGTATGACAGTGTTTTGAGTTAAGACCGTGTTTGCATGGTTTGTAAGCGTTCTTATTTTATCAGGTCATCCCATAAGTAATGTCGTTTTTTAGATCGGAATTTGAAGGCCAAAAAAAAACTCAACTGAAACTCTTTAATCTAGTATATATTTTCCATCGGAATCAATGACACTGCCAACGTCCTACAAGCTTTTCAATGCCATGTTTATAAAATTCAGGCGGTTTTGAGGCAAAAAACGTACAAAGACTTGTGTGCAGGTCATCTAAAGAAGTATACTGTTTCTCGTCAAGATAGTTTTGCAGACTCCTGAAGAGATGATAATCTGAAGGCGCAAGGTCTGGAGAATATGGAGGATGTGGAAGTTTTTCCCACCCAAGCTCCTCAATTTTTGCAGAAGTGATCCGAGCGGTATGAGGACGTGCTTTGTCGTGGTGGAACACGATTCCTTTCTGATTAACCAAAGAAGGTCTCTTTCCTTTTAGTGCAGTGTTCAATCGATCCAGTTGTTGACAGTAGACTTGAGCGGTGATTGTTTGGTTGTGTAGTAAGGTTTCAAAGTGTATTACACCACTTTATCCCACCAAACACTAAGCAACACCTTCCGAGGGTGAAGATTTGGTTTTGGCTGTGGTGTCGCTGGCTCTCCGGCACAAACCCACTGTCGACGGCGCTTAACATTCTGGTACAGTATCCACTTTCCATCACCAGTCACTAAACGGTGCAAAAACGGATCTTGGAGTTCACGGGAATGAAGAACTGTGCTAATGTTTACCCGCACCTTCAGATTGTCGACCGACAATTCATGTGGCACCCATTTTCCTAACTTAGGCACTTTCCCGAGTTGTTGCAAATGTCGATGGATGGTGGACGGGGATGAATTGAGTTTCTGGGCCAATTCTTCGACAGTTGTTGAACAGTCTTCTTCAAGTGCGGCTAACAGCAGGTCATCATCAAACTCAGCAGGGCGTCCAGAGCGTGCTGCATCTGTCAAACAGAGTCACCATTCCTAAACTTTTGAAACCATCTTTGACATTTCCTCACATGCAGAATATCGTTGCCATAAACTTCCTGAATGTTTCGCGTTGCTTCAGTAGCACTATTCCCTTTTTTGAACTCGTAAAGCATTATATGCCTGATATGCTCTTCTGATACCGCCATGTTTATGTGGGGTTCACATAAAGCAAAACACACGTCTTCACTGGTCAAGGTCTGTAAAGTATGTAGCGAAACACGATAGATCTCCTCTTAGATATAACCTTCGGAAAATTTATGCTTAAACCGAGTAGGACTAGTTTAAACTTAATCTATCGTAAAAAACGACATTACTTATGGGATGACCTGATACTTCTTTTCATCTTTCACCCCTTTCCTATTCTCTTCGACTATTTTTCCGACTTGTTGGCAGTGGCCGGCGGATGATGATGGCGAGTCTTTCTATCTCTTTTTTTGAATGAATGTTAACCCACGAATGATAGGTTTTGCTACTTAACCCCTTATTCTCTTCTTTTAACCCCCTACTCACTTCTTTCTCTCCGGCTAACCTTAGAGTGGATCTTAGGGTCTTTGTTAGCCTTAGCTTCAGTAGACCTGACCTTCAAAGAAACGTTTTAATCCAGACCAAGTTCTTTCACTTTTCTTGTCAATTCCAAGAAGCTTTATCATAGGGAAAATCATCACTTCACCCATCGTTGCGTAAATTTGGGAACAACACATGAACCATTGACTGTGGATGAAAGTTAACACTGCGAGAAGCGATTTAGCAATTACAATGAGTCCCAAAGTATGAATGGAAGAACCAGGAGAACAGAAAAAAACTTTCTCCTGCCGGAACTTAAAGTAGATTATATACTCCGATTTTCTGTTCCGTGTTTTTAAACATTTTGTCTATAGCGTGATCTGCTCCTAAAATGATATGAGCGTAGCACTTCATGTTGTTGTTTGATTCGATTCCAAAATGCTGTAAAAGTACTCCACATTCACTAGTTCGATCAGACATCCAGAAGTCTATTTGAGTTCGTCAGTGGTAGAATTTGCTAGTACGGCTAGACAACTCAATTTGAATTCGTAAGCTCTGGCTCCATCCTCTCCGGAATGGCTGACGTTTTCCAGATATCCAGTTGTTAGCGACTTTTTCATGCCAGATGGAACGGCGATGGTGATGTGGTCAGCCTTCACGTCGTCCAGCCGGTGGCCGGCAACCTTGGTCGTATCGTCAAGTCCTACATTCACAACGTTATCCTCTTTGTTGAGCGACATACTCTAGATTCAAGTATGAAGCATCTTCCAAGTACTGCATTATTGATCTGCGGCTCGGACATAAATACGTCAAGTCTGAATACTGGTGACGGACTTGTAACTCTTCGTCTTCACTCTCCATCTCACACTCACAATTTTTCTCATTATCATCTGCCTTCAGCTTCCAATCTTGATCAAAAACCATGTTAGATACTCTCACTATCACTCTCGAAAGCTCTTCAGTTGAAGTTCTTGTCTCGGCAACACACTGGATTATACACCTCATCAAGTTTTCGTTCAGACTTATTTTGCCAGTTCTGATTTTCACTCAGAAATGCAGCCTCTTGTTCTTTACTCTTCTCCTTGCTTAGGTCTTCTTCCGATGAGCGAAGTTTACGATCAGTAGAAGGAACTGTATTTGCCGTTGTTGGTTTTTCAAAACTATGATCGTTTTCAGAATCGACTGAAGTTGCTAACATTTCAATTTCTGATCCCTCTAGCTTCCTTTGCTCTCTCGAGATGCTTTTTGTTGCTTTTCGCTTTTTCTCCGCTGATCTTTCAAGAGTTTGTTTCCTCTTTTTTTATCTCCCCCAATCTTTTGGTACTGCATTTGTACATATGGCCTTATACGCACCAAAGCAATTATCTCAATAGAAAGTCTTATCCTCATCAGTCATTTAGACCCCAAATTCTTTTACAAGTTCTGCTTCGTAATCCTCATTGTCAGTTCTAATATTGTAGGCGTTCTTAGTGAGCTGATCATTAAAGCCGCTCGCTTTTTGGTACCATTCAACACTTAGGTTTTTGTTGGCAGCGTTCATTCTCTGTTAAAATGTTCATAATCGTCTCATTTTTTTTCGCCACCGTTTTTTCATGCATGGGAGGCATTTTTATTAATCCAATCTTGTCTTAGTTCATTTGCAACTATCTTGCTGGCATCATCTCGAGTCATTGACTTTTTCTGTCCTTTTACTCCTTTTTTGCAAAGTGCAAGCATCCTATCAATCACAACTGTCCCTGGTGGCAACTTTCCAGTCGGTTTAAATTCGTCCACTTCTGTGTAGGCTCCCCAAAAAGTTCTCTGGCGGCACTGCGTGATTTCCTTTCACCAGCAGGGTTGCCACTAAAATTTTGAAATGAAGCCAAAATTCTCACAAAAATAAAGCTTTTTAAAGCCCTAGTTTCATTCAATATATACCTGTATGAAAACATGTATATACGCATTGTCATCTTAGAACTTTAATTTCAAAATTTTGAATCTAGAGAACGTGAAAATAGAATTACTGATCATAGGCCTATTGTAACCACAACTTATTTCTCATACTAAACACTGTAAAAAGAATAATAAAGTTCATAGTATTTCCAAATTTATTGTTAAACACTTACCAGTAGTCTCAATAAAGCCCTTTTAAAGCTCACATGACAGTTAAAACCCTTTTAAAGCCTTTTTTGTAAAATCTGAAATTTAAAGCTTTTCAAAGCTTTTAAAGCCCTAGTGGCAGCCCTGTTCACCAGCCATCATTACAAGTCAGCAGTCGCTAAGCATTAGGATCTGTAAGTACAGTAAAACCCCATTAGTCGGCATATAATACCAAAATATGATAGATAATACAAATTGTAGTCACGTTAAATGTATCATATATACCAGGTGTCCCATTCGAAATGAAACAACTTTGAAACTGTGTAATTTTTAAAGTATTAATTTGAGAATGTTGAATCTTTGCCAGTTACTACACCATATGCATAAGTTTTTGTCAATGTTTTTTTGTTTGTTTCAGATTGAATTATGTTTACCCTACAAGAAAAAGCGAAATGTGTGTTACGGATGGCTAAGTTGAAGTCTCCTACTCTGGTGCAACGGCGATTCCGTACAACCTTTCACAAGGAACCACCCACCAGAAGAGACCTATATGCATGGACCAAGAAATTTGAGGAGACTGGCAGTGTTCTAGAGCCACGCTTCTCAAACTAGGGGTCGCGTAAATATTATTGGGGGTCGCAGAAACATTTGAAAATATTATTTTTTTCATAAATATACAGTGTTAGTACCTATTGCTTTTATGACATTGAGTGAAGGGTCGCGAAAAAATTTCTGATCCAAAGGGGTCGCAAGTGAAAAAAGTTTGAGAAGCCCTGTTCTAGATGAACACTCTGGAGGGCGAACAAGATCAGAAGATGTTGAACAAATACGCGGCGCCTTTGGTAGTAGCCCGAGAAAGTCCATCCGTCGTGTTAGTGTCGAACTGCAGATTCCTCGTTCAACTGAAAGAGCGCATCACAGAAGCGGTGGACTCTGTAACCCCTGAAATGCTAGGCAACGTTGAGACCTGGTCCGTGCTACAAATGGTGCACATACAATAAAGAACTCTAATGTATCTAAATGTTATAATTCACATATATCATATGAAACTTTATGACAATGACTATTTACTATGTGAATATTACATTGTTTGCATTATTTAATAAAAAATTATAAGGTTTCAAAGTTGTTTCATTTCGAATGGAACACCCGGTACCTATTATTAAAGTAGATTATATCAAATATTGTATTTGATATATTATTTACTATTATTATTAAAGTATATACCGTATACTATATTATTAAAGTAATATACACAATTATTATTAAAGTAAATTAGCACAACATTGATAGTACAAGAAACCACAAAAGAGAAAGCAGCCGAACACCAACCAAAACACTAAACTAACCCTAAATAAAACATCAATATTACAACATACTAAATACTTAACAGTGAAGAATGAACATAACCATGATTAAAAATATAGCAAGCATTTATCAACTAATTATTTTTTCTATCAGTTATAAAAGGTTTGGAGGTGGGGAGGCCTCATTCATCCTTTATGTTCAATATGGATCGGGCATTTTTTCAAATTTTTCGTCATCTATCTGTTTAACCACACTCCTAATGTGTCTCATTTGTTCATTTTCGAGTTCAGCGACCATGAAAACATATTACATGTGAAGGGTAGCGGTTTTTTTTTTTTTTTATTATTAAAACAAAAAATCGATTTTTTTGGCTGCCATTTTGGAAAAACCCACTGAACCAGGTCAAAAATTCGTTTTAAGTCCAAGAACTAGTCGGATTCGTATTCAGCAGCCAAAATGGCCATAGAAAACACTCGTCCTAAAAAAATGTTACATTCCCCCACCCCTACCACTATTTCAGAAGCACTTAATTTTTATGACTCTTATAAAATAAACTTGGGCTAAGGTTGGCCTATAAATATGAAGTTATGTTCGGTGTGACGTAACCTCCCATTGGAGGTCTGTGTAATTTTGATGTACGGAAAACGCTGTTCCTCAAATTTCAAAGCGAGTCCAAGCCCTTGAAGAGACCATTAAAGTAGACCCAAATGGACTATATGCAGGCGTGGTTTATAATATATTATATATGTGCATGGGTCGAGAAAGAGTTCTCGCTCAATGTCACTCATTTCATTCCGCGTCCAAGAGTGAGAAATCAGAAAATGAGAATCTCAAAAGAGAATTCTCAAATTGATCTATCCCCATTTCATGTTATTCTCATTCTTATCCACCGCTTCCGACTTTGGTCCAGATTAGGTTATATACTAATGGTAGGTTAGGTTAAGTTGTTAGGAAATATTTGACATTTTCCATTTCACTCCTTTACGGCGATTGCGAGGGAACATCCTTTCTCATATCATGAAACTCCTCTCAAATCTAGACTTTTTACTTGTGCATTCTCACTCGCGGACCACGAATGGTAATGGTAATGAGAATGACACCTATAGGGAAGTAATCACGAAAGAGTGAATCTAACCTAACTAACCCTAGAAGCATCGACGATTACGTTTGTCAACCTCGGAAAATTCCCGACGCCACCAACAACTTCAACCATAGTGTATACCATAGGTCTACGATATTTGCTCTAGACATGGTAAAGTGAGAAAAACTTCGTCAATGTTTATAGCCCAATTTTAAGTCTTATTTACGAGTGAAAATAGTTATTTTAGGGGATGTTTTTTAACATCCAACTCGAGTTTGACTTTGGGTACATACCTTCAGCAAGGGAAACATTTCTCTCATTAACAGTTTCGCCACAATTATGCATACAAAACTTTATATTCTGTATATAATCTAACTAGAAGAAATAATACACAAGTATACGTTCGAAATTTGTGACAACATCCAAAACCTAAGGACCACAAGTATTCATTCCCAATTTTTAATTATCTGAAGGATTGAAATACAATATTAATTATCCTCTTGTAGTTAGTTTTAATTAATAGTAATTTACATTACCCTAAACGAGAACCTTACTCAACAATCTGTGTCTTAATTTAAAAAAGAAAGTTCCTAATCATCCTTATTATGAAATTATAAAATAGTTTATGTAACCAAATTTTCTGGTTCATCGGAGGCAACAGCCACAAAATGAGGCATACGTGCTTCTTAGCGATAGTGTTACAAGTACTACCATGAAGGGCACTCTAAAACAGATTGGTTATATTTCTGCATTATCTTAACTAATATATACATACATACATGAAAATAACTACGAAGGAAAATAACATAACAAGCAAAGTGGGAAAATGTATCTACAATTTCCTCAGAAAACGTCTACAAAAATTCAAGGTATATTATTATGCGCCTAGGTGTAGTGGTTAGCGTCGCTGACTACAAATCCATCGGCCCGGGATCGAGACCCGGTAACGGCAGGCGGCGCGCAAAAACCCAGCTGTTCATCCTTCTCCACAAAAACAAATTGGTTGGTAAATAAATGACTACCTTTTGTAGCCTAGTGGTTAAGACGCTGCTGCTGCTAGTGGGGCGTGATTCGGATTCCACGTTAAACTGTAGGTCTAAGGTGGAGTGACAAGCTTGACCTCCGTCAGAATGAACAATTTGGGCGGAAGCAAAACCGAGGTTAACCAAGGTTATATCATCAAAATCGGAAGTACGCAGCTCAGACCACGAGGAACAGTATTGTCCCCACTCCTATTCATTATCACGCTAACAGTCAGACAATGAAGTAACATCCTTCGCAGACGATACAAAAATCAGCAGGAAAATCAGTGATGCAAAAGAGGTGATGGCCTTACAGAAGAACACGAACAGACTAGCCAAATGATCAGAATACCATGAAATTTAACACAGAAATTTCAGCTCTTTAGATATGGAAGAAATGAGGAACTTAGACAGTTCAAAGAAAAAGGGGTAACTATTGTATTTTCAGTCAAAATCCAAAACTTAAACCTAAACTAGCAGAAGTGAACGTCCACTTTTTAAGGCACTTCACATGCCCATTTCATGATGGGATATAACTCAGAATGGTCTCCCGAGATCTTTTATGTAATTATTTTACACACATGGACCGTGCATTTTCCCCAGAAGAGTTCCTTCTTCCATGCACGGGGTGTGTGTGTGTGTGTGTGTGTGTAAAATGGGATTTATATCCTACCAATAAATCTTATATATATATATATATATATGTAATTTGTAATTGGGGTTGTTTAACCTCCTTCGCAACATCAAAGGTCATATGACGGAGGGGACCTACAGCTTTACGTGGGATCCGAACCAAGGGTTGCTACATAATGTTGGCGCAGAGGACGGTCTCCCATCCAACTACTACCCAGACCCAATGTTGCTTAACTTCGCTGATCTCCGGGAAGCGGTGTTACGACATTGGCCACGACGTAGCCCATATATATATATATATATATATATATATATTATTATTATTCTTCTTTTCGGCATTGAAAATGCAGTCCCATGGGGCCTGACTTTTGGCAATCCTGTGTGTGTGTGTGTGTGTGTGGAGACCGACCGGAAATCCTTTCCTCGCCGTTCTCAAACATCATGGAATCAAAACAAAGGCTATAGACGTGGGCATGAAACAGGCCCACGGAGGAAACAGATTTTGTGGTATTTCCGGAAATGACCACCAAAGGACGTCACCAAGGCCTATAAAAGTGCGGGTTCTTTCTCAAATCATTCTCACTTGCCATTTTCTCGTTTTAGTCGTTATATCTCGCTCTTAGCGTCTTCGTCAGTAACACCATCGTCACGCCACCCGCTCTCCGGCCTTCGTCGGAAAGCGGTCCGCTGTTCCTTCAAAGCTCCGGTCGAGCATACACGAAGTCTATCATCAAGTAAGGCCCTCTACAATTTCATCCTGCAAGAAGCAAACATCACTGCTGTAGGAGTTTCCGTTGGCCCCCTTTTCGACAAGTCTCTACGGGCCCTCAACACTCATCCTCTCGCCTGTAAGGCCAGTCCACCTGCAGAAGCAATCCTTCAAAGCCCAGGTCCGTAAACCTTCTAAGCTACAAGCCACAAGCCTACCTTTGCCTTCGTGTTACACTATGTAGGCTACGCGGGAATTGCTTAACTCAGCCTAGCGAAGATGCTATACTCAAAAGTGTACGCAAACAACCGGCAAACTAACTCTCTCATTACGACTGCGGTAGGCCTGTGCAATTATTTGCTCATCTATGCATTTCATTTTACTTGCCTAATCCATTTACTGTACCATACCGTACTTTCATTATCTCGGTTATTATTGGCTTAATTACTTATTCTGTGTTCACTTCTGCATATCTCATTAGTCTACCTAAATTAGTATTTATCATCATTGTACTTAATTAACGATTATACTGTGTAACTATTTCGCAATGCCAATATTATCAGTCATCTTTAACATAGTGTGAGCACCATTATAGAATTGTTAATCAATCACCGTGAACACCGTTATAGGATTGTTAATCAATCACCGTGAACAAATAATTTATTGATTTTCCTAATTAAACACAAAAACAACAAAGTAATTTTTCTCTCATTAAATATTGTTTGTTTGGGCTGTAGGCCCAAGCTGGTGACCCCTAATTATTTATTTTAATTAAATTCATAAATTATAGTAAGCGGCTTACTATAATTTATGAATTAAATTAAATTGAATAATTAGGGGTCACCAGCTTGGGCCTACAGCCCAAACAAACAATATTTAATAAGGAGAGAAAAATTACTGTTGTTGTTTTTGTGTTTAATTAGGAAAATAAATAAATTGTTTGTTCAGTGATCAACAAATCTATAATGGTATTTATACTATGTTAAAGATGAATGATTAATAGCAATAAGAAATGGTTATACAGTCTCATTGTTAAGTAAATACACTAATTTAGGTAGGCTAATGAGATATGCAGAGGTGAACACAGAATAATTAAGCCAATAATAACTGAAATAATGAAAGTACAGTATGGTACAGTAAATGGATTAGGCAAGTAAAATGAAATAGATGAGCAAATAAGCTAGCAGATACAAATACAGTAAGATAATTGAATAATGAATATGGTAAAATAATTGTACAGGCCTACCGCAGTCGTAATGAGAGAGTTAGTTTGCCGGTTGCTTGCGTACATTTTTGGGTATAGCCTATTCGCTAGGCTGAGTTACACTATGTAGGCTACGCGGGAATTGCTTAACACCGAAGGCAAAGGTAGGCTTGTGGCTTGTAGCCTACTAGAAGATTTACGGACCTGGGCTTCGAAGGATTGTTTCTGCAGGCGGACTGGCCTTACAGGCGAGAGGATGAGTGTTGAGGGCCGGCAGGGACTTGTTGAAAAGGGGGCCACGGAAACTCCTGCAGCAGTGATGTTGCTTCTTGCAGGATGAAATTGTAGAGGGCCTTGATAACAGACTTCGTGTATACTCGACCGGAGCCTTGACGGAAACAGCGGGCCGCTCTCCGGCAAAGACTGGAGTGGGTGGTGTGATGAGTTGTGCTACTGACGAAGGCGCTGAGAGAGAGAGAGAGAGAGAGAGAGAGAGAGAGAGAGAGAGAGAGAGAGAGAGAGAGAGGAGACGAGATGACAAGCGAGTAATCTGAGAAAGATATCGTATTTTATAGGTCTTGTTGACATCCTTTGGTGACCATTTCGGAAAATACCACGAAATCTGCGTTTCCTCCGTGGGCCTGTTTCATGCCCACGTGTATAGACTTAGTCTTTTATTCCATGATGTTTGAGAACGGCGAGAAAAGGAATTTCCGGTTGGTCGCTACATACATACATTATATCACACACACACACACATATATATATATATATATATATATATATATATATATTTTAGTGTGTATATATAGGCAGTCCTCGTTATACGGAAGGGTTACGTTCCTGAAAAGTTGTCCGTAAACCGAATTTCCCATTGAATCCCATTATATAATGTGAGATGCGTTCCTAAGAAAGATTTTTCCAACCCAAAACTGCATAATAAACCATTTTTGACCTTCTTAAACACATTTAAATAGAAAACAATAATATTTTAATATATTTTTATAAATTATATTGTACTGGAAGAAATAAACTACATAAATAGTTGTATTCACCTCCCAAAACTGCTGATTGGTGCTTGTGTTGTGAGTCATGGAAAGGAAACCAGAAGGTGGTTGACGAAGGGACAGCACCTTCCTCTTTCACATCATCAGATGCTTGCTCTTGAAGCTGAAGGAGCAATGGAGGGTCGTCAGCTTCACTGTCTAACCCAAATTTTTATTCCCTATATAGTGCAGTTTTCCTTCAAAAAATTAAGTTTTCTATATTTCCATTGCGATACCATTTTCTTTTGGATTTGACCATGTAACTTTTGTAATCTAGCCATAAAAATCATCTAATCATTGCTCAGCAGTGAAATTTCATTTTTAACTTTTCAAAAAAAATTTCGTAACTCGTTAACCTCGTTGCTGTTCCGTGCGTTGGTGTCTCTTCACACGAAGATTAAGCTGGTGGCCCCGCCTCTAGGTCTGGCTTGGTGGAGGAGCGAGTTGCTTTCTTGCGCTCTCCACCGTACATAGCCAGATACAGCCGGCTCATCTGGTACCATCCTGAGCCAGGCAACTAGTCTTCTCTTGAAGACTTCAACTCTGACTCCTGTAACGTTTCTGAGGTTCTTTGGAAACTGATTAAAAAGTCTTGGCCCCCTGACAACCAAGCTATTTTCTTTCAGTGTTGAGGAGGCCCCTTGTCGGGCCTTTAATTTGGGAACACTACGCATTCTGCCTTTCCTATTTTCCAGTGTTGTTTGAATGGTAATTGGGTTTAGTTTTAAGTTTGGTACCAGTTTTTCGATCATTTTCCACATGTAGATTATGGTCAGAGCTGGGCAGTATTTAAATACATTTGTGTATTTAGAACTGTATTTATAAATACATTGTTTTTCATGTATTTAAATATAGTATTTAAATACTTTAATGAGTATTTAAATACAATGTATTTAAATACTCAAAATATAAAAATGTAAATACTTTTACTGGTTTAATACACGTTCTGTACTAGCACAGTACAACTCTTCGTCTTCGAGGTCCTCTATTGCACCATCTGCAGACATGAATGTATTGGCATTTCTACAAGATTCCGATCGGACTATCAACAGTTTGGGAAAACATCCTCTCATAAAAAGACTGTTCCTCCGCTATAACACGACATTACCATCTTCGGCACCGGTAGAGCGAATATTCTCATTCGCGGGAATCACTTTGACTCCAAAAGAACTCTCTTTCAGACAAACTTTTGAAAGATTGGTTTTGATCCGCAGCAACCGTGAAATAAAAGAGAATTCGTAAGGTGCCTTATGTTTATGTTTACGTCTTATGTTTACGTTTATGTCTCATCTACTCATTTTATATTGTTGTTACTCATGAATTAGTGAATGCATATGTTGAGATTTGTATGTATTTAAAATGTATTTAAATACAATTGATGTATTTAGTATATAAATACATTCGTAAAATGTATTTAGTATTTAAATACATTTCTCCCATGTATTTAGTATTTAAATACATTCAATGTATTTATTGCCCAGCTCTGATTATGGTACCTCTCTTCTTCTTTCCAGGGAGTACAGATTTAGTTTACGTTGTATTTCCCAATAGTTGAGTTCTTTGCAGCCATCAATCTTGGCTGTGAAACGTGTCTGCGTTTCTTCTAGTTTATAGGTTTCTTCCTTTTTATATGGGGACGTCAAAATTGAGCCGTATTCAAGTTTTGGTATAATCAGTGTTTTTAGCAAGGGAATCATTGCTGTCCTGTCCCTTCTTTTGAACGTTCTTAGTACCTGTCCCGCGACTCATTTTGCTTTATTTATCGCTATCTGATTTTGGGTTTCGAATTTCACATCATCGATCGTTATTACCCCTAAGTCGATCGCTATTGTGCTTCTCTGAATTCCCTGTCTATCTGTAGCATAATATGCAGTCTGTTCAATTTCCTCTTTTCTACCATTATCTCAAGAGCTGAAATTTCTCGGTGTTAAATGTCATGTTGTTGTCTTCTGACCATTTGTATATTTTGTTCGTGTCCCTCTGCAAGGCCGCCACTTCATTTATATCGCTAATTTTTCTGCTGATCTTTGTATCGTCTGCAAAGGATGTTACTGTACTGTTGCTGTTTACTCCGCTGTCTATGTCTGTTAGCATGATAATGAACAGGAGTGGGGCCAGTACTGTCCCTTGTGGTACTGAGCTGCGTACTTCTGATTATGATATACTCGTACCTTGAATTTTGACGACCTGTAGACGTTCTCTGATGAAGTTGTAGATCTATTTTCCCACTTTGCCTGTTATTCCCATATATTTCATTTTGTGCTATTATACCTTGATCACATTTGTCGAAAGCTTTAGCAAAATCTGTGTATGACATCGTAGTTGTCATTGCCTTCCAGTGCATCTAGGATATTGTTGTAGTGTTATATTACTTGTGAGAGGCATGATCTACCTGATCGGAATCCGTGCTGATTTTCGTTGAATCTTTCCAGTGTCTCCAAGAAATCATAAATTTTCCCTCTAACTATTCTTTCAAATACTTTGGTGAGGTGGGACGTCAATGACACTGGTCTATAGTTCTTTGCTTGAGATCTGTCCCCTCGTTTATATATAGGGACAATGTTTGCTCTTTTCAAGATGCTCGGTTATCCCCAGTGTCTAAGGATCTTCTTCATATCCGGTAATAAAGGCAACTACTTCATTTTTACAGTTTTTAATCAATAATGCGATCCAATTGTCCGGACCTGCAGCTGAATGTGGTTTCGTTTGTCCTGTAGCTCTCGCTACATCTTCTGGGGTAAAATCAGTCTGTTATACACTCTCCTTGCAATTTCTCTTCAAAGAATGCATCTATGTCAGGTATCGCTTCGTCACTTTTTGGGGTACTAAAAACTGATTCATACTGGGCTCTCAATGTTTCAGATATTTCTTTTGGGTCATCGGTAAGTTCATTATTTCTCTTCCTTAAGGGCCCAACAGCGGCGCGCGTTTTTGTTTTCCTTTTCGCATAGCTATAGAAGTATTTTGGATTTCCCTTTATTGTTTCTACCGCCTTTTCCTCTTCCCTCTCTATATGGTCCTTAATCAGGGCTTGTATTTCCCTGTCGATACCGTTCAGTTTTTCTTGTATTACTTTCCTGGTATCTCCGCAGTTGGCTAACTTCGCCTCCACTCTCTCTCTTTTGCGGAATATTATTCTCTTTTGCCTCTCTAGCCAGCTCCTCTTTCCTTTTGGCTGATTTCGGAGCATATTTTTCTAAAATTCTCAGCGTTTTTTCTTCCAAGGTTGTTAGAATTTCTTCAGTGATTTTATTCTCTAAAACTGTTCTCCACTATTTGGGCCATGTGCGATCCGATTGCTTCCCAATTTATAGTCTGAGTTTAAGTTAAAGGCCCCAAATTTGCTTCTTTCCTCAATATGTGTATTGTCTTTTAATGTTGTAGTCATATTTGTTGATATTTCGATTAAGTTGTGGTCTGAGATAATGGTTGGGGTTATTTTTATATAATCAATCAAGTTCGTGTTATTCGTGAATACCAGATCTAAGCAGTTATTTTTTCTGGTATTTTCTGTTATCTGCCGTGTCAGCATAAACTCATTTGTGAGAGCCATCAACATTTTTGCTTGCTCCTCGTCTTCTCTTATGCCCTCCTTGTCCTGGTGTGTATGTGTATGTATGTATGTATGTGTATATATATATATATATATATATATATATATATATATATATATATATATATATATACACCCGTGTGTATATATATATATATATATATATATATATATACCCGTATATATATATATATATATATATACACCCGTATATATATATATATATATATATATATATATATATATATATATATATATATATATATATATATACCCGTATATATATATATATATTCCTATCCACCTTTTTGTATTTTGTAAATGGGAAGTTAAAGTCTCCGCATAATGGGGGATGGAGGGTTTATGGCCCTTATTAGCTTTCTGATGTCATCAATGGCCTCAGAATTTTTCGGTTGGGGTGTTTGGAGGTCTATAGATGACTATTAGTATCACGTTCAGTTTTTCTATTTTCACTGCTCGGAGTTCTACAAAGCTGTTTGATTTACTTATTATCGTCTGTCATATGACCTTCATGTACATATATAGCACAGCCACCTTTACGTCTCGTTGTTCGATTGAATTTGAGTTGAATAACCTTTTTAATAATAAAATAAATACATTCGTTTCAATTTACAATGACAAATAATTGTGAAGCTCAACTATTTATTTTATTTTATTTGACCCTTAAGCTTTAGGCTTTACTGGGCTCTTATTAAAAATAAACAGCTACTTATTATTAATTAATAAATAAATAAATGAGTATTATTAATAGTTAAAACATGTATTAATCTTAAATTACTACTACTCACATGACAAATACAAAGTCACCATTGAAGGCACTATACCAATACCATACAAAGAAACCAATATTATACATGAGAGATAAGAATTGAACAATCCCAAGAAATGTGTTTTTAATACTAGATTACACACGAGAAATTAATAATTAGTAAACACTAGTAAAGGACATTAATCCTAGATTTTTGTTAGTATACCATTATTAATCGGGATTTCAACTTCGGTTTTAAATAGTGATGGGACGATTAATCGGAATCGGAATCGAGAATCGGAAGAATCGAGCATTTTTCAGGAATCGGAATCGAGAGAATTGTACCATGATTTCCGATTCTTAAAACGATTCTTTAACTTTTAATTGAACCAGTTTTGCAATGTAAACTTTAAAATTTAAATGAAAGAGGATAACAAATTTTATTTTTATTGTATTGTAGCTATACATTAAAACATGTATATCCATGATGTGTAATCAAGAAGATTAAAATGAATTGTTACAACTTACAGTTGATTTTTATTTTTAAACCAATCTATTATAATTTATAATTTATATTACCATACTCATAATGTAAATAGTTAATCTTACCAGAGTAAAATATGACAATTTCCAGAAAAACAAGCATAGAATTATATTTAAAAATATTGAGAATCGGAATCGAGACTTTTTAGTGGTATCGGAATCGGAATCGTTAAAAATTTTGGTATCGTCCCATCACTAGTTTTAAACAAATTTACATTCACAATATTTTTTATATCGGCATTTAAGTTATTCCATAGTTTCAATCCAATGAAAATGGGTAATTTTTGAGACGAAGACAATCTAAATTGAGGTATAACAAACTTTGATCTATTTCTGGTCTGATACGAGTGGATTTCTTGATGAGTTACAAAATATCTATTTACCCATTGCAAATTAATTATTTTGTTCTTACACTTGTAAATAAAAATAAAATGTGCCAGTTTGGTTATATTATTGAGCTTTAGTAGATTTAGCTCTTAAATAATGCACTAGAGCAGTGGTTCTTAACCTTTTTACTACCATGCCCCATCTAGGAATTGGTCCTTCCCTCCACGCCCCCCTTGGAGGGGGATACTTTTGCATTTTTTCATAAACTTCTCAATATTAGCCCATGCTCTCGTTAAGAGAATAACAAATACAATTAGTGTTTTTCCCCAAGGGATCGCGCCCCCCCTGGAAATTACCTAGGGGGGCGCGCCCCCCAGGTTAAGAACCACTGCACTAGAGTGATCAAGGAAATCGGCGTCAGATAACATTATTGCTTGTTTTTGGATGACAAAGATACCATTTAATGCATTGTTAGCGGAATTTCCCCAAACAAGGATGCAGTACGTTATATAAAGAAGAACAAGAGTATGATAAAGAGTCAATAAAACCTGTTTAGGGACTACATTTCTGAGCTTAAGCATTATAGCAACGCTCTTTGAAATCTTTTTCGTGATATAATTTACATGATCACTCCAGTGCAAATTCTTATCTAGCATTACACTAAATTTTGTTGTAGTACACTCCTTTATAGCAATTTCATAAACATTAAGGTCATCAAGATATACATTTCTTTTATTAGTAAAAATCATTAAATTTGTTTTACTGGTATTTAGGAAGAGTTTATTGGTGGTCAACCATTTCTTTACACTGATGAATTTTGAATTAAATATATTCTTAGCCGAATTAACATCTTTGCAAGAAAAAGAGAGAGTTGTATCATCTGCAAACATTATGAAGTTCAGTATATCAGACGAACGTGGAAGGTCATTTATATATAATAAAAATAACAGTGGACCCAGAACTGAGCCCTGTGGCACACCATGCTTGACAAGCGCTTTAGTTGAGCAAAATTTGTTTACCGATAAAAAATGATATCTATTGGACAAATAACTTAAACCAATCACTGATTGCTCCTCTAAAGTCGTAACAATATAATTTATTAAGTAGAATATTATGGTCTATTACATCAAACGCCTTACTCAAATCCATAAACATTGATATTATTTCTTTGTTCTCTTTAGCTATATTTGCAATTTCCATTTTGTTCTCTTTAGCTATATTTGCAATTTCCATAAGATTTGAAATAGCCATTTCCGTTGTTTTATTATTACGGAAGCCATATTAATTTGGAGATAATAAATTGTAGGATTCTAAATATCGCTGCATTCTACTTTTTACAATTTTTTTCAAAAACTTTGCTAAACACAGATAATGAACACATTGGCCTGTAATTTGTTGCTAGTGTAGGATCACCCCCTTAAAAAGGGGTAAGTTGAAGCCCTCTATATTTATCTCTTTCTTGTCAGTACAATGTTCGCAATTTTCAAAATTTCCTTGGCAATCCTTAAGACGAGTTTCTGTGAGGCATGCGATGTGCGCCCTTGTTTCGTCCATAAATCCTTTCAGGTACGAAACTTTGTTGAGTGATTGGTTTGGTCTTATTCCTTGGATATTAGCCAGGACAATATTTATGTTCTTTGTTTTTCGTTGCCCCTTGTGCATTTTAAGTTAGTCTTCGCTATCGCTTGCTTCGTTGCCCTATGATCCTCCGAGAGAGATCCGTTTCCGCCTACCTGTTCTGGTAGCTTCTTGCCCGGAAGCGGTTTGGCTCGGGGGTTTCCAGTTGTGTAACTGGATGCGTTACATGACATTTAGCAGCCGTATAGTGTCTGCGATGTTGAAAAAAAAATTTTTGTTCGCTTATTGTGTTCCTGTTGTTATTCTTATTGTCATTTAAACTTTGTCCTTTGGGTCCGTCGGGAGATGTTGATAGCATTTTCTCCCGTATTTGCAGGTTCCATATTTTGCGTAAGTCCTGCAGATGTCCGGGTGGTAGAATTTGCGTGTCGCTAAATTTACAATGGTCATTATTATAGAAGGAATTGCATATTTGGAGATGTTCATATATACGAGGGCCGTTCAATACTATATTTTGCCCCCACCTTTTTTTTTCTTTTCTTTTCAAGTTTCCTTGAAAGTTCCAGAAATTTTGTACACAAGTAGTTACATACCTTTTGTTACAAGTTTTTATTTTTCCACATAGTCTCCATCCTTTTCTACGGCTTTCCTCCACCTCGAAACAAGGGCCTTTTATTCCTTGCTGGTAAAAGTCCGCTGGGTTCCGCTGGAGCCACCTCTTAACCTCCTCAACAACCTCATCGTCACTCTGAAACTTTCTTCCACGAATAGCACCCTTCATTGGCCCAAAGAAATGGAAGTCTGAAGGTGCCAGATCCGGGTTGTATGGAGGGTGGGGGTAACACAGTCAAACGCATTTTTGTGATGACTTCTCTTGTTTGCAAACTGTTGTGTGGTCTTGCGTTATTGTGCAAAAGGACGTCGTCTTCCAGTTTTCTCTCCGGTCGAACTCACTTTATACGTCTCTGGAGTCTCTGTAGGGTTGCAATATATGCCTCGGAGTTGATTGTTTGTCCTTTCTTCACAATGTCCACCAGAATCACCGCCTTCATGTCCCAGAAGATGGTGGCCATAACCTTTCCTGTAGAGGGAGCCATTTTGAACCTTTTCTTACGTGGGGAATCTGTGTGATGCCACTCCATGGATTGGCGGTTTGTTTCAGGTTCAAGGTGGTGTACCCAAGTTTCATCCCCAGTCACAATTCATGAAAGGAAGTCATCCCCTTCTGTCTCGTATCGAACCAACGACTCTGGAGATCACAAAGACCAAAGAAAAGAAATTGCTTCTGTCAGTTCGCGAGGAACAAACCACGAACTAGTGCTTGGAAATCGCCGAAAAATCGCCGACGATAATCGCTGCCATTTTCCGTGACGATAATCACGATATCCGTATAGCTGATCGCCTCCAACATCAGGAACTGCCTCAAAGCCACAACAGTGGAGATGTTGATGTTCCTGAACACTAATTACGAAGTCGTTTCTCAGCAGCAGCAGTAAGCAGTTGGAGCTGGAACATTGCGAACATTGTGAAACGTAGTTGCATTGCATGTTTAACGTTTGATACAATCCTTTCCTTACCTTTGAAAGTGCCGGTGTCATTCTTTTCCCTAATTCTTTTGTCAATCAATACAAACAATTTAAGACTTGCAGCCCTAATCACATCATTCAATCATAGAATATAGTAGCATACAACAGTCAAACGTTATTTTCGCTTTGATATTAACAGAAAAACGTTATCACGCAATTTCACAGCTGAATTTGTCGGAAATTATAAAATTTTACATAAAAAACTAAAAACTTTTCTATGACGATTATCATTTTCCAAAAAATGGCGGCGATTATCACGATATCGGCGATTATCGCCAAGCCCTTCCGTGAACACACTTTTGAGTATCCCAGTTGCTGAATTATCGTATTAACATTCCTTCAATTCCTAGCTCCAGTGATAGCTCCTTGTATGTGACGCGTCGATTTCATCGAATAATGCCGTTAGCACGTTGCGAGATGTCACAGCTGATGCCGGGCGACCGCTGCGTGGCTCATCATCGAGGCTGGCTCTCCCTCTCTTCGATGATCTCACACGTTTAGACCAGCGTCCAACTGTGCTTCGATCAACAACAGTATCTCTGTAAACGTTTTGTAGACGTTTGTGAATATTTCGAACAGTTTCTTTCTCTGCGGTTAAGAACTCGATAACAGCAGTTTACGAAGCACATCACTGTCAGACACCATTTTCGAAACTGCGTTAACCATCGGTTTTATACAAGGGCGTTTAAAAGCAGTTTTATACAAGAAGGGGAGGTTCAAACTGGAAAAATCCGGTTATGTGAAGCGCAGAAAATTCAAACTTACAACCCAAAAGACATTTCAGCCCCATGGGTAGTACTATAGCCTCAAAAATGTAGAGTGCAGGAATGTTGCAAGAGATAATGATCAATGTTGCAAAGGGGGCAGGGGTATGCAACATCTCAATGTTGCAAGGGGTGGGGGATGTTGCAGGTGCAACACGAGGTCATGAAACTTGGAGGCGGCGTTATCCCCAAAGAGAAAGACAGGAGAAGGAGTGAAAGGAAGAGAGGTGGTGTTCACCTGGCTGGAGCCAAGTGCCACTAAGACTTCAGCCGAGTGGCCGTTGTCTTATAGGCCCCTAATCAGCCAGTTCGCTTTGAAGGCGTAAATGGCTTGTTCAGGTTGAGTTGTCAGATACCACTTTTTATTTTAATTGTTCAGGTATACATTATTAGAGTCGAGTTGCCAGATACCATTTTAATTGTTCAGGTATACATTATTAGGTTGCCAGATTGTACCGTTTATTTAATTAATTCTTAAAAGTTGGCTTAGAATTCCGCTAGTAGGTTAGAAGGCGTAACCAGCCATTTGATATATTTGTTTACAACCAAAAGAATTAAATAAAAGATTACATCATTGTTTATCATAAATATATAGAAAATAAATATACATTTGAATGATCAATTAAAAATAATAATAGTTTAAGAAATATGCACGAGGAATATGCATATAATCAAAAAATATATCCGTCAATATAACAGTACAGGAGAAATATATATATATATATATATATATATATATATATACACACACAATTATATTATGGAGATACAGTATATAGAAAATAAATATACATTGGAAATGGCCAAAAAAACAAAAAAAATAATAATATAACCATCAACATAGCAGAAATATATACACACAACTAAATAAATAAATACATACACTATCTTCTACCGCGCAAAATAAATCGTATAGTCATCAATACAGCAGAAATATATACACACAAACATATATGTTAAATATATAAATACATTTCAATTTTTTTTCAAAATACTACTCGCACTTAATCGAGTCTACAATTACATCATTATTGCTCTGCATTACGCAGTATACGCGGTTTAATATTATTTCACCGCTTAAATTATAGGGAAACCTGTACTCGATATGAAGGGCCTTCATATCGTTCAGAACTATTTTTGTCCCCGCTTTACAACCGGTTGGTAAGTTATCTTTAAATACGTCTAGAATACAATCAAAAGCACGCACAAAGAGTTCATCGTTAGCCACATTATTAAACACAAGTTTATAAACACGCCTTTCCAATCGAGGATTTATTTCTACCGACGGGAGCTTTTCAATCGTGAATTCATCTTCACTCAACATAGCGGCAATTGAAATAATCTTCTAAGTCGTTACGACAGCTGCTCGTTATATAAATAGTTCTTCAGGGTGAACGATGTAGGTGAGCTCAGCCTTGTACCGATCAATTGCTTTGTACCAAAGTTCATGATATTTCAGAGTAAACTTTTTAAATAAATGTCCAGCTCTAGACCAGTGGTTCCCAACCTTGGGTCCCCGGACCACTGGTTGCTCTTGGCTTGAATTATTAATACTTTATTAATATGCTGTATTTCAATTGCATACTCTCTTATATGTCCTTTATTTGATAGTGAAAAATGAAAAAACGAGTTAATTATTAGTTAATAAAAACAGTTTGTTTGGTAGACGGAATCTTTCAAAAACATGAGGTCCGTGGGAAAAAAATAAAAATAAAAGGGGTCCTTTGTGGTGAAAAGGTTGGGAACCACTGCTCTAGACCATTCTCACCTTGTTCAGCCCTACACTCGGTAAACCCATCGAGCAGAGCGGTGTATGCGTATTCAAGTACTGTATCAAAATAAAGCATATCCGTAACACGCGCGTCTAATATAGGTTTCAGCTTGCGGAATCCGACGATTTCAAGCATTCTGTCGAGGATGAAACGGTTTCGCGTAGGAACAAGAGCGTTATCAGAAGCATTCTTCCACATCAGCCGTATATCAATGCATGGCCGATCGTTATTTATACACAACGTACATACAACGGCGTATGAGGGGGTGTCACTAATCTGCTCTCTTCTTGTACCTACGTTAGCAGGTATTTTATAACGATCTTCACTCCACTTCTCAACTATCACGAAGATTCTATTCATCTCCTCGACACTTAAATAAACAACATTCCGTTTGTTTGTTTGTCTACATTCCGTTTCCAGTACATAGCTAACGGCACCGGATTTACGCCTGAACACGCGCAACGATTTCGTCACGGACACATCGTACGAGGCGTTGAGAATGCTGCTCAAAGGAAGTTCCATCGTATTCGAGGAGCGCACGTCCACTCGGTTCAAGCTCTGAGATAACTATGAGCCGCGTGAGGCACGCAGGTAGGCAGGAACGGTTCGATGGGCGGTTGACTCACCCTGATGATACGTGAATGGGTTTGTTCGAATCGTATGATCCGTGAGGTGCGAGTCGCACCATAATCTAATGAAACGTGTGCGGCGCTGATCGAATTGTTGTACCCCATTATATTGGGTAGGTGTTTTTTTCCGGTACAAGAATTAATTTCGGTTTTAACGTTTTATCACTACCAGAATACGCACCAGACAGTTTCCCTCATAAATTTCACGAACTAACATTTTATAATGTTTTATCTCTCCTAAACATCTTCACACTCCGGCGCACTATTTGAGAGGAACATATGCCCATATTTTTCCTTTTTGCCTAGCAAACGATACTCGTCTCTAAAGTCTGCTAAAAACTCACGCAGGGCACTAGCCACAACCTCACTACGAACCTCATCATGATATACATTAATATAGTGGTAAAAATACTTAAGATTCTCCATGATGACGAGATTCACATTTTCAGTCGTAGGGTATGAGTAATCGACATGGTGTAACATGACATAATACCGCTTGTCACACCACATCCACAAGACTCATATCCATATCTGCTGCTTCTCTTCTGCACGCGTTGTTTCTTTTACTTCACGGTATATGTGAGACTTTATAAAGCTTAGGTCTACAGCATACTTCAATACATCGTCTGTGCAACGAAAGCCTACAACGCTCTCACCAGAATAACCATAGAGTATTTGTACATCTTGCTCCTTCGCACGATCCAATGTGGTTTTAAAAGAGGCAAAGGAGGGGGAATAGGAAGTTTTTCGGTATCCACCACATCTTGACTTTGCAGAATACCATTTCATAAACGTTGAACAAGCAATATTAAAGGTAGCCATTTTCTTCTACGCGGGCGAATACACGTCTGAGCTCAATGGCTTACTGCAATCAACTGACCACGCAGGGAATCCCAGATAGTAGCATGACTCACGTTGCTGGTCTTACAGTGGGCGGAGCTTAGAACTTTCACCTGTGCACACACACACACAAAGGAGAAAGTTAAACGCTAATTGAAACATGATTTATTTAATAAACGAGACATTTAAGTTATGTATATTTACAAATACGTGTACTAAATAAGTTAACAATAGATACATCAAAGATTATATACAAGACATACATATTTACAAATACGTGTGATAAGTTAACAATAGACGTATCAAAGGTTATGGTATCCAAAGGGTACGGTATCATAGGTACCAGGTAACGTTTCCTATAGGTGTTACGGCACACCTTCGTTCCCCTAAGTTCCTTCACGCCCCCCAGCTTCTGCGCCCGAAAATTGTGGGTGCCTACAGTTAGTTGGGGAGGCCGATGGCTCTCATCGTCCAAACACACTAGATCCTTCAATGGTTGAGCGTAATACCCTTTGCCTTCACGATATATTTCATATCCTCCCCCACCCTCACCCGTACCCCATAAGTTTTAGGTCCTGTTGAGACAAAAGAGTGGGCGTATGCGTTGTCCCCATACTCATCCTTGATCTCATCAGTGAGCTCGCCTAAGAACTCCCCAATATCAGGCATATATTCACCTCCCTCTCTGTGAATATCACGCTATGTGTATCGGCATACAATACTCTCCGCCCAAGAGAATGCAATAGACCCCAAAGTTTTATGCGGGCGTAGGCTGTTGTGAAGCTGGCCACAGGTATGTTTGTAACCCTTGAGGTATCTGTGGCCAATTCAGTGTTGTTGTACTTTATTATGTAAGTATTACCTACATTCACGATCTCCATGACCTCTTTATCGGGACCATTGGCATAACCCCAGACTTCACTATAACTTTGTGCCAAATGAATGTTCCCTTTGCCGGTATTCTGTGCAAATTTTCCCCATAGACTGTTTAGACAACCACTAAAGCGCTTGCCAGGATTCTTTGCAATTTGGGCACGATCAAGTTCTATACCTTCGCGGTCGCGGTAACGTTGAATATAGGCAGACTTTTCATCTTCGGTATCAAATCCTCGCGGATACCCTGATGCCTCAACCTTATCCTTCAAAAATGCGTTTATATATGGTGTGAAAAGGTTGGGTAGCTTCTGAAACCTCCACACCTCATGTATCTTCAGTATTCTATACCCATGGCGTACGGCTAGGGCCAGCTCTGGACTTGTATGTACGCCTCTGATCTTACGCTGGTGGGGTATATGGTTACAATTACCGTTATTCTCTTCCGCGCACTTCACGCACAGGGGAAACATGAGCTTGTGGTCGATAACGACGGGTAAGATTGGCATCCATAAATTGCGTGGGGGGAGTACGTCTACGAAAGAGAGCCCAAAGTAACGATCATTCAAATTTGAAAATTCATTGATGGAGGGCAGATTAGGTCCCACCAGTTTCTCAGGAGCGCCCACGGGGTACGGATTGTTCTTCATCACGTATGGGTATAAAGAACAGAAATCGTAGTAATGGAGCTTCACACCCTCCGTAGGTGGAAAGTATAGCCTGAATGGATCTGTACGTCCTCCAAACAAGCTATCACCACATTTGAGAGGATCCAGCAACATTGAACGCTTGATCGTGTTTATTTCTTCACGGTACACCTCGTCTGTTTCCATCCGTGCATCATATTCATGCTCCCACAAGACTTTGTGAGTGAACTGGAACCCTATAAGTTGATCACGGGTGCGGGACCATGCAAGACAGTCGGCAGGAGATCTACCATGGATATCTCTGGCGATTCCGCACTCAGGACGGGGGCATCCATGCCACCAGCATCCGTTAAAGGAATACACAGTCTTCACACCAGTGACACGGTTTTCACTTAACCCATCAACCCAAAAAACACGACCATTAATCTTAATGGGTACTTCAACCGTGTTGCGGCCGTGCTTTATGTATACACCTGTCTGTTGCTGTAGGTGTATGAGCCAGTTAATAGCCTTGTGGCCGTAACTGCGGGGGTTGTTTCGGTGAATAATGGTTAAGGTGGCTTTAGGCATGAAGTTATTCTTGAACACCGTAAAACATAATGACGCAATGGTGGTTGCGACTTGCAGCGGATCGCATTTGAAACGGCCTATGTACATCCTTCTAAAGGCCTGGAAACATACTCTAAGCACTCGCACATCATTCACGCAATAACGCTCACATTCATCAGCTATATTATAAGGATTACGTTCATTAAAACTGTTGTAGTATCCATCAAAGTCTTCACGTTCATCTACACTCATACAATCATAGTTAAAATAATGTTTGTGGTGGTGGGCCTACGTAGTTTAAAGTCTCGCTAGTGAGGAAAGTGTAAGGGAAATATCCTTTTGAAACTTCAGCTGCTACGCCTATCACCTTGGGTAGCTTTGCTAATTTACAAGGTGTGAATAATAATGTGTCTTTAAATTGTACATTACCTCTTATTTGCATCTGTATTAATTTGCTGCTTCTTTTCAATGGATCACCTGTAAATATCTCAGAGGATTCGTGCTCAAGGAACTCCTTATAAAGGAACTGCGTGTCAAACTTTGCACCGTTATGGGCGAGAATATACACAGTCATTTTCTTGAACTTGTCGGCTAACTTGACAATATAGGACAGAAATAGTTTCACAGGACTATCGTGGACATTCGTTTTAAAAACGTTTGTCCGTTTACCGCATTTGGGGCACTTGTCACATTCGATCTCCATACACTCATCGTCTGGCTCACAAGTAAATGTGGAATTACCGCTTTGGTTTCAGCATTCCTATATGTTTCTATATCGTAGTATACAGTTAAACAGGGTTTGTTTTTAGGCTTGGCGTCTTTCATATAACATACATGTTTTACTCCATCCGCCTTATATTCCTTCTGGCATATAGGGCAGTGAATTTCGTCACATTTGTGCTTAAATTTTCCCCACTTATCCATTGTGTGAAACATACCACATTCACAGATTCTCATTTTCCTGCACGTGCCAATTGATTTATGGTGATCAAAACAGCTATTATTGAAAAATGTGCATCTACACACATTGCAATCCCTCTTCTCAGCTTCAACTACACGGCTTTCACATTTGGAGCTTTCACACTGTTCACATACCATGTGACATTCTTTACAATGTTTCACTATATCATCCGCAAACTTGAGGCACCCCTTACACAAATCATGATGCCGTCCATATTTTCGACTGTTATCGTAACTCGCGTAAAGGCACCTTATATTACGGATGGGGAGATACGTTGCCCCTGACAGACCTAAGATAAGTAGGGGCCTTGTACGATCTCTCACAGCTTTTAAAAACATACACAGTCCTACGATGATCATCCAGTCCAAACGCAACTATACGAACATTAATTTCCTGTTCTACCATTCTCAGCTCTTCAGGGCCCATATTACAGTCAAATTCAAGTTCACAGTCTACAGCTAGTTTACGGGCACGTTCCACGACCGTAGGCAGCCAAATTTTTTGAGCCCGTGTATTTTGTACAGTAAACATGCGAGCCAAGACTACTGCTATAAAGCCGCAACCACGATCGACGTATATATGCCGTCTATAAATAGCTTGAGAATTGAGGTTAAGAGTATACGGTATGGCACTATGACCCGCAACACGGAATGCGAGAAGGAATTTGGGTCGAACTTTCTCTCTCAAAGACTCGATTCCAGCCTCTGTCTCGGCAAATCCTTCAATTTGGTCCCTTGTTACTGAAGTGTATATAAAATTCTATTTTATTAAATGCGTTGTTAGACATATAAACAACGCATTTAATAAAATAGAACTTCATACACTTCAGTAGCAAGGGACCAAATTGAAGGAGTCGAGCGAAGGACTTGCCGAGACAGAGGCTGGAATCGAGTCTGAGAGAGAAAGTTCGACCCAAATTCCTTCTCGCATTCCGTGTTGCGGGACATAGTGCCATACCGTATACTCTTAACCTCAATTCTCAAGCTATTTATAGACGGCATATATACGTCGATCGTGGTTGCGGCTTTATAGCAGTAGTCTTGGCTCGCATGTTTACTGTACAAAATACACGGGCTCAAAAAATTTGGCTGCCTACGGTCGTGGAACGTGCCCGTAAACTAGCTGTAGACTGTGAACTTGAATTTGACTGTAATATGGGCCCTGAAGAGCTGAGAATGGTAGAACAGGAAATTAATGTTCGTATAGTTGCGTTTGGACTGGATGATCATCGTAGGACTGTGTATGTTTTTAAAAGCTGTGAGAGATCGTACAAGGCCCCTACTTATCTTAGGTCTGTCAGGGGCAACGTATCTCCCCATCCGTAATATAAGGTGCCTTTACGCGAGTTACGATAACAGTCGAAAATATGGACGGCATCATGATTTGTGTAAAGGGTGCCTCGAGTTTGAGGATATAGTGAAACATTGTAAAGAATGTCACATGGTATGTGAACAGTGTAAAAGCTCCAAATGTGAAAGCCGTGTAGTTGAAGCTGAGAAGAGGGATTGCAATGTGTGTAGATGCACATTCTTCAATAATAGCTGTTTTGATCTCCATAAATCAATTGGCACGTGCAGGAAAATGAGAATCTGTGAATGTGGTATGTTTCACACAATGGATAAGTGGGGAAAATTTAAGCACAAATGTGACGAAATTCACTGCCCTACATGCCAGGAGGAATATAAGGCGGATGGAGTAAAACATGTATGTTATATGAAAGACGCCAAGCCTAAAAACAAACCCTGTATAACTGTCTACTACGATATAGAAACATATACGAATGCTGAAACCAAAGCGGTAATTCCACATTTACTTGTGAGCCAGACTATCTGCGATGAGTGTATGGAGATCGAATGTGACGAGTGCCCCAAATGCGGTAAACGGACAAACGTTTTTAAAACGAATGTCCACGATAGTCCTGTGAAACTATTTGTGTCCTATATTGTCAAGTTAGCCGACAAGTTCAAGAAAATGACTGTGTATATTCTCGCCCATAACGGTGCAAAGTTTGACACGCAGTTCCTTTATAAGGAGTTGCTTGAGCACGAATCCTCTGAGATATTTACAGGTGATCCATTGAAAAGAGGCAACAAATTAATACAGATGCAAATAAGAGGTAATGTACAATTTAAAGACACTTTATTATTCACACCTTGTAAATTAGCAAAGCTACCCAAGGTGATGGGCGTAGCAGCTGAAGTTTCAAAAGGATATTTCCCTTACACTTTCCTCACTAGCGAGACTTTAAACTACGTAGGCCCACCACCACCCAAACATTATTTTAACTATGATTGTATGAGTGTAGATGAACGTGAAGACTTTGATCGATACTACAACAGTTTTAATGAACGTAATCCTTATAATATAGCTGATGAATGTGAGCGTTATTGCGTGAATGATGTGCGAGTGCTTAGAGTATGTTTCCAGGCCTGTAAATAGGCCGTTTCAAATGCGATCCGCTGCAAGTCGCAACCACCATCGCGTCATTATGTTTTACGGTGTTCAAGAATAACTTCATGCCTAAAGCCACCTTAGCCATTATTCACCGAAACAACCCCCGCAGTTACGGCCACAAGGCTATTTACTGGCTCATACACCTACAGCAACAGACAGGTGTATACATAAAGCACGCCCGCAACACGGGTGAAGTACCCATTAAGATTAATGGTCGTGTTTTTTGGGTTGATGGGTTAAGTGAAAACCGTGTCACTGGTGTGAAGACTGTGTACTCCTTTAACGGATGCTGGTGGCATGGATGCCCCCGTCCTGAGTGCGGAATCGCCGGAGATATCCACGGTAGATCTCCTGCCGACTGTCTTGCATGGACCCGCACCCGCGATCAACTTATAGGATCCCAGTTCACTCACAAAGTCTTGTGGGAGCATGAATATGATGCACGGATGGAGACAGACGAGGTGTACCGTGAGGAAATAAACACGATCAAGCGTTCAATGGTGCTGGATCCTCTCAAATGTGGTGATAGCTTGTTTGGAGGACGTACAAATCCATTCAGGCTATACTTTCCACCTACGGAGGGTGTGAAGCTCCATTACTACGATTTCTGTTCTTTATACCCATACGTGATGAAGAACAATCCGTACCCCGTGGGCGCTCCTGAGAAACTGGTGGGACCTAACCTGCCCTCCATCAATGAATTTTCAAGAAATTTGAATCGTTACTTTGGGCTCTCTTTCGTAGACGTACTCCCCCCACGCAATTTATGGATGCCAATCTTACCCGTCGTTATCGACCACAAGCTCATGTTTCCCCTGTGCGTGAAGTGCGCGGAAGAGAATAACGGTAATTGTAACCATATACCCCACCAGCGTAAGATCAGAGGCGTACATACAAGTCCAGAGCTGGCCCTAGCCGTACGCCATGGGTATAGAATACTGAAGATACATGAGGTGTGGAGGTTTCAGAAGCTACCCAACCTTTTCACACCATATATAAACGCATTTTTGAAGGATAAGGTTGAGGCATCAGGGTATCCGCGAGGATTTGATACCGAAGATGAAAAGTCTGCCTATATTCAACGTTACCGCGACCGCGAAGGTATAGAACTTGATCGTGCCCAAATTGCAAAGAATCCTGGCAAGCGCTTTAGTGGTTGTCTAAACAGTCTATGGGGAAAATTTGCATAGAATACCGGCAAAAGGGAACATTCATTGGGCACAAAGTTATAGTGAAGTCTGGGATTATGCCAATGGTCCCGATAAAGAAGTCATGGAGATCGTGAATGTAGGTAATACTTACATAATAAAGTACAACACTGAATTGGCCACAGATACCTCAAGGGTTACAAACATACCTGTGGCCAGCTTCACAACAGCCTACGCCCGCATAAAACTTTGGGGTCTATTGCATTCTCTTGGGCGGAGAGTATTGTATGCCGATACAGATAGCGTGATATTCACAGAGAGGGAGGGTGAATACATTCCTGCTATTGGGGAGTTCCTAGGCGAGCTCACTGATGAGATCAAGGATGAGTATGGGGACAACGCATACGCCCTCTTTTGTCTCAACAGGACCTAAAACTTATGGGGTACGGGTGAGGGAGGATATGAAATATATCGTGAAGGCAAAGGGTATTACGCTCAACCATGCGAATCAGCGGGTTGTTAACTTTGAATCGTTGAAGGATCTAGTGTGTTTGGACGATGAGAGCCATCGGCCTCCCCAACTAACTGTAGGCACCCACAATTTTCGGGCGCAGAAGCTGGGGGGCGTGAAGGAACTTAGGGGAACGAAGGTGTGGTGCCGTAACACCTATAGGAAACGTTACCTGGTACCTATGATACCGTACCCTTTGGATACCATAACCTTTGATACGTCTATTGTTAACTTATCACACGTATTTGTAAATATGTATGTCTTGTATATAATCTTTGATGTATCTATTAACTTATTTAGTACACGTATTTGTAAATATACATAACTTAAATGTCTCGTTTATTAAATAAATCATGTTTCAATTAGCGTTTAACTTTCTCCTTTGTGTGTGTGTGCACAGGTGAAAGTTATAAGCTCCGCCCACTGTAAGACCAGCAACGTGAGTCATGCTACTATCTGGGATTCCCTGCGTGGTCAGTTGACTGCAGTAAGCCATTGAGCTCAGACGTGTATTCGCCCGCGTAGAAGAAAATGGCTACCTTTAATATTGCTTGCTCAACGTTTATGAAATGGTATTCTGCAAAGCTTCAAGATGTGGTGGATACCGAAAAACTTCCTATTCCCCTCTCCTTTGCCTCTTTTAAAACCACATTGGATCGTGCGAAGGAGCAAGATGTACAAATACTTTATGGTTATTCTGGTGAGAGCGTTGTAGGCTTTCGTTGCACAGACGATGTATTGAAGTATGCTGTAGACCTAAGCTTTATAAAGTTTCACATATACCGTGAAGTAAAAGAAACAACGCGTGCAGAAGAGAAGCAGCAGATATGGATAATGAGTCTTGTGGATGGGTGGTGTGACAAGCGGTATTATGTCATGTTACACCATGTCGATTACTCATACCCTACGACTGAAAATGTGAATCTCGTCATCATGGAGAATCTTAAATATTTTTACCACTATATTAATGTATATCATGATGAGGTTCGTAGTGAGGTTGTGGCTAGTGCCCTGCGGGAGTTTTTAACAGACTTTAGAGAGGAGTATCGTTTGCTAGGCAAAAAGGAAAAATATGGGCATATGTTCCTCTCAAATAGTGCGCCGGAGTGTGAAGATGTTTAGGAGATAAAACATTATAAAATGTGTTTTGTTCGTGAAAATTATCCTGAGGGAAACTGTCTGGTGCGTATTCTGGTAATGATAAAACGTTAAAACCGTAATTAATTCTTGTACCGGAAAAAAACACCTACCCAATATAATGGGGTACAATTCGATCAGCGCCGCACACGTTTCATTAGATTATGGTGCGACTCGCACCTCACGGATCATACGAATTCGAACAAACCATTCACGTATCATCAGGGTGAGTCAACCGCCCATCGAACCGTTCCTGCCTACCTGCGTGCCTCATAGTTATCTCAGAGCTTGAACCGAGTGGACGTGCACTCCTCGAATACGATGGAACTTCCTTTGAGCAGCATTCTCAACGCCTCGTACGATGTGTCCGTGACGAAATCGTTGCGCGTGTTCAGGCGTAAATCCGGTGCCGTTAGCTATGTACTCGAAACGAAATGTAGACAAACAAACGGAATGTTGTTTAAGTGTCGAGATGAATAGAATCTTCGTGATAGTTGAGAAGTGGAGTGAAGATCGTTATAAAATACCTGCTAACGTAGGTACAAGAGAGCAGATTAGTGACACCCCCCTCATACGCCGTTGTATGTACGTTGTGTATAAATAACGATCGGCCATGCATTGATGTACGGCTGATGTGGAAGAATGCTTCTGATAACGCTCTTGTTCCTACGCGAAACCGTTTCATCCTCGACAGAATGTTTGAAATCGTCGGATTCCGCAAGCTGAAACCTATATTAGACGCGCGTGTTACGGATATGCTTTATTTTGATA
The DNA here is from genome assembly GCA_023014485.1 of Bathynomus jamesi. Lineage (NCBI taxonomy): Eukaryota > Metazoa > Arthropoda > Malacostraca > Isopoda > Cirolanidae > Bathynomus > Bathynomus jamesi. Next base: position 965,360 of record JAJOZX010000640.1, on the reverse strand, counting down.
CAGTACTTGAATACGCATACACCACTCTGCTCGATGGGTTTACCGAGTGTAGGGCTGAACAAGGTGAGAATGGTCTAGAGCTGGACGTTTATTTAAAAAGTTTAGACTCTTTGAAATATCATGAACTTTGGTACAAAGCAATTGATCGGTACAAAGCTGAGTTCACCTACATCGTTCACCCTGAAGAACTATTTCTTTATATAACGAGCAGTTGTCGTGACGACTTAGAAGATTATTTCAACTGCCGCTATGTTGAGTGAAGAGAGTTCGATTGAAAAGCTCGCGTCGGTAGAAATAAAGGTGCTCTTCCAATATGTGCTCTACCGCGAAATTTACATTCCAATACGTGATCTACCTTAGATTATTCGGATTAGCAGCAGGTACGTTAGTTAGCCTTATAAGGCTAACTAACGAAAATATCACGACTTAACCTAACCAATCGTCAAGGGCGTATAGTTGACCTAACGATTGGTTAGGTTGGCATGATATTTTCGTTAGTTAGCCTTATAAGGCTAGGTTCACGGTAGAGCACGTATTGGAATATAATAGATCACAGTTTCGCGGTAGAGCACATATTGGAAGAGCACCGAAATAAACCCTCGATTGGAAAGGCGTGTTTATAAACTTGTGTTTAATAATGTGGCTAACGATGAACTCTTTGTGCATGCTTTTGATTGTATTCTAGACGTATTTAAAGATAACTTACCAACCGGTTGTAAAGTGGGGACAAAAATAGTACTGAACGATATGAAGGCCCTTCATATCGAGTACAGGTTTCCCTATACTTTAAGTGGTGAAATATTATTAAACCGCGTATACTGCGTAATGCAGAGCAATAATGATGTAATTGTAGACTCGATTAAGTGCGAGTTTAGTATTTTGAAAAAAAGTTAAATGTATTTATATATTTAACATATTTGTGTGTGTGTGTGTGTGTGTGTGTGTGTGTGTGTAAATATTTCTGCTATATTGATGACTATACGATTTCTTATTTTGCGCGGTAGAAGATAAAGTGTATGTATTTACTTATTTAACATAATTGTGTATATATATTTCTGCTATATTGATGGTTATATTATTTTTTATGTTGCGCGGTAGAAGATAAAGTGTGTATTTAGTTGTGTGTATATATTTCTGCTATGTTGATGGTTATATTATTTCTTATTTTTGTTCATTTCCAATGTATATTTATTTTCTATATACCTCCATAATATAACTGTGTATATATATACTGTATATATATATATATATTTCTCCTGTACTGTTATAGTGACGGATATATTTTTTGATCATATGCATATTCCTCGTGCATATTTCTTAAACTATTATTATTTTTAATTGATCATTCAAATGTATATTTATTTTCTATATATTTATAATAAACAGAATGATGTAATGTTTTATTTAATTCTTTTGGTTATAAACAAATATATCAAATGGCTGGTTACGCCTTCTAAACGTACTAGCGGAATTCTAAGCCAACTTTTAAGAATTAATTAAATAAACGGTACAATATGGCAACCTAATAATGTATACCTGAACAATTAAAATGGTATCTGGCAACTCGCCCTAATAATGTATACCTGAACAATTAAAATAAAAAGTGGTATCTGACAACTCAACCTGAACAAGCCATTTACGCCTTCAAGGCGAACTGGCTGATTAGGGGCCTATAAGACAACGGCCACTCGGCTGAAGTCTTAGTGTGCACTTGGCTCTAGCCAGATGAACACCTCTCTTCCTTTCACTCCTCCTGTCTTTCTCTTGGGGGATAACGCCGCCTCCAAGTTTCATGACCCCTTGTTGCACCTGCAGCATCCCCCCACCCCCATTTGCAACACAGTTGTTGCATACCCCACCCCCTTTGCAACATTGATCATTATCTCTTGCAACATTCCTGCAATCTACCTTTTTTCGGCTATACTACTATGGCCTATTATTTAGCTAAGAAAAAAGGGTGGGGGCAAAATATATTGAGTGCCACTAGTACAATGTCCTCTTTTAAATCTGCAATTACACTATGTAACAAAATTTTGGAAAACTTGTGTTTATCTTATTTTTTTGGTGTTTCTTCATGTTTTTGGGTGCGCTGAATTAAAAAATCGCATTAGTTTTCTCGTGAAAACCATAATCTATTTTTTGTACCTAGTGGCTTATCAGAGAGCAAATTCACAAAGAGAAAAGCAAAATAAGTCTATTTCGTATTTAAAGATATATAATGTATATATAATGCACCCAAATATGCTCACAAATCTAAATGGATAATACTTAAAAATGTACATTTGAGCGACTTTTTCTCTTGTAGTCCCGTGAATTATCTCCTATTAAACACCAGATATAGTCGCCCATCATAGCTTCATCCCATTTTCCCTGATATCTCCTCTCCATGGCTTGGATATCTTGGTGAAAACGTTCACCATGTTCTTCACTTACGTCACCCAAATTTGGTCTGAAGAATTCTAAATGAGAGTCCAGATAGTGTAACTTCACGGACATTCTACAAACCTAACCTTTGAGTGTGTTTGAGTAGATTTTCTACTAACTCTCTGTAGTTGTCGTTCTTCTTCTTACCTAAAAATCCATGGACTACAAGCCGAAATGACTGTCAAGCATTTTTTTCCATGAGCGGTCATTTTTTCTTCTAACTCCTTAGATGCTAACATGTGTCTGACTTGAGGTCCAATAAATATGGTTCCGTTGATTTTAGCTTCACAGAGTTGGGGAAACATTGAACGTATATGATAAAGAGCATCACTTTCAGCATCCAAAAAGGTTTGATGAATTGCTTAATAAGACCAAGCTTGATATACAGCTGTTGGAACAAGGGCTTCGTTAACAACATTGTGTTTGCCTGGATTAAGCTAATTCCTCACGGGCCATTCCTTTCTGACAAAGAGCTCACCATCTGCTCTGCTGTCCCAAAGGCAGAGGAAATACGAATATTTAGTGTAACCGCCCTGTAGTCCAAGCAGGAATCTTAGCATTTTGAAGTCTCCACATACATCCCATCTATGTTCACTAGTTTATTTTGTCTAGCAACTGCTTTACATTTTCATATTCTTCCTTCAACTCAACCGAATGAGCCATAGAAATAGATGGAAACAAGTTTCCATTATGTAGTAGGACGCCTTTTAAACTTCTAGTTGAACTATCAATAAATAAACGCCAATCAGCAGGGCTGTATTCAATTCCTATCTCAACAAAAAGGTCATTCACATCACAGGAGTAGCAAAGAGAACTCGATGCAAAACAATAGTAGAAAGAAGCGTATCGCAAATGCCTATTCCTGTAGAGAGAGATCTTGACACTTGGGTCAAAAAGATTCCACTTTTTTAAAGCGGGACGTCATAATTTCTGCATTGGTTTTCGTAAGGTTCATATCCCTGACTAGGTCGTCTATGTCTTTCTGGTTGGGGAAATGGGGTGACGTATTAGAGTTTGCCTCGAAGTCAGCATCTTGAGCTTCATCGCAGGATATTAAAGGCGTTTCTTCTATTTCCTTCATGGTGGGTGGGCATGGAACGGGTAAATCTTCATTATGGGGGACTAGGACAATAGAAGATGGGATATTTGGATATAGGACATTTTTTTCAACCTTTACCTCTCTTGTAGAGTGAAATGTCTACCATGCAGAAGTAGCAATCATCGTGGTGATTGGTTTGCTCCCTCCAAATGCGAGGAATAGCAAATGGAATGCCTTTTCTGGTACCTCACAGCCATCCTTCTAATGTGGAACGGCAGCTTCCACAGCAAAAGTGAGGTAGGTGCCTATGATTTATCTTGGTCGCTCATGAGCATGCCAAAGTGAACGTGATATGCTGTACAAAACTTCGTTCCTGCGTCACTTTTGTGCTTCACTTGCTTTGGATTGATGTAATGGCCACAAACATAACAAAATGAATCTGCAGTGTGTCTGCAGGGCCTATTGGTAGCCATCACCATATAATTCTAATTCAAATATCTGAAAAATACAAAAAACATTTCATAAACAGAAATAAGAAACTAAATGTGTACAAATATTTAATAATGGACCTTAACCAATAAAAACATTACTAACAAACCCCAGTTTTGGGGACATTTTGAATTTTGCACTTTAAATTATTTTTGCTATCTCAGAAAAATGCCTTAAAAATGGCGAAAAAGTAAGATTTCTAAATTTGACCACATCATAAAAACTACAGTTTTCCGAGCAAAACCGATGCCAAATCTGTAATCAGCGTGGCCGAAACATAGAAAAGATTGAAAAACCAACAAATAAAAAATTGTTGCACGTTATCTTTTATATAATATCTGCATATAATTCTTTCCCCATATTTACTTGTAACCTTTGTTTTTTGCTCCTTATTGGGGGGACAGTTTTACTCCGTTTTCTTGATTGCCCTCTTGTCTTTTCCTATTTGTGCTAATGTCCTTCGTTGCCCTTATACTATATGTTGTCTTCATACTCTTTCGCCTGCATGATTTTGGCCTCGTTGTGTGACGGTATATGATTTTTTTCTACTTCGCCTTTCTTCGTTTCTTTTGTTTTCCTCTGTTCTTTATTCCCACTTTCCTCTTTCATTTTCTTCTCGTAGTCACTTTCTGCTTTAAATACTGTAAAAGTTTATTTCGGTCACGCAGTTTTCGCAGAAAAATGTTATCCCATTAAGTTGCTTCACGTTCGTTATAAGGGAGATTTTTTTTCATCTTCCCATTCTAGGCATCTAAAATAAAAAAGTAGCTAGCTGACAAAGATCGCACCTCATCGCCTTTGTCTCATCTGTTGCATCATTGAAGATACCAGGGAGTTGCAGGAATTTATTTACCATTTCCATGCTACTGGTAGAGGGTAGCCGCTGGTGCACAAAATCGACTCAAAAAGGGTATTATGGAAAGTACTGGGTGGGGGTTGACTCAAGCTGAGTGAGCGAAAATATTCTCCGTTACTCCGGGAATGGGGATGGGGCACGCTGTATACTTCTCACTGATTGGTGCTCGCGACTGTGGCTGCAGGGGGTAATGGGGGGGTGGGGGATTTGTAGGAATTTCGATACGCAGCTAATTTTCTTCACAAAGAAACTCTGAAAAATGCTGCATAGAGTAATTTGCTTCGTTTTTATTTACTTGTTTGATATATGACGCGAATTTTACTTTTTAAAAAGAAATACCACTATGCACTATCAATTAACTCAATATCGGCACCGTTTAAAACTGATTAACTGCAGGATTTTTATTGCAATGCCACTTTCATTCGGACTTCGATCGAAACACGTAACCATCACACCAGCAAAAACACAACTGCGGAATTTTTGTCCGTATAACGGACCTAGGTACTAAAATAAAATTTCCATTAGTGTGAAATTCCGTATAAAGGGTATAAAGGGGTTCCGTAAAACGAGGACTACCTGTATGTGTGCGCGTTTATATATAGTATATATAGCCACTACACTAGAACAGGATAAAAGTGAACACAACTTGTCATATTTAAACAACTGAGAAAACTCTTAATGCTTTCGCGGCCAGAGGTATTTTACGTATTAACCCTTCCGCACTCGAGATTATGACTACCATTTCATTCAAACTATCTGGTGCAACGCTGGGTCCCATAAATTGAATATCATGCACTAACACGCTAATTGAAAAACTTGACATACTTCGATATCTTGACCTTACACATACCTACTTTCATCTAATTTATTTTTGTTTTGCTATACAAGTATAGATTAATTTTTTATTATGGAAGAAAGTGGACACAATGTTATGGCTTGTACGATTTCATGAATTTGTTTTCAGTTTTCTCTAGAAGGCTTTTAACGTTCTAGATTGTTTTATCTTCAGACCGAAGGTGTTCCAGAGGTCTGGTCCTGGGGAACATAACGATCTAGTCGCACAATCTAAAGTGTAATTTGGTTTTCTGGTGTTTAATTGTATTGTGTTGAAGCCGTGTTGAGTTTGGGAAGCTAATATTTTATTTTAGATGATTTCTGGTGTAGTATTCTGGACGATTTGATACATATACGAGGTAATATTTAATTTGCAGAGTTCTGCACTTTCATTTCGTTGTTCAATTTATAGATTTTTCTAATTATTCTTTTCTGCATTACCACCACTAGTGGCTGCAAAAAATATTGATGTGCACTTCCGTAAGCACTAATGCAGTATTAGCTATAGGGTCAAAGTATATGGCTATGGACAAGGCCGCCGAGAGCTGCCACGGGGCCAGGGGAAGGATTGGTATATGGGCCCCCCTGTTTACTCAGTATTTTATTATGAATGTTTTTTGTGCACATAAGCAAACTGATTATATGTCCAAGTCACCATTCAAAACACACTATTAATAAATAACTCAGAAGAAAATGACCATTTTATTTTTCGAATCAATTATATTAATTCTATCACCATACAATTTACAAATGCAATACCAGTCCATGCAGGCAAGACAATTGTTTACTGCATGATTTTCATAATTAGAAGTGTACTTTCTTTGCCTTCTCTCTAGCAAAGTGGTAAATGATTCTGATGAAATTTAAAGTACGGACTATCTGGCTTTCAATTACAATGGTTCCCAGATCTGTCAGTCGGTCTTGGGCATTGATGGACCGCAGATAATATTTTATCCGTTTCAGTTTGATTATGATAATCTCTATAAAATGTATGTTCATTAATTATATTTCATCTGTTATTTAATAGTTTTATTAATATTTTCAGATTTTATCCCCCCTCTTTTCGGGCAGCCTAGAGGTCCGGGCCCAGGGGATTTTTCAACGGTACCACCACCTTCTCGGTGGGCCTGGCTATGGATCTAAAAACTTTTTTTCTGAGTGCTGCGCCAACTTTTGTAATCATGAACAAGACTGGTTAATTTGTTGCATAGATCTTCAGTGTGTTCTTTGAACGAGAGGTTTGAATCGAGGTAATTCTGGCAGAAGTTTAGCCAATTGTAGTCATTGATCAGGGATTGAATTTAAATTTTGGTTTAGAGAGAAAAGTTTTCTTTTTGTGATGACTACACAAGCCATTTATTTAATATTTAAAGATTGATTGTCGGTGTTAAGCCATAAGTATATTCTTTGGAGTGACAGTAAGTCTTTGTTAGTTATGACTGACGTGTCATCTACATACTAGTAACAGGATGAATTATTTTGTGACCGCTGGAATGTCTCCTTGAGGCATCCCGTGGGAGATGGATCTTGTCTGTGACGTAAGGGAGTCGTGCTAAAAATTGTATCCTGTTCGTCAAGCATGAACGAAACCATCTTGAGGGTTGCCCCTGAAGCCGTATTCCCCCCCGCCCCGAGAGCATGCCATGGAAGTACTGTGTCAAGGGCTTTAGCTAGGTCAAGTAGGATGACTATTGATGTATTTCTGTCGTTCAGATTATTTATACATTTCTAATGTAGCAGCTCTTGCTTGTTGGTAGTGTGATTTCATACAAAGCTAAATTGTCGCTTAAGTATTATTTTATGTTTTAAAATAAATTTTATTACATTTTACTCTCTCCTATAGTTTACTGGCGGTTGGAAGGACTGAGATGAGTTTGTAATTTGAGGGGAAAGCTTTATCTGTTGATTTGTAAATAGGGCATACTCACTCTAGCTCCCTCCCACCCAACTTTTGTTTTTAAGGCAGTCTGGGAAAGTACAATTTTGGTCAAGTTTATGAGCTTTCGAGCTCAATTAAGTTTGCGCATTCTTTATAAATTCTGTTTGGGATTGTGTCCGGTGAACAGTTTTTTATTTTTCAACTATTTTATGGGTGTCATTCAGCCGTGTACCATAGTAGGAGATAGGGAGTGTGTGGGATGGGGGACCCGGATACATATTAAGAAACTGCGCAGTGGGTGGTATATTTGAGGCGAAATTGGCTTCCACCTCGGTGAAAAATTCGTTGAAAGTATTTAAAATATTGCCCGTAATGGGCTCATTATTAATTAATAATTTTTCGGGGGTGGAGAGTTTTGTTTTTCATTAATCGCTTTGTTAATAAGGTTATAGTAGTTTGAGATCACCCTTGTATTCTTCGAAGTTTTATTTACAGAAATTAGATTTTGCTTGATAATTCACTAATTAAGTAAGTGTTTCGATAGTAAGCGTATATACTCCTTTTGTGAGTAAACCTTCATATTTTCATGTATTTTTTTTTTTTTGTTTTATGAATGTCTTTAGACCCGGATTCAACGAGGGATTGTTGTACCTGCAAGGAGTATCCCGGTATCATGTATGTATGTGGATCTATATCTAACCATATGTGGGAAATAAAAAGACTTAGTAATGTCAGTATGAGAGCGTGTTAGTCTGGCTACGTAGGTCTTATATCCTTGGCTGATCATTGTGTTTCATAATGGTATGACTGCAGTCTGTCCCTATTTCATTAAATCTACATTAAAATCCCAGAGAATGAAAGAGCGCGAGCTCTTCAAAGATTGAAGTCTAATTAGATCCTGCAAGGTATTAATATAGTTATTTGCGCTTCCGTTCTATGGTCTGTATATTGACAGCACGTTGAGTGTGATTTTGTCAAAAGATTTACTGCGCACGTTTCGATGTGGGGTTCTACAGTAAAGAGTAAATTTTTTTTTTTTTTATTGTATTGTATTGTATTGTATTGTATTTATTACACTGCCCACCACCAATTTTGCTGATTTAATTCTAACACCTGTTTTTAGGTAACTTTGGTGTGCTGATTTCAAAAATCACCTTAGTTTTTGCCTATCACGTCAGGTTTTCGAGCAATCAAATACGGATATTTTGGAGATATCGCATTTTGGCAGGGTTATGCCCAACTTTTTTTCTTTTCAAAAAATAAGTTTTTACATACTCAGAATCAGCATGGAAAAGTAAACAATTGTGTAGGGAGTGAACTTTAATATACAATGGTAATATTGACACAAAGTGATTAAAAGTGTTTAAATAAGCAAAAAATGAATCCATATTAAAGCAAGCACGGGACCAGTTTTCTTAACATTGTCTTTTTCTTGTTTTCTTACTTTTCAGTGCTGATAAATTTTCTCTTGTAGGACTTCCTAGAATGAGAGATGTCAAGACAATCTCTTTGCAGGCTCCAGTAGTAGTCAGCCATCATATGGGTATCCCATCTTCCTTGGTATCGTTCTTCCATCACTTTGATATCTTGGTGGAACCTTTCACCTTGCTCTTCACTAACATCAAGATTTTCTGGAAATTTATCCAGATGACTGTTGAGATAGTGAACTTTAATGCTCATGTTGCAACCCAACTGCTGAAAGTTTACAAGTAAATCCTTTACAAGATCTTTATAATTTTCAGACTTTTTGTTTCCTAGGAAGTTCTTAACTACTGCCACAAAAGCATTCCAAGCTCTTGCCTCCTTTTCGGTCATTGAGTTACTGAACTGCGGATCTTTCATCAGTTTTCTTATCCACAGATAAAATTTTAACAGCAAAACAGCTGTTAACAGGTCTCAAAAATCATCAATTTTGATAAGCGCCCTTCATGGATCACCCAAAATAGGCATATTGCATTGCACGAAAACCTGATGTGATGGACAAAATCTAAGGTGATTTTTTAAATCAGCACATCAATATTATCCAAAACAGGTCTTAGAATTAAATCAGCAGCAAAAAATTTTTTTTTTGTTGGGCAGTGTTATGTAAATTTGGACGCCGCCACCTCTTTCTGTGCGGAAAGTGTCAAAAAAAAGTATAGCCATCAACAGACATGGGGTCTATTAGTGGGTTTCTATTACTATTACTTTTGATTTCTTCTATTACTGTTACTTGGTCATCTATTACTATTACTTTTGTATGTGGGGTACTTCACTCATTTGAAAAGGATCTTTATGTCTATTTAAATATTTATTTTAGTTTAGAGTAGATTTAGTTCATTTTCAGTTCTTTGTTCACACAATATATCCATTGCCACTGTAATAGAAAAGTAATACACTTATCTATTACTTTGCCTTCTATTACAGCCAAAAAATTATGATCTATTACTATTACTTGAAAAATCCTGTAATAGTCTATTACTATTACAGCCAAAAAATGATGATCTATTACCAGAGCTGGGCAGTATTTAAATACTTATTTAAATACATTTGTGTATTTAGAACTGTATTTATAAATACATTGTTTTTCATGTATTTAAATACTTTAATGAGTATTTAAATACAATGTATTTAAATACTCAAAATATAAAAATGTAAATACTTTTACTGGTTTAATACACGTTCTGTACTAGCACAGTACGACGCGTCGACAGTGTAGTACAGCATGGTTCATGTTTCAACGTGTCAGTTCAATCAGTTGTGTGCCACTCTTAGTCGAAAGCGGTTGATTTCTTTATCGTGTGCGTGTCATGGCTTCAACAAGCAAATCCGGTGAATCAAACAGTGATATATCTGCAGATAACAATTTAAAATGTATTTACAAATGTATTTAAATACAATTGATGTATTTTGTATTTAGTATCTAAATACATTCGTAAAATGTATTTAGTATTTAAATACATTTCTCCCATGTATTTAGTATTTAGTATTTAAATACATTCAATGTATTTATTGCCCAGCTCTGTCTATTACTATTACTTGAAAAATCCTGTAATAGTCTATTACTATTACCTCATGTCTGGCCATCAATGGGAAAAAGATGTTTATACGGGTCCTGTACGAAAGTTTGAGAGTATAATTAGCTACGTCATCTTTTTTAAAGTTAATAGCTTTGAGATCACGATGTTTAGCAAGGATTCTAATGTTTGATAAGGTTCATCACTGATAAGAGACCATCATTTGGCTTTATGTTGAGGGCAGTGAGAGTGGTATCACGAATCCTTATCAATAAAAAATCGTATTTATAAAATCGGTTGGCCCAAGGGGGATAGGGACGTGTTCGATTTGCTAGAATGTGCGAGACTGGGTATTTGGGAGGACTAAAGGAACAAAATTCCAAAAGAGAGAAGGAAAAAGTTGCCCTTAATTTTATATGAAACTGAAAAAAAGTTTATTGGCAGACCGTCAGCATAGTCCATATGACAAATCTATACTATAATAAGAGAGCCGTCCGTCTGTCTGTCCGTCCGTCACACTTTCAGAAATTGAGAGAAAAAATTTAGAAAAAAATTCAGAAATTTTATTACGGGCGGCAATGTGAAGCTCAAGATTTTCATTACTGTTCTTTTCTGTAGTTTAGCAATGGGGGAAGGGTGGGGGAGGGGGTTAGCCCCCAAGTTGTATGAATGGGGGTGGAGGAGGTTTTGGGAGATACCAGATTCAGAAATGTTGACACAATGTGAAGCTGAAAATTTTCACGGTTGCGTTCTTTTCTGTAGTTTAGCCTGTCTAACCGTCAGCGAAGTGACGGGAACTGTACTAGTATTAATAACTAGCAAAAGGTCGGCGCTACGCGCCGATTTTGCTAGATCTGCGGTGCTTCGGCTGAATTGTGGGCCTACGGCGTATTTTATTTTGAACATCAGTAGCCCTTTATCTGGATATCATTCCTATTCCTCTCACCTTGGGCCTCAGTAATTGGGGTGCCTGCGGCCTTCGTTACTGGCAAACCAATTATTCATTCAATAAAACTACAGAAAAGAACGCAGCCATGAAAATCTAAAGCTTCACAAATCTTAATACAATGAGCTCGGATTTGAAACCTAAGATTTTCATGACTGCGTTCATTTCTATAGTTTTATTGACCAAATAACTGAACCGACAGTAATTGGGGGCCCTGCGGCCCGCCAAATCATAGTTTTTATTGTTTCGAGTGCATCAATAATATTGTTATAGTGTTCCATTAGTTGTGATAAGCATGAACTTCCTGACCGGAATCGATGTTGGTTATCATTTTTTTTTCTGAGTTTCCCCATTAACCCCACCCCCTCCCCCATTACCCCACCCCTCCCCCATTTTGTGCCAAAATTATGATTAAAAATGAAATGGGAAGAACTGTACCCCTAAAAGGGGGGGGGCAGGATTTATGTTCGGGAATTTTTTTTTTAGCATGGGCACTGCACAATAAAAAGACGCATCGAATGGTGAAAACCGCATTGTTCTACACCAATTGTAGCGACCTGTAGGTGTGCGCAAAAAACTGTTACATATATATATAAGGCTTCATTTCTGAAATAGTATATTAGATACGAACTGACAATAGAATACAATGACACTTCAAATACTAAGGATATATAAAGAAATGGTAGCAATTAAGGAAAATGAAAGATAAATTATAAGAGGAGCTCAGTGGTACCATATAGAGAAACATTTAAATTCTAGTAGTGAGGGGAGTGAGAAAATAGATTAAGATCACTGGGTACACTTCTTACCCGAAGACATGCATATCTTAATACATACATATATAATGTATACATACAGACATATACACATAAATGTATGGATGTATGTTTTTTGCAGAAAGGATGCAAGAAAGAGGGGCCAAGGGCGAACGCCCTCCCCATTGAGGAAGAAGAGAGCCAAAATAAAGATCCTGGACACGCTGCGTTTGGAAGATTGAAGGTCACAAACGGGGGAAAAGATGGATTGAGGAAGATTGCTCCAGAGTTCACCGATTGAGAACATGAAATATTGAAAATACCGATTAACCCTTGCATTAGAGTTGGGCAAAAATGAATGAGAATGCGTTGAAAGTCTGGTAATGGCGTGCTCTCTTCAAGGAGAAGACATGCAGTTAGAGTTCAAAAGAGCAGTGTCCGTCATAATGGCGACAGTAAAGAGAGAGAGGCAACATTGCGGCGAAGAGGTTGAAGAGTCAGTAAGAGGCGGGGAATTAATAAGACGAAAAAGCCTTTGATTCCACCCAGTCAAGTAGAGCTGTGGGGGTTCAGCCACCCAACACATGAAAAGTGTATTCTATACATGGGAGGACAAGATCCCTGTGCAGAGACAACTGAGTGAGGGTAAAGAAACTGTGGAGCCAGTACAGCACATCTAACCTCTTAAAAGCAGTTTTAAAAAAAGAATATACGTGATCACGAGAAAAGGAAACGCCAAGAATGTTAAGAGAAGAAGGACTAAGTTGTGCGTTGTTGAAGATAAGGGAATAGCCGTGTGGAAAATTGTGATGAGCAGATATATGAAGGAACCGACTTTTTGAGGCACTGAAAGTCAAGGTTTTCTCTGCCCCAATCAGATACAGTAGCAAGATCAGGTTAGGTGCACCATAGCCAGTGGCGTATTAAGAGGGGGACCAGGGGGGGGTCAGGCCCCAGCTGTTTTAGGGGCCGGTTTTATAATATCAATGATAAATTTGGAATGCTCAACAATATCTGCCTGTCATTGTTATGCGTAGAAAAGAATATTTTGCAGAATTTAAATACCGAGCTTGTGATTGGAAAATTTAGGGATATGAAGCAGCTCAAAAAACTTTTGTATACTGATGGTGGATGATTTTGTGACCAACTTTGGTAAATTAGTAGTGGACTTGTAGTTGTGTAATTGGTTTGGTGTAATTGTAGCAGCTTGGTATTTGTGTAAAACTTGCATTATTTGATTTAGAAATAAACGGTTTTATTAATTTACACGACTCGAAGATTTGTCTTGTTGAGGGACCAAGAATATTTTGGCCCCAGGGCCCAAAAATCCTTAATACGGCACTGTGTACATGTATTGTTAATAAAAAGCTAAAAAAAGGGCCCCATATTCTTCATTGCCCCGGGCCCCGGTGTCTTAATCCGCCTCTGACCATAGCCATCCTACACGAAACCTGGAGTACCTGTTGAGAGGGACGCTTTGTGAAACGGGTGAAGTGAAGGGTGGAATCATCGGTATAGGAGTGGGTAGGAAAGGAAGTACAACTTAAAAGATCATTCACAAATAAAAGGAAGTGTGGGTGACAGGACAGAACCCTGAGGAACACCAATATTAATAGCTTTAGGAGAAAAACAGTGGTCATCTACAACCGCAGCAATAGCTCGGCCAGAAAGAAATCAGAGATGAAGTCACAGATAGGATAGAAACCGAAGGAGGGCAGTTTTGAAATTAAGGATTTGTGCCAGACTCGATCAAAAGCTTTTGATATGTCTGCGCAATAGCAAAGGTTTCCCCGAAATCCAGAAAGGAAAATGAGCAAAAGTCAGAGATACGCAAGATCATCAGCAGAGCGTCCCTTGAGGAACCCATAGGGCCTACTGACGATCTGAAATAAGATTTTCCTATAAAGGATAAATTCAAAAACTTTTGGACGATTTGTGAACGGTCAAGCTGTATCCCTTCACGACGGTCACGGTAACGCTGAATACAAATCGATTTTTCCTCTTCGGTATCAACTCCTCGCGGATATCCTGATGTCTCTACCTTATCCTTCAAAAAAGTGTCTATATATGGCGTGAAAAAGTTGGGTAGCTTCTGAAACCTCCACACCTCATATCTTCAATATTCTGTAGCCATGGCGAATGGCTAGGTCCAGCTCAGGGCTTGTACATACACCTCTGATCTTACGCTGGTTGGTTGTATGATTACACTTTACGCATAGAGGAAACATGAGCTTGTGTTCTATAACGACGGGTAAGATCGGCATCCATAAATCGCGAGGGGGGGGGGGGGAGCACATCTACGAAAGAAAGACCGAAATAGTACCCGTTCAAATTTGCTGAGAACACCTCGATGGTGGGCAGGTAAGGTCTCACCAGTTTTTTCAGGTGCACCTACGGGGTACGGATTGTTCTTCATCATATGGGGATATAAAGAACAAAAGTCATAGTAATGGAGTTTCACTCCCTCCGTAGGCTGAAAGTATAGTTTGAAGGGGTTTGTACGCCCTCCGAACAAGTTATCACCGCATTTGAGAGGATCCAGCACCATTGAACGCTTGATCGTGTTTATTTCTTCACGGTACTGTTCATCTGTTTCTATCCATGCACCATACTCATTCTCCCACAAGACCTTGAGTGAAATGGGCGCCTATAAGCTGATCGCGGGTGCGTGTCCATGCAAGACTGTCGGCAGGAGATCTACCGTGGATATCTCCTACGATTCCACACTCAGGACGTGAGCATCCATGCCACCAGCAGCCGTTAAAGGAGTAGTGTCTTCTCGCCCGTGGCACGGTTTTCGCTTAGACCAGGGGGTCACCACCCTGGGCGGTAGCGCCCACTAGTGGGCTCACGTTAAAGGTAATTAAACATTTATTTCATTATTTATTTCATCGATTATGTTGATTTATTCTTTTTGATCTAAGGTGGGCGATAAGCTTTTTTTAATTTTCAAAAAATTGTAAAAGTGGGCGGTGAACAAAAAAAAAAAAAAAAAGGTTGTGACCCCTGGCTTAGACCATCAACCCAAAAAACAACCATTAACCTTAATGGGTACTTCACCCGTGTTGCGGGGATGCTTTATGTACACACCTGTCTGCTGCTGGAGGTGTATGAGCCAATAAATAACCGTCCCCGTAACTGCGTGGATTGTTTCTGTGAATGATGGCTCAGCTGTCTTTAGGAATGAAATTGTTCTTGAACACCGTAAAACATGAGGCAATCGTGGTTGCGACTTGCAACGGATCGCATTTGAAACTGTCTATGTACATCCTTCTGAAGGCCTGGAAACATACTCTAAGCACACTCACATCATTCACGCAATAACGCTCACATTCATCAACTATATCGTAAGGATTAGATTCATTAAAACTGTTGTAGTAGCGGTCAAAATCTTCACGTTCACCTGTACTCATACATTCATAGTTAAATTAATGTTTGGGTGGAGGTAGTTCCACGTAATTTAAAGTGTCGCTAGTAAGGAATGTGTAAGGGAAATATCCTTTTGAAACTTCGGCTGCTACATCCATTACCTTGGGTCGCTTTGCTAATTTACAGTGTGAATAATAAAATGTCTTTAACCTGTACATTACCTCTTATTTGCATCTGTATAAGTTTGTTTCCTCTTTTCAAAGGATCACCTGTAAATATCTCAGATGACTCGTGCTCAAGCAACTCCTTATAAAGGAACTGTTTCAAATTTTGCACTGTTATGGGCAAGAATATACAGTAATTTTTTTCAACTTGTCCGTTAATTTGACAATATAGGAAAGAGAGAGTTTCACGGGACTGTCGTGTGCAATCGTCTTAAAAACGTTTATCCGTTTACCACATTTGTGACACTCATCACACTCGACCTCATGCACTCATCACAGATAGTCTGGCTTACAAGTAGATGTGGAATGACCTCCTTGGTTTCAGCATTCGTATATGTTTCTATATCGTAGTACAGTTATACAAGGTCTTTTTAGGCTTAGCGTCTTTCATATAACATACATGCTTTATTCCAACCGTCTTATATTTCTCATGGCATGAAGAACAGTGAATTTCATCACATTTATGCTTGAAATTTCCCCAATTATCCATCATATGAAACACCACATTCACATATTCTCATTTTCCTGCGCGTACCAATTGACTTATGGAGCTCAAAACAGTTATTGAAAAATGTGCGTCTGCATACATCACAGTCCCTCTTCTTAGCTTCAACCACATGGCTTTCATATTTGGAACTTTTACACTGCGCACATACCATGTGGCAATCGTTACAATGTTTCACTATATCTTCCGCAAACTCGAGACACCCCTTACACAAATGATGCCGTCCATATTTTCAACTTTTATCATAACTCGCGTAGAGAGTCCTTATATTATGGATGGGGAGATGCGTTGTTCTTGACAATCCTAAAATAGGTAGGGGTCTTGTACGATCTCTCGCACAGCTTTTAAAAACACACACACAATCCTACGACGATCATCCATTCCAAATACATCTATACGAACATTCATTTCCTGTTCTACCCTTCTCAACTCTTCAGGGCCCATATTACATTCAAACTCAAATTTACAGTCTACAGCTAGTTTACGGGCACGTTCCACTAAGGTAAGTTGATTTTGGAACTGTGATCTTGGACTAGTCTAGATAGAAAGGTATTAATGTATAAAAAACGTTGCACCAACTCATATTTGTGAAAATGATTGTATTTTTGGAGGATTGTTAATTATTTTTAAGTTGTAAAATTGTCGAATTTTACGCGTAAAATCGCGCGCGCGGCATTCGCGCAATGTAAACAAACAAAATATCGGACCTTATTTCATCAAAATAATCAATTAAAATTCGGCTTTTTTTAACAAAACGATGCTTGAAACTTATTGTAAATGCATTATAGATGTTTATTAGTGTATTATTTTGTATTTCTCAATGATATTTACCTATAAAATGTGTTAAATTAATTAAGTTATTTTAAGATGCGTTCATTTAATTGTTTATTTTCAGATATTTTATAAAAATGGGTAAAAAACGGAAGTCTGCAGTGTTAACTCGAAGTGATAGTGCCAAAAAATTCAGTGGCCAGCCTTCCCCTTTGGATAAAACAGAGCCTCCTACCCTCCGCCAAGTTATTCAGTACAATTATTTCCTCCAAAACAGCCACCCGGACTTGAAAGACTATGATATTGCTAAAATGATAGCAAAGGATGTGATTGAGATCTGGCAGGCAGTGAACCCGCGGCTGCCCCTGTATGAGGAATATTATGTAGTGAAATTGGTGGATAAAGTGTGCTTCGAGAAAGCAAAAGAGATAAACAGGAAATATCTTTCTACAGTCCAGGAGCAGAATCTGGAGGAAAAGCTGGATAAACTTTTTGACATTTCTGCTTGCACCTGTAAGCTACCTGTTCGTTCCTGTGATGACAATGCTATGAAGCGCAAGAAAGAAAATTGTCAAACACAGCACATAATCTGCACTTGTCCTCCCAGTAAGAAGGTAATGCTATTATTTTTTTAACTTTTAACTGGCCTAACTTAGTGCGATTAGGTGCCTTTTAAATGGAAGGAAATTCAATGCTTGTAATTGAAAAATATCCGCATTTTCCTCCTGTAATCTTCCTTCCACCCCCCTGGTAATAGAAATTAATAATCAATTTTTTTTTAGGATTTTCTCTTATTTTCGATCCACTATTTAATATACTTTAATATTTCAGGTTCCAGTCGAGGAGAGGGAATACTTGAGAGATCAGAGGGCCAAAATAGGACCCAAGGGCTTTTTCCAGCTGGGATCTGTGGATAAAGCTGCTGTGAAGAGAGACCAGAGGGCTGCAGCTGAAGCAGAAAGATTACAGAGCCAGATTCAACAGTAGCAGGAAGTGGATTTGGCCACTTTTGCCTCCACAAGATATTTCTTTTGAATCCAGCTCAGGAGAATCAGGAGAGGTAATATATATTTTTTTCTTATATCTTATCCCATTTTTACCCAAATTTATCCCTACATTTTGTCCCCATTTCCCCCCTTTTTTTCCCCCATTTTCGCTTTAGTAATTTATTCTTTTTTTCGCCGACTTTTTACCTGAATTTTTACCCATTTTTCCCCCCTATTTTCCCACTTTTTCGTTTAAGTAATTTATTCTTATTTCCGCCCATTTTCGTCGATTTTTACACATTTTTCCCTATTTTTCCCCATTTTCGCTTTAGTAGTTTATTTTTTTTTTCATTTCAGCCATCTGGTGGTGAAGCTGAAGAGCAAGCCAAGGAGGCACCCAAGTGGAGGTCACAGCTTTTTGAAAACCCCCAGATATGCCATGGAACTGATCAGGGGTGATGTTTCTTCCAATCTTGGGGCAAGTCTTGCTAATGCCTTCCTCCTGGACTTACAAGCTATGGACCTGCTTAAGCCTGGCCTTGATGTGAAACAGATAATAGTTGATGAATCGAAAATGGACAGGGAAAAAGCTAGAATGAGTGAAAAGTGATGAAAAGCACAATGAGGGTCTGGAAAAGTTAGTCTGTATTGGGGTTGATGGGAAAGTTGACAAGGACACTTTGCTGTACAGAGAAGTTAAGGATGAAAATGGGGAGACTAAGCTGAAGAAAGGAAAGGGACAAGAGCACCATTTGACTTTCACAAAGGAGCCAGGAACTGAAAGTGGAACGTATCTTACTCACAGTCATCCCAATTAAAGGTGCGACTGGAGTTCTTCTTGGTGAAGTTGCTAGTGTCTTGGAGGAGTTTAACAGTGTTCATACCCTGAAAGCTGTACTCCTTGACAACACAAATACAAACACTGGCTGGAGGGAGGCCTTGTAACAGTTCTGGAAAATAAAATTGAGCGGAAATTGCACACCATTGGCTGTTCACTCCATCAGAATGAGCTTCCTTTCAGAGCTGTTTTCAAGCATCTTGATGGCAGTACCAAAAGTCCCACTGCTTTCACTGGTCCGCTGGGAAAACTGTGAAATTGACTACCAAGATCTGCCACAAGTGGAATTCACCAAACTCAGTGGCCCCTTGGATGACATGAAATTTGCTGAGGAGACACTGAATGATCTCAGTAGCGACCAGAGGTTTCTTTTGGAGTATGTGCTTGGAATTTCCAGGGGCAAAGTCAACCCAAGATTTGCTGCCTGGAAAATTGGACCATTAAACCATGCAAGATGGTTGACTTTGGCAATTAGATTGATGTGTCTGTGGACCAGAGGTGCTTACCCTCCAGAACTACAGGATAAGCTTTACCAGGCCATCAAGTTCATTGTGGAAGTGTATGCAGTCAGTTGGTTTGAGATCAAAACGGACAGCAAGTTCCACAATCAGCAGCTGTATATCTTCAACATGATCCAGAGGATCAAGCAGCAGTCTGAAGAAATCCAGGGTGTTGCTTTCAAGAACCTGAAGTACAATGCTTTTGCCTTGCTGCCCGAGAATGTGCTGTACTCCATGATGAAGTCTGATGGCTTGGAAGTGAGAGAAGCTGCTCTCAAAATTCTGTCCATCAGGTAAGCATTTAATTTTAAAAAATGTGAAAAAAAATTTGATTATGGAGATTTATTTATTAAAAAAAAAAAAAAGGCCCGAGTTCTATAAATCCCCATAATCGAATTTTTTTTCACATTTTCTCATCCCAATTCTCCCCCTCCCCTCCCATAATGGAAATAATATTACCTTCTTTCTGAAAAAAAAATTCGATTATGGGGATTTATAGAACTCCGGTTGTTTTGTTGTTGTTGTTTTTTTTTTTTTTTTTTTTAACAATTCTGAGACTAATAGGGATTAAATCTTAAACTGGAATAAAAAATAAATAAATTTATTATTCTTTCAGAAGTGAGAAGCCAGCCAAGAGGAGGCTGAAGAAGATCACAGCCATCAACATTGAAGCTACCCACTGGTCAGAACTAATCAACCTTTCTCAAAGTGGCATCTGTGAACCTGCTCTCACAGAAGACTTTTCTGACCAGGAGCTTCAAGAAGCATTGCTGAATGGCACCAAACTGGAGCTGCCTGATCTGCCTTCACATTCTCAGTGTTAAAAGGGCCGTGAAGCTGACATCTGAAGCTTCCCATACTGCTTATGGACTCGAATCAAGGCACAAACACATTCTGGCCAAAGCCCTAAGCCGCCAGATGAGGCCTTCCTTTGCTTCTAAGGGCTCTTACAGTGAAAATTATGATGATCTTGGGCTCTAAATGTCTCTATTTGACTACGTTTTTTTTTACTTTTTTCAGGATTTTTTTTATGAAAATAGCATGATTTTTTCGGCCGAAAATTGCGAAAATGGGGTATTTTTCGGTACGATTTTTTGACGATTTTTGAAAAGGTTTCCTCAAAAAACGGTTAAAGCTAGGGATCTGAAATTTTTTGTCAGTTATCATATTAAGCCCTGACTATCTCGACTAGTCCAAAGTCGATATCTAAAAAAATGCGGAAAATCAACCTACCTTAACGTCCCACTACCGTAGGCAACAAAATGTTTTTGGCCTGTGTATTTAGCACAGTGAACATGAGCTAAGACTACTGCTATAAAGCCGCAACCACGATCGGCGTTTATATGCTGTTTGTAAATAACCGGAGAATTGAAGTTAAGAGCATAAGGTGTGGCAGTATGACCCGCAACACGGAATACACTGTCAATATTTACCGTGAAGTTGTCCATATTGAAGGCTATACTACTTTGAGAGGCCTGCATTATACGGCCTAATATATACTCTATATCTACAGCTGTCGAGCGTCTGAATGGTAATACTACCCGAAAATCATCTACATCCCCGTCATCTGACCCAAACCCGAAGGCCAGCCTCGTCCTGACTTCACGTTCAGCGCGGTTCCGAAGGGGCAAACTCCACAATACGTCCAACTACGCGCCGTAGTCCGTGTTCAACACCATTGCTCTACATGGATCTACGATCAACCCTAACTATATATCGATTTGTAGTCAGGGTTGGGGTGGGGGTGGCGGTGCGCACCAACTCGAATGTTATACCATCCTCTACAGCACGAGAAGCTGCTGCTGCTGCGGAGGATGTACCGGGAATTGAACAGGAATAAGAGAGTATATATATGAGGAAGATACTATTTGGGGAGGGGGGGGGGAGGTTGTGTCGTAGGACGTAGAGGACTGAGGGTCTATTACTGGGGGTCTAACAACCGGCACAATCCTGGAACGCTTTATACCTGACGTGGAGGACTCTTCATTATGCCTCCGCTTTGAATTGTCGGGTGCTACAGGTATTGCTGGTGGGCGCGCGTTCGTGGGGGTGGATTCTATGACAACTACACTATCATCGGGGTCATTTGTAATATCGATGATGGGGTGCTGTACCTCATCGTCATTCACGGTTCTGTGGAAGAGGAAAAACAAGATTGTAGAATATAAGGATCAATTAAATTTGTATTATATTTTGTAAATGACCCCCTTAGGAGTGCGACGTGTTAGAGATGGATTTTGTAGAAAAATTCAGTTTCACGAGCTCATCCACTGTATTATATCTGGCCCTACAGGATGTGGTAAAAGGTGTTTATGCTTAAAATCATTAAAGAAAAGGGAGAGATGTTCTCAAAATTTGTGCATAAAGTTATATGGTAGTATTCGACGTATCAGTGTTCAACGAGTACCAAGATATTTTATTCCACAAAGATGTATATGACGCTAATTCGTTAGAGAGAAATGAACATACAGTCACTGTAATTGACTATCTCATGTTGGAGATGGATAAAACGTTTGCCGAGACATTTACAGTGTTGTCCCACCATCTTAACATAAGCATGTTCTTCATCAATCAGAATCTATTTTTCAAAAATAGATACATGCGCGATGTCGTGAAATACACAATATCTAGTCCTATTCACGCAACGTAGAGATTTATCACAAATTGTGGTATTAGCCAATCAAATGTTTCCCAATAATCAGCGTAAGAAGTTTTTGGAAGTTTGTAAAGAAGCTACAAACCAACGTTACGGATATTTGCTTTGCGACCTTCATCCGCGAAACACGTTTAGGATGCTTCTAAGAACGAATATCTTTCCAAACGAGCCTGAAACGGTGTATATTCCAGAATGACAAAGGGGCTAAACAAATACCATGAATTAATAAAAATCTATCATCGACTGCCCCGGGAGCAATGCAACAGATTTTTGCTAAAAATATCGACTCCGACTTTTTAAAATGCATCTGTGAAATCTGTCAACGTTATAAATTACAATGTATCAATGAAACCCCCCTCAGAAGGCTCGCCTACGCCGTTACAAGAACATAATACATACACTCGCTCGTAAAAGTCAGACTGAGGAAGAAAAAACTAATTATTGTACAAATTATTGTACAAAATGACCGCTTTGGTTTCAGCATTCGTATATGTTTCTATACGAATTATTTTATTGTACAAAATGACCGCTTTGGTTTCAGCATTCGTATATGTTTCTATATCGTAGTACACAGTTATATAAGGTCTATTTTTAGGCTTAACGTCTTCCATTTAACATACATGCTTTACTCCAACCGTCTTTTATTTCTCATGGCATGTAGATCAGTGAATTTTATCACATTTATGCTTGAAATTCCCCCAATTATCCATCGTATGAAACATACCACATTCACATATTCTCATTTTCCTGCGCGTACCAAGTGACTTATGGAGCTCAAAAGTTATTGAAAAATGTGCGTGCCACAATTAAGAACACCATCACCCCCAGCGATAGCAACTCTGAAGAGGAGAAAGAGGCTAAACAACGGTCATCCCTACCCACGTGCCTCTAAAATACACAAATGGCTAACCTATTAAGACGTTATTATGACATTTCTAACCCAGCCTCCTACGGAGGCGTAGATAGACTGTACAGAAGTGTCTACAATGATGGAGTAGGGAAAAAAAGATGAGAGGTTTTTGCGGGAGCAGGACGCTTATACACTTCATAAGCCTGCGAGAAAAAGGTTTAAAACAGCCAAGACAACAGCGGTATCGATTGACTATTTAGCAAGCAGATTTAAGACATGCAAAGATATTCAGTGTATAACGATGGTTACTGCTAGATCCTATTCACAATAAATGCATTCTCTAGATATCTGTGGCTAATTATTCTGAAAAATAAATCGCCTGAAAGTTACTAAAGCCACCAAAACGATGATGTTGAAAGAAAACAGGGTTCCTGGCTATTTTTGTAGGGATATGGGGAAAGAATTTATAGGCCGAGCTTTTCAGAACGTGTTGTCAGAGTTTAATATCAGTTACTACACTACCAATTCTATACATAAGGCCTCTTTAGCTGAGAGTACAACGTACCATAAAGGAACGCATGCACCGCTATTTTACACAAAAACACGTACAGATTTATACTCTCTGGAATCATTGGCCTCATCCTACAACCGCTCACACCATCGCACGATTGGGACAACACCTAACGAGATTTTAGAAAGAGGTACGCGCGCAGAGCCTGATGTGAGAAGAGATGGACCACCACCACCACCACCACCACATTGCGCGTTTCAAAATCAATGTTTATGTAAGGCTGTCGCGTTCGGGTAATAAATTCGAGAGGGGATTTTAGGAAGGCTGGACACGAGATTTTTAAAGTTAGGGCTTACGTTGAAGATTACGTTGAAGATTACGTTGAAGATTTGAATGGGGAAGAAATCGCAGGCTTTTACCGCAAGGAGTTGCAGAAAGTGACATTTAGGAAACATTTAAAATTGAAAAAATTTTAGGAAGCAAAGGTTAAGGAGAAAAATGTACCTGGTGAAATGGCTAGGGTACCCAGAAAGCTTCAACACCTATATAAAAGCTGATGCAATAATGAAACTTAAATAGTATGCAACATGGCGCCTAACCATTTCTACGTCACACTACCGACCTCCTCGTCCCTGTCTGTACATCCTAACAACACCCTGGCCAACTTTGTAACAAAACTCCATGGCCCCATTGAATTGGGCCGTGATCCGTATGAGGTGGGGATATGCGAGATTCAGCTGGACACCCTGTCACCCTCTTTTTAAATATTAATTATAAAGAACCCGTTTTTACGATTCTTAGAGACTGTAATGAGTGTGAAAAAGACTGGATAACTCGGGATGAAACCATACGTATCGCCCTGATTGGGGATGCACGGTATTACAGTACAGTAGTAACACTAGGTCCCAGGCTGCTATGGTGCGGCTGAGGATGTTCTGAGACATATACGCAAGTTTAAAAAACTCAAATCTTACGGATGATTTAGTATACGAAATCGTAAACAAAGAAAACCCTGCACATACTGTGACCCGAAAATCAAAGGCTGACAGAAATATTAAAGACAAAAAACTACAAAATTATAACCGAGGAGCGATATCGATCAGCCTTCCAAAGATACTTTTCACGAGGCACATGACTTGTCCAGCCTAATGTATCGGCTGAAATTAGAGAAATTGGGCGATGGATATACACCCGCAGACATGTGCTATATTTACAGCAATATAGCGGAGCACCAGTTTGTTGGGGATTCCCAGGCACGCCTGCTGCGCATTGCACACATTCCCAATCATAGAGGGAAGAGCGTATTACATATGACAGACCCCATTATGTGAATGTCGCGACTAATCTAACAACCAACATCTCAATATACTATATAAGAACGATTGAGGGAAAAATTTCCAATTCTGTGATGGGAGCTTAACAGTGAAACTGCACTTTCGACCTACTGTTATAATGGACAGAAAGCCTTTCACAGCGTATCGAGGTGCGAGATACCAGCGTGGTAGTGGACTTGGATCCATTTTTTCAACCATACTACGAACAGCTGTCCCCTTGCTGAAGAAGAGAGCCAGATACCTCGGGAGGAAAGCGCTACAATCAATTCTTAACACAGAAGAAGACATATTGGCTGGGGCTAAACTTAAAGCAGCTCCAAAAACACGAAGCGTACACGGGACGAAATCGTCAAAGATGCAGAGAGAAAAATGCGTGGTGGTAGGAAGAAGAGGGCTGTCCGGAAGAAGGGATTACCAGCACGTGGTGTTAAACGTAAAAGGATATCAAAAAAGAAGTGTTCTAAGCGAATGAAACCTATGGTTGACAATTTTTTTGACTGATATAAGCTAAGGACATTGATCTCATGAATCATAGACTGTTTACTACTTGTCGAGAGAGGTGGTACTATTTCTGACTCGTTACGGCACACTTCATCCATCCGTGTAGTTCACAATGTTGTAAATCGGAACTGTCCCTCTTTGATATGCCTCCAACTCAAGTTTCTATTGAACACAGTGACTATTACAATTAACCCATTAAACAATTTAGTTCCCCCGAGTGCTCCAATAGAATTGGTGATACCCAGCTCAGGCCCTTACTTTTTTGACCCAAGATGCGTGCACATGTACGCTAAACTACATATAGCCCATTCTGATGGAACAGACTGCGATGACAAATATGCTGGATACCCTGAAACAAACTTTCTGCAATCCATATTCAACCAATGTGATGTATATTTAAATCAGGTCAAAATATCGGCAGGAACGGGGTACTATCACCTACGAGCCTGTCTGGAAAATGTGCTGAACTTTTCCAAAGAATCGAATGATACCTTTTTAAGTGCCGAGGGCTATTATCAAGCTAAAGATAATAGTATAAAGGACAAATTTAAAAATTTTAAAAAGAAGGTATATGAATGTTTTGGACGCTTGCATACAGACTTCATATTCCAGAAGTTGCTTGTGAATTGGGTGGATATGAAAATTAAGCTCACCCGCACGAATCCCGAGATCTGTTTAAATCTGGGAGTTGATCAAGAGGAGGAAGCAAAAACCCGTTGTGATTCACATTATGGAGACATATCTCCACGTACAACGAGTGAAATTAAGTTCGCCTAAACAGATTGAGAAAAACTTACTACATGCCAGAGTAAAATACCCAATTAATAGAGCACAGGTCAAACTATACACGGTGCCAGCAGGGCTGGCCTCGAAACATAGAAAACATCGCCCTGGGAAACCTACCTAAAAGGATATTATTCGAATGCAGGACCATGCTTCAGTGAATGGAAAATATAAAAAGTGCCTTTAAATTCGAGAATTTCGGCCTTAAAAATTAACTCTACATCAATGACGTTGCGTTGAGCGGGGCTATAGACATGTATTATTCATCAGGACCGCTGTGTTCCCGCTTTGCGCGAGAGCATATAGTAATCTGGCCCATATTGCAGATACTTGTGATGAGCTCGGGTTTGAAGTAACGCAGAAAGAATTCATCAATCAATTTAACCTTTACTCGTTTAACATCATACCTGACTTATCTGATAGTGTAAATACACACTTAAGTCCACAACAGAGTGGAAACATCTGTCATATTGGAATTCGCCAAGCCGATAGACGCGCCTATTAGTGTACTAGTATACCTCGAGTCACAAGCCCTAAGTAGACAGATTTAGGAGCGTTGTCACTGACTTTTCATTACTCTGAAGTGTATTCGCATCCATTTTAATAGTGAACGAATCACGTTCCAAATTTATTGGTGTTTGCAAAGAATGAAGCATTTAAATTGCCAACTACGAGAGATTGCGGTAGTCTTATTGTGAATACAGATGTTATTGGTAGTGAAGGGATTCATTGGTTTGCAATCTATTTCAAAAATAGGCACCACATGTACTATTTTGATTCACTCGGAACTCAGCCCTGAAGTGACCATGTTATTGTAAAATTTCTCGAGCAGTTGCATATCCGCGAAGTTGTATGGAATCCCTCCCGGCTACACTCAACGAAGAAATGGTATGCAAACAGATAAAAAGCCGTTTTCCGATTGTGCGCACTTGTTGTATGGTATGGCGTTTTGTTCATATATATATATATACAGGGTGTCCAAAAAAAAAACTACTCTTTATAGCATCATATATTTTATAATTTTAAAAAACCAAACAATATATTGTTAGAGCAATTGCCAATGAAAGGTAAATTAGTAATCTAAGTGATCAAAATGTTATAGCAAGTTGTTTGCATATAAAATTTAACTACGAAAAGTGCTCAAAATGTTCTCCGGCGGCATGAATGCACATTTTGAGCACTTGGCGTAGTTAATTAAATTTTATATGCAAACAACTCGCTATAACATTTTGATCACTTAGATTACTAATTTACCTTTCATTGGCAATTGCTATAACAATAGCTTATTTAAGATGGTTATTGTACTAAAAACACGATTTCTTTCATTTAATAAATTGCTGAAAATACATTGAGTCTTCTTACCCGAAAAAAAAAAAGCTCGAAACCTAAGAAAAAGAAAAAACTTACATTATTTCGTTAATGATGTGGCAATCAATGGGTTGACTGCGCGGTAAAACTTCTACCTCCGTATTCCGGTCCACGACATGCGTTTCTTCAAAACGAAAAGATTGTATGCTACGAGTCAAATCCTCATCGGACCTTAAAGGAGAAAGAATAATTAATTAGTTCATACTGAATCTTTTTTAATAAAAACCCAATTGCTTAAAATATATGCAGAGTATTACAATGTGAAGATCTCTTCGAATCGCTCATAGTAGTTCCTTTAAGAGAAAATGCCGAACATTTCATTTATTATGGAATTTATAAAATTATTTAAAACTTGCAAAGGATTGCTATAAGAGAATTCCACGAATCAAAACAGGACTTTAGCATATTAATTGCAAACTAATCTATAAAATTGTGGATACCTATTTAAATGAAGCATTTTAAATGTGATGAGATGAATTACTACAACCCTCCATATTATATATATATATATATATATATATATATATATATATATATGAAAATGCAGAAGTGCTTTCTCCTAATGACAGGCACACTAAAATAAATAAGTTCGCGAATAATTGGATACAAAAAATAATTACAGGCACATAATTACTTGCATTTCTAAGTCAGTCCCTTGCGTCGGATCGTAAGGAGCGTCACTGCAAATATCATCAACGGTTTGCGTTGGAAATAATCCGTCCCGGTCGACTGCGTTAAAAAGATTAATTGTAGACAACGCGACAGTCTCCATCTTGATATAAATCTGGTAAACTGTAAAGTTGTCGATTCATGACGGAGGGAAGGTTTATTCACTGGTGAAAATAACTGCTGCGAGTTCCAGCTGAAAATACTCACTTTTATATGCATGATCCCGAAGCACCATCCCCAAAAGACTAATAGGCGGTTCTTAAGTTTGCTGATTGGTTGTCAATGTAACTGGGCGGGGCTATGATAAATTTGTGTACCAATCTTAACACCGATATAACGGACCCACGCTTTGGACGTCCTGATTGGTCGCCTTCACGAGTAATGGTGCCTTTATCGGTTCATTCTCTTTGTAGATTTAATGATCACATCTCAAGGTGAATGAGCTCACTTGTACGCTCTGTCACGACAATATTTTGCACTAATATTTGCAAGCATACTACTTGATCCTCAATTTTTCTCCATTTTGGTTAGGGAAATGGACATAATTTGAGCGGCGGGAAGTCATTACAGTACAAGGAGAACCTATGGTCTGAACCATAGGCCAAGCTAGGTTCAGAAGCCAGCATGCTGGAGCGAACCAGAGCCTCACCGCCGCCACAGTAATGATGAGTTGCAACATTAAATGTACATGGTTCCTGCATATTTTAGCTGTCAATTGTCACTCTTATTTGTATCTAAGTTCGTTCCCTCTTTTCAAGGGATCACCTGTAAATATCTCCAAGGAACAGTATTAGCGCCACTACTCTTCATAATCCTGACATAGATGAGGACCAGAGACAGCACAGTAACATCCAATGACAAAGATCAGTAGAAAAATAAGAAACCTTGAAGATCTCTACAAGCAGAATGTTTTTATAGAGATACAACAATAGAAGTTTAGCACAGAAATTTCAACTGTTACGGTACGGAAAAAAAGGGAGGATCTAAAATCCATGGAGTGCAAAAGATTAGACGCATGGTACAGAACAAGTCCCGATGAGTCGGGTGTACCTATGTGAAGTGGAAAGTACAAGCCAACTACACTACTTCATCAGGCCAACTCGAGAAGAAGGGCGATAAGCTTGACCTTCGTGTTAAAAATAGGGACGCGCACGTACTATTTTGATTCACTCGGGACTCAGTACTTGTGGGATGTACCGTTTTCTTTTCGATCCTTTTTTATATATTTTTTAAATTTTGCTGTGACTACGACCATCATAAACAAACATGGTAAATGAGTTTCAATATACTTATGAAAAATTGAAGCTATGAATATTATAGCCATATAGAATAAACAAGGCTTTCTTTCTGTGTATGTGTGTGTGTGTGTGTGTGTGTGCAGTTTTTCGCCTCTGTAAATAGATTTTAAAAATATTTTACATTCAAAAGCACTAGTAATGATAATAATGAAAACAATATATGGAATGAACGGAGACGGAAACCGGTTTTTGGGACGAAATGTGGGTCAAACCACATTCCATTCTAGCTTTTGGAGTAATGGAGTTTTTAAGCGTATCGAGTTTATCTCGTTACACTCTTGTCTTGGTTGGGAAGCGAAGTCATTTTAATGTAAATGTATTTTACTTTGTTTTTTTATAAAAATTAAATTAACTTTTATAAAAAAAATTCCGCGAATTCAAAGTATCTATAGATTTATTTAAGATATATATATAGTGTAATTATTATATTGAATGCATTTTTTATTGTTACTTAAATATACTAGCATGAAAGTACGAAGAAAAAGGAACTGCGATTCCTCAATTTCGACTTTGATTTCGCTAAAAAATTCTTTATAAAAAAAACAATATAAAAGTATATATAGCCTTCTCATTTAATTCTTTTGGTTGTGTATATAAAGTGCAGTTATTTTTTTGTTGTCAATTTGGTGTTTTATTTATTTCGGATTTGTATTTCTTTTATTGTTAATATTGGGATTCGTTTAAATGTATTGAATTAATTCGAGCAAATTAAGGAGAACTTCTCTTTCGCCTTTAATAAATAATATAATTAAAATAAATTGTGCCGTCTGGTAACCCTGCATATATAAATAATTAAATAGTGGCCTCTGGCAACTCATCTATATAAAAATAAAGTGCTTTCTGGCAACTCGCCTATGTATAACTAATTAAAATAAAAACAATGGGCAACTCTTCTAAATAAAAATTAAATGGTGCAATCTGGTAACCCTCCTTATATAAATAAATAAATATAGTGCTCTCTGGTAACCCCTCCATATGTAAATAAATAAATAGGTAAGTAGTATCTGGCAACTCCAGACCCTCTATATAACAGATGCTGGCCCCTGGACGCTCATTATGTGACGGACTCCGGTGGAATAAACTCTCTCCTTAGGTTAAGGCTCAGGTTAGGGTTTCCCTTTTGGGGGTGAGAACATCCCATCTTCTCCCCCCAAAGCACCCTGCCCCATTCATTGCAGCTTGGGGATAACCCCTCCCCCTTGCTGCATAACCCCCAGCGTAGGGGGTTTATAAACGTGCCCCATTCATTGCAGCTTGGGGATAACCCCTCCCCCTTGCTGCATAACCCCCAGCGTAGGGGGTTTATAAACGGACAGCGTAGGTCACAAAACCCATCATTCGTAGGTTACAAAACCCATCATGTATGAGGGATTTTTTTTATTTTTATGCAGGAAGGAGGGGCCAAGGGCGAACGCCCGCAAAAATAGGAGGGAGCCAAAATCAAGGGCCAAAGTTTTCGAGATGCCTGGACATTGCATTTGAAAGATTAGGTCATAGACAGAGGGGGAAAGATGGACTGAGGAAGGCTGTTCCAGAGTTCACCGGTTAAGTGAAAAAATGAATACCGATTAACCCTTGCATTAGAAAGTTCAACAGAATAGTGGACGTATTATGTTGTGGGTTGCTTTTCCTCTATTAAAATTGGCGGTATCCGTGTTGTTAACGGAATAATGAATTCACTTAGGCTATACATAGAGATGGGAGAGATACATTAAGAAATGTATCTTAGATACAAGATACTAGCTTATTGTCTATCAAATATATCTTCGTTAACCTTGATTTTGCTTCCGCCCAAATTTGTTCATTCGGACGAAGATCAAGCTTGTTGCTCCACCTTAGACGTACAGCTTAACGTGGAATCCGAACCACGACCCACCACGGACGGTCAGAAACTAAAAATTCCTCGCCTTGCCCGGACTCGGCGTCCCGATCAGCAGCCCAGTAATTTAACCACTTGGCTATCTAGGGTACCCATTTATCTACCAACCAATTTTTATGGTGTGGAAGGAGGATGAGCTGGGTTAGCTGCGCACCGCCTGCTGTCACCGGAATACAATATATGTATATATATGTATCTAATATACTTTCCTCGATACAATATACTTTTTCTAATCAGTTTAAATTTAGAGACTAGAAAAGAAAATTAAAAAACTTCAAGTCATTTAAATTAGCGATTTCCAACCTGTGGTACGCGGAGATCTTTAAGGTAGTACGCAAAAATGCTAACTCATAATTACTTGATGATAATGTTTACTTTGTATATAGAGATATTCTGGATCGACTTAAGCTTGGTCGTAATTGAATCCTTCAACAGAACAATGAATGATTCAAATGATAAATCATCTGGATGCGGAGGACGGTCCCCCATCCACGTACCCTCCAAACTCAATGTCGTTTAACTTCGCTAATCAACAGGAAGCGTGTTAAGACATTCGTTGATTGAAAACGTTCAGTCGTGAAATTACATTTCTTACCGATAAAAACTGGTTAACAAATATGAAATTTCACAATACTTTTGAACTGTACAAAACTGTATATCAATTTTTTACTGCGAGACCCACTATAGTAATTAGCAAACAATCAAGACAGAGACCAACCTAGTTTCAGTGGTCTCTCTCTAAAATATCTGACATCATAATACTTTCACTGAATGTAAAAATTTTAATGGAGTTTTGAAATTAGCATCATTTACTCTTGAACAAACCAACATAAAAAAAAAAACTCCCAAATCGAAAATGTGCTATCGGAAACAGCGCATAAAAGAGAAAAAAGTTAAATAAAAAATAATCATCAATTTCCATAAAAATTCAAATTAGAATGGCACGTTTTAAAGTTCATATACTTTACCGTACGTACTCTTTGACCATCAATGCTAAAAGAAAAACTTAAATTCCAAGAAACGTGTAGTCTTCAATTTCTGAAAATATTTGCACAATAAATATGTACTACATAATGCTTCCGAAAATACAAAACCTAAAAGTGGTAGAAATATTCAATACAACTAAAGTATACTATCGGTACTACTATTATCACGACAACGCAAAATCTAACCTAGTTCGCAGCGACCTTCGGTTGGCACACAAAAGTAAAGAACTTTAGGTATTAATTCAGTAATGGCAAACGCATTACTTTCGAGCTCCATATTTTATAAGCGAATGGATATTAATTAGCCTTAGCTATTAAGCTAATGTATTATTCTTATTAAAGCTTAGTCTCCAGCGACATTTTGTCTAGTATAAAATTATGGCCCTGCAACGGGAAATCTCATCAGATAATGTAAAAGTTATCCCAAGTTTCGCTTAACTAGGCAGATCTTCACCCGAGCCTAAATTATATCGGCTATAGGCCTAATAATTTGTTTACATACGATTGTTTATTACAACCCAAAAGAAAAACGAGTCCTCCCCATATTTCCGTGTATACTGTACTTCCACACCCAAAGGGAGCGAAAGCTCAAAACAAAGTGAAGTAGAGAGGGGAACCAATGTATTAAAAGCCTTTATCAATTAATTCGCTGGTGACTACTCGCAAGGAAAAAAGGTTATATTTATATACAGGGTGTGTGAAAAGTCGCTTCCTATTTTTAAATTCTTATTGCTCCTAAACGAAAAAGGATATGAAAACATTTCTTTAACTGAAATGAAACTTCTTTATTACCATTTACTTTGTATTAAAAGCTTTTCAATTTTGTAATAAAGTTAAAGTTCAACGTAGGCTCCAGCACTGTCCACACACCTCTGTAACCTGAGTGGGAAAATGCTGGAGAATTGCTCATCATGCAAGATGGGGCGCCACCACATTTTACATTAACTGTTCGTGCCCGATTAGATAACCACTTCTCCGGACGGCGGTTTGGCCAACGGAATGGCCTGCTCGAAGTCCAGATTTAAAGCCATGCGACTTCTTTGTGAAGCTGGGCCAAAGAAGAATGTACAAATCAAAACCAAGGACCATTGATGAACTTGAACACAAAATTAGTGATGTTCTTGGTAATGTACCACGTGAACTTCCCGAGTTCATCTTTTGAAAATGTACCAGTAAGGTTACAGAAATGTGTGGACAATGCTGGAGCCTATGTTGAACTTTAGCTTTGTATTAAAGCTTTTCAATTTTGTAATAAAGTAAATGGTAATAAACTAGCTTCATTTCAGTTAAAGAAATGTTATCATATCCCTTTTCGTTTAAAAGCAATGAGAATTAAAAAATAGGAAGCGACTTTTCAGACACCCTGTAGATAACGCGTGCTCGCGTGTGTGTGTGTTGCTGCACTTCATTGTCTTAAGCTTTTGCTCCCTGAGGTGTTGAAATATACACGAAAGCAGGGGTTTATTTTAACGGTCGTCCGAGACGACTAAGTATTCTAAATTAACCATCTCAATTAACCACTGGGGTTAAAATTTGACAGCCCGTTAATTTTAACCCCGGGGTTAATTTAAAATAGTTAGTCGTCTCAGACGACCGGACGTCACTTAAAAAAAACCCTGCGACAGTATTCGGAAGACTTTTTTTTTCCTGTGGATTGTTTTCAAAATCAAATAATTTATACATAAATTTTATGGTTTATACAGTTTTTTCTCTTACCTGAAACACATCTGACGTGGAAACATCACACCGTCCTCCAAAATTGTCTTTACGGGCAGTAAACTGAATAGAAACATCTTTGGTCAATCCCATTCCGAAAAGACGAATTTCCGCATCATTATCAGACTGAAGCTGAATAGTTCCATCTTCGTAAGAGATGCCCTTAGCGTGGCTCTCCACCCGAATGCCATAGACCCTTACTTTGCTCTGGAAGGGCAAGACTACGGTAGGCTCGCTGGATAACGAATTTCCGGAGAGCGCGTCATCAATATCCCGGCCTTGTCTCGATCTCGAGTTCTGCACACTTAAGTCGTCTTTAAGCAGATCGTAAAGAAACTCCGTAACATTATCTAAATTAGATTTTAGCTCACTAAGAGAATTTGTACTACTTTGTTTATAACTTACATCTACAGTAGGTACGATAACATTACCTCCACTACTAGTCCTAAATCCTCTATTTAACACCGATTCGAAATCACTAGTAGTTCTCCCCATTTCACTCGTACCATTTTTAAATGAAGACTTCTCTTCACCAACGGGTTGGTGATTTAAAGTCTCGACATAAGTTCCTCCCTCGTGAAGGGAATCGGGAGGAGGTTCACTGTCCGGTTCCACCGACCGTGGGAACCTCTCGAATGACGAACGTTTAGAGATCTTTCGGGCAAATTTCTTAAAGACCGATGAAAACGAATTCGGTTCAAAGTTCGGGCTGAAAAGAAAAAAAAAGAAGTTTAGTATGGATTATATACAATTTTTTTTTAGGCAGGAAGGCGGGGCCAAAGGCGAATGCCCGCAAATGGCGCTACCCACCGCCCTCACGGAAGAAGAAGGTCAAAATCAAGGTCCAGGGGGGTTTTCGAAATGCCAAGACACTTTGCGTTTGAAAGATTGGAGGTCAGAGACGGGAGAAAAGATGGATTGAGAAAGATTGTTTCAGAGTTGATCGGTTGAGTAGTTGAAAGATTGAAAATAGCGACTATATAACCCTTGCGTTAGAGAGTTGGACAGAAAATGAGTGTGTCGAAAGTGTGGTGCTACGTGCTCTCCTTAAAGGAGGCAGCATGCAGTTAGATAGGTCAGAAGAGCAGTGTCCGTTATAATAGCGATGATAAAGAGTGAGGCAACATTGCGGCGAAAAGAAAGGGATTGAAAACATTCAGTAAGAGACTGGGAAATAAAGCTACGAAAAGCCTTCGATTCCACCTGGTCAAGTACGACTGCGTGGATTGAGTCACCCCATACACGAGAAGCATACTCCATACAGGGGCGTACAAAACCCTTTTACGGAGAGAGCAACTAAGTGGGGATGAAGAAACTGCTGGGCCAATACACAGCACACCTAACCTCTTGGAAGCTGTTTTGGAAAGAATATATTATGTGATCTTTCCATGAAAGAGTATGAGAAAAGGAAACGCCAAGAATGTTAAGAAGAAGAAGGACTGAGTTGTGCGCGTTGTTGAAGGTAAGGGGATAAGTCGTGTGGAAGATTGTGACGAGTAGACAGATGAAGGAAACGAGATTTTGAGGGAGTGAAATCCAGAAGGTTTTCTCTGCCCCGATCAGAGATGACAAAGATCAAAGGTCTGGTGTACCATAGCCGTCCAACGCGAATCATAGAATGATACACACATACATATATACACAGTGTTGGGACTAACGCCTTACTCATTTTGTAACGGTAACGCCGTTATTTTATTTATACTGTAAGGAAATTGGTAACTCCGTTACTTTTCATTCCATTTTCAATCATCATTCGTTAAGTACTTTCTTATATGCTCAACTTGGAAACGTATATGAATAAAAATGGCTTCACACTAAACGTGTGGAAACATGTTTGAACAACACTCGTGACAAGGATATCCTTCGACCCAAGCGAGGTCGTCTTTCTGATACCATTTTTGAAAAATTAGTTTTTCCGTCTTCCTGAAAGACATTCAGCAAGTTTCAAGATTTCTAGTTTTTTCTTATAGGAATAATCCATTAATCGTTTAGGCATTTTGTAATTTTTTATTCACGATTTATTTTAGTGGATTCTCATCAATAATTTTCGTTTTTGTAATACTGAGTGCAAAGAGCAATTTTATTTTACATTTTTAGTTTTTTACTCAAGATCTATTGATCGTTATTAATATTATTTCAAGTAGTAAAATTGTTAAATTGTATTCCTTATTATTTAAGTACAAGTCTAAAACCTTGATTAAATATTTGCTCGATATTCAAAAATTCTTTTATGATTGCGATGTAGATATATCATTCTTATAGAGAAATACTATATTTTCTAGTTTATTATAAAAGTAACGGTAGCGGATTACTTTTCCATAGGAGTAACTGTAGCGGTAATGACGTTACTTTCTATTGCAGGTAACGGTAACGCCGTTACTTTAAAAAAGTAATGCGCCCAACACTATATATATATAAATAGAGTTTGGAGGAGGAAACTGTACACACCAATCGACCAGAGAAGTACTAGTTGTCCCTACACTTTCAATATATATATATTATATATATATATATATATATATATATGCTCCGGAGATGGACGTTTGGCAGGAGACGGAGTGCTGGAACTCCCGTTTCTCCTGCCGCTGTCCCCTTTAACTGATCCTTTTCCATGTCTCGTCTACCCTGTAAGCAGTCCAGCATGCTTTCAAACACGCATTTCTCCCTCTATTCTTCACTACATACAGTATATATTGCATTTTACACACTCCACAATCTCCTCAAAAACAAAACAAAAAACAAAAATAAACCCTGAGCCTCGGAGACCTCGACTTTCTCCTTCTTACACGAGGGGGTAAGACATTTTTGAAGGCGGGCGCTCGCCCTTGGTCCCTCCTCCCTGCATAAAAGAAAAAAATTAATTTCCTCTGGGTCATTTCAATTATATAGAAATCAGTACAACCTTCAGGCCTAGACCTAACCGAATCCAAAAACTGCTTGTATATAAATAAATACCCACTATATTCTCAAAATTCCATAATTGCAACGTAGCTACTGTCGCATTATAAATGAATCAACATTCTTACAACCCTAGGCCTACTTTTCGGAAATATTACCTACTGGTTGGTACCTCATTATCAGTAATAATTAGGGCAGGGCATGGTTATAATTAATCAGTTAATCATTGTTTTGAATATAATTATTCTTTAATCAAAAAATATTTTTGGAAAATAATGATGGTTAATTTTCCCCATAATTTCATCATTATTTTACCATAAACTTTTGTAATGTGGCATTTGAATTTGGCATTTTTTGCGTGTATAAACTGGCTAATCTGCTCATGCCTGGTTTCTTGAACTAAAGCAAACTAAATGGATAAACAAAATACATTTTCTTCGGTCTTATCTCCTACATCAGAAACAAAGCTCTTTCTTACCCTTTTCACAAGTACTTAATTTGTTAATAATTTTTAATCAGTTAATCATTGATTAATTAGAAAATTTCATCACTTTTTCCCAAAATAATTAATCAATCATGCTCTAGTAATAATGAGTGTGGTACCCGAATGGTGGTCACTCGGATTTGAAGTCTGGCAAAATTAGACTGTCTCAATTAGGTTATAGGAGAGGTTAACACTATTAATATATTAAATTCGAGTTAACCAACATTAACATCTCCATATTAACAGTAGGGGCTATACAAGAGAGCTATAAAGAGGCGGGACTAAATTCCCGCCGTCGCGTCATAAGCCACAGGATGTAAAGTTGCTAGGCCTAGGCTACAGTGTAGATCTATTTGTCTGTAAAGGTTACATTCCACAATAATCCCTACAAAACTAAAGTTCCAAACGATAAGGCATTTGTAATTCGACAAACACCATTTTTAAATGGACGAAGGGTTTGCATATATATATATTAATTTCGAAGATCCAATGTATAAATATAAAGTTCAGAGATTATGTTAGAGGAGGAGTGGGGGCTACGCAGAGGCTACAATAATTTCGGATCACCTGAAGATCAGGGCCCCCAGCCTTTTTAGTTAGCTTTGTAAGGCTAATTAACGAAAATATCACAACCTACCCTAACCAATCGTCAGTCAAGGGCGTACATATTCACCTAACGATTGGTTAGGTTAGGTCGTGATATTTTCGTTAGTTAGCCTTATAAGGCTAACTAGAGAAGGCTGGGGGCCCTGATCTTCAGGTGATTCATAATTTCTAGTTAACTGAATTTATTATTTAAAAACGACGTGCTAATCTCTCCCTTTGATAAACCTACTACTGTAAGGTACACATGGTATTTATTGTCACAGAAATGCCCTTCTTTATCTACGTTGGGGCCTACAATTTGTCTTACGTACCTTTTAAAACTATATAAAAAATAAACATGATCAAGTTGATTCCGAAATCGCCCTATCCGTTTGCAAACCCAACGAGCTAACCACTACCTAACTTACTTGTAGCTAGCCTACAGGTTTAAGTTGGTAGCGATCTATTTTAATAAAATGAAAGAGAAAGGTTACCGTTACAATACAAATTTCTAAAACTGAAAACTTGTCACCTAGGTCAAAAGTTCAAGGAGACTATATCCCACCCCCACACTCACCCCGACACATGTCACTGTTTGGATGAGGGTTTTAGATTTGTAGCACTAGTCGAATTGGTAAAGTAGTAAATCCAAATAGCTTAATCCAGCTCTCCAAGTGTGCATTGTCTTTATAAAATTGCCTACCCTAAGTTTTCTTCTTAGGCCTCAGTCAGTTTTATTTAGTTTTTACTTGAAATATGCACTAAAAACTTCAATGAAATGCATGAGTTATGGTACCATATACCGTACCAGTTGGTTTATATACTATAATGCCCATGATTTGCATATCTAATAGGTCTATTTGAAAATAGTAAGTTTTCACTTACTAATTAGCAATGTTTTAATTTCATTACAATACTATAAATATTCCAAGTCAATTAAATTAAAGTACATAATTCCAAACTGGACTGTTATAGGCCTACTTAATATTTTTATCAATAAATTTAAATAGCCTAGTCTAACATACTTTCAAGTAAAACCATCTTAATTCTTTTAAGTTACGCAGTCAAGTTGTAGGCCCTAATATTGCATCGTGTTACAACAAAAATAAGTCAGAGGTGCTTTAAATTTTAAGCAGCAGCAGCCTAATCTACTAGAACTCACGTTCAAAGGGATAGGTTCTACGATTTAAATTATATAGCAATGGTCAGTTTTGGCCAGTTACTTTCTCTGAAAGGTCTACATAGCCTAATATATTCATAAATTTTAAACCCCAATAATATATTTTCCCAATTTAATATTAAAAACAAAAATTTTTGAATATTTCATAAAATTACCTGGAATAACTTTGTTTCTCTGGATTTACTATATGTATTTTTGAGGCTTCTCCCTGATGAATCCAAAGAGGCTTTTGGTACATGTTTGATAATTTACTTGAACTTGAACCTTCTGGACCTAAACACACCCATACATCCTTCAACTCGCTGAAGTTCTTAGTTACAGATGATGGCAGCAAAAGATCGACACGGCTACTTTTATTTACACTTTCAAAATCACGAGATTTAAGTACAGGGGAAACCAGTGATTCTGGATGACAGTACTCTCCTTCAAATCCAGGGCTCTTCGTCAGTGTCGCCCGTAGCCCTTCTACGAGATTCTCACCCATTAGAATCATTTGGGAGAAACTTCCTACAGATATTTTAGGCACCAAAGAGTTTTCTTCGTCTATTTTAGGAAGTATTATTATTATTTTAACTGAACTAACACGTACGTTGATAGGTAACCGAGCACCTCGCGAACAATTCGTAACAATTAATGTTATAATAGCACATACAACAAATCTTAAACTTATTAACCTCCAACGACAGCTCGCCATAATGTAAAGAAAGCGAGCGATAACTATCAAATGAAGATGAAGCTACACTGTTTATCGAGAGGCACTAAATTTGAGTCGTTCTAAAGTTGGCAAAAGGCAAACTGTTTCTGAATACGATAACGTGTTGTCGTACCACATTTTCCTTAATCAATCGATAACAAATGAAAACCGGTAGCAACGCACAAGTAGACATATGCTTTCACTTGCAAATTGATTAATTTGTTACTAATAGTATGTATATGTAAATGTTAAAGTGAAATAATTTATAAATCTGCAGTATCTTATGAATCAAAGCTAATATTACCACAGGAGAAGTTAACACTAACTTTAATTCTCGCTAAAAAATCCATACTGAGTGTTTCGTTTTCTACCACAGAAGTTTAAGGGTAACTGAATTATTTCATTTTTACGAATGAAGTCATTATAATTTCATTGTTACTTCCTAATCTTTTGTAAATTAATTTGTAAAATATATTATAACTGAATTATTTTATTTAAAGGCTCAACACTGCAATATCCTTTAGCTAGTATAAGAAACTTTCAAAAGATATCAAATAATCAATTTTTATAATTACTATCATTTTTTCAAGGTTGTTTAGGCCCTGCAAAATTTTACTGATTCATACTAAATTTTAAGGTAGATTACCTTTAGTACATGACAAATAATTAATAAATAAATAAATAAATCATGATGTAATTATATATATATATATATTATAATGCAAACCCATAGGAAAAAAGAAAAATGATTCCAAGGAAGTTTGCATCATTTATTAATTTCACATGTTTAATTGTGAAATTCATTCCATTTATATATAGTATATATAAAAAACTGTCTATCTACATATATATATATATATATATATATATATAGAGAGAGAGAGAGAGAGAGAGAGAGAGATTAATATAGGGTTCAGTAAAGTGTCTGTATTTAGATGTAATCTGACGAGAGGACTTCATGAGTTCATAATAATTATATGGGTCTTATTTGCGTTAGTGTAGAATGAATTTCATACAGAGCAAGATTCTTGTAGTTCAAATGGAAGTTGAAGTTCATGGAACTTCTCAGCACTATTTAACTGAGACATAATAACTGATTCTTACCAATAAGGACTTTTCATGTTGATAATATCGAAACCTATTAGGCTTGAGTGTGAGTATTTTAGCGTAATAAGCGCACTTTGCAAGTTGAGTCAGCTGACTGGCGTAAAATGTTTTTCTTCGAAAGGTTAAAACTGGATCGGAGAGTTGCATAAACGTAAATCACTACGTATAATAAATTCTTTAATGGTCTGGGGCATGGGGCTGCTTACCATATATACTTGGTAATTTTATTGTTATCTGCTTTCTTTTGATACTTCTCTCTCCATCTTGTTTTCGCTCAGTTACTTATAAAACTGGATCGAAGAGTTGCGTAAATATAAATCACTACATATAATGAATTCTTTAATGGTCTGTGGCATGGGCTGCATACCATATATATTTGATAATTTTATTATTTGCTTTCTTTCGATACTTCTCTCTCCAGCCTGTTTTCGCTCAATTACTTATAAATTAAGGTTAAATTATACAGGGTGTCTTAAAAGTCCCTGTATATATATATATATATATATATATATATATATATGTATATATATATATATATATATATATACTTGAGAGGTAGATGGAATATTTGAAGGCTTAAACATAAATTCAAAGAAAGTAAATTGGGAAAACGTAAATAA
This sequence comes from Bathynomus jamesi, assembly GCA_023014485.1. Taxonomy (NCBI): domain Eukaryota; kingdom Metazoa; phylum Arthropoda; class Malacostraca; order Isopoda; family Cirolanidae; genus Bathynomus; species Bathynomus jamesi. The sequence continues at coordinate 923,830 of JAJOZX010000640.1, read as the reverse complement.
AGATTTAAAGGAGGTAAATTGGGAATTGCTACTACACGAGAAGACTCCACAAGAAATACTATGTATAATAGAGACGGAAACCAAACCTATAATACTGAAACATATTCCAGAGAGACAGGAAAGAAAACGTAGCAAGCTCGAGAGGAAAATCAGGACTCTATTCAGGCAACGAAGACAAACCGTAAAACATCTCCACAGATGCAGAACTGATGCAAAGAGACTCAAACTAGAGAGGAAACTTCTAAGTCCGAGATGGAAGTGGAAAACCCAGACGAGTTTTTCGACATCGACATTGATACAGATCAACCAAGATCAAATCCCGGCACAAACCTATTAATGGACTTCGAGTTCACGGAAGGAGATGTAATTACGGCCTCATCATAGATGCGAGACAATTCAGGGCCAGACACATGGAGTGCCACATTTCTGAAGAAATGCAGAGTATTGCAAAACCGCTATGCTTACTATGGAGGAAATCACTCGACACAGGACAAATTTCACTCCCCTTAAAGACGCGAACATTGCACCCCTATTTAAAGGTGGTAACAGAGCAATGCCCAAAAATTATCGGCCAGTGGCTCTCATCTCACACCTTATAAAGTGTTTTGAACGCATAATTAGAGGCAAAACTACCTACTACCTACAAGAAAAAGACTTATACAACCCAAATCAAGATGGATTCAGGGCGGGTAGATCATGCCTGTCACAGCTGCTAGACCACCAGGAGAAAATATTAGGAACATTGTGTCGAGGACAAAACATTGATGTAATATATACTGATTTTGCTAAAGCCTTCGATAAATGTGACCATGGAATCATAGCACACAAACTTAAGGATACAGGAATTACTGGAAAGCTAGGAAGGTGGATATTTAATTTCTTGACGCAAAGAACGCAAAGAGTGGTGGTAAACGGAGTTAAATCGGAAGTCTCGGAAGTCGTGAGCTCTGTCCCACAAGGGACAGTATTAGCTCCCTTGCTGTTCATAATAATGATTGCAGATATTGATGCAGATATTAAGGACAGTATTCTATCATGCTTCGCAGATGACACAAAGATATGTAAGGAAATATTGAACGAAGATGACATAAGAAAACTACAAAACGACATTGAAACATTATTCCAGTGGGCAGAAGACAACAATATGAAGTTCAACGAAGAAAAATTCCAACTTCTAAGATATGGTAATAACAAAGAGCTACAGAAAAAAGGATACAAAACTGCGCAAGCCAAAGAGATAACACCAAATCCACAAGTCGGGGATCTTGGAGTAATGGAGTAATAATGTCGTCGGATGCAGAATTCAGAGAGCACTATAAAATCAAAATCACAACGGCTAGAAAAATAATGGGAATCATCTGGAGGAGCTTCCGCAGCAGAAAAGCAAACATCATGCTCAAATTATGGAAGAGTCTAGTCCTACCATTAATTGAGTATTGCTCAGTACTCACAAGCCCACACAGACAAAGAGACATTGCGAGCGTTGAAGCTATACAAAGGGCTTTTAGGTCTAAGATAGAGGAAACGGAAGGTGAAGACTACTGGTCTCGACTACAATCCCTGGAACTCTCTTGAAAAAAGGCGCGAGCGGTACATAATAATATACATATGGAAAATACTTCAGGGCTCTGTCCCTAACCTCAGAAATGAAATAGAAACAAACTGGAATGAGAGAAAAGGCAGATTTTGTACGGTCCCAGCTGCGGTGGGACAAGGGGCCATGAAAACGAGGATGGAAAATACCCTCAGAATACGGGGTCCAAAGCTTTTCAATGTCCTTCCAAAAGAAGTGAGGAATTTCCAGCACACTGACCTGAATAACTTCAAGAACCAGCTGGACAGATTCTTGTGCAAAGTCCCTGACCAGCCATGCGTGGCTGGCTACGAGGGCAGGAGGAGATCAGAGAGCAATTCCCTCCTTCACCAAGTCCCGCAAATGAGGCGGGATACTGCAGAGGGGTCGACCGCAGGTTGATCCTGAACCGTCGTTCAAACTCAATAAAAGTAACAAAAGTAAGTATATATATATATATCTATATATATATATATGTTAAACACAGACCGTGCATGGAACAAGGAACTCTTCTGGGAGATTACATGGCATCCCATGGTTGCGGTACGTCGACGATATTTTGTGTATCTGGCCCATGAATCGTGACCTGGATGACTTCCTCCTTCAGTTAAATGATCAAGTCCCCTCCATTAAGTTCTTTAGAAGTGGAACAAGACAACTCAATCCTGTTTTTGGATGTGCGTGTACATAGGGAAAGCCCAGGTTTTAAGTTTAGTATCTATCGGAAAAAATAAACAATTTGTCCTACGTACACTTTTACTCGGGACATGACACCCCTACTAAGAAGACCATTTTTTCTTCAATGTTTCTCCGCGACCTTAGGATCGCCAGTCCGGAATACATCGATGCCGAATTGGAAAAAATCAACGGTATTGGAAGTGATCTGTGTTATTCATCTGCGTTTATGGAATCTTGTCTCAACAAGGCAAAACGAACTTTCTATCGTGTGACTAACACTCGTACTTTGTTTAAGAATATTTTAGTACTTCCATTTTTCCCGGGCTGTTTAGGCATTGTTAATGTACTTAAACTTTTGGATATTAATGTAGTATTTTCATATAACAATATCGTGAGAAATATCATAGTAAAAAATAGCCCTACCAATAATTCAGGCATTATCTATAAAATTGGTTGTAAACAATGTGATTCCTTTTACATAGGTCAGACGGGAAAGGATTTTCACACACGTATAAAACAGCATCAATATTCCGTTAGAACAGGACAGTCGTCCACTGCCCTTTTTGTCCATTTGTCAGAGTTATCCCACTGTATTGATTGGAATAATGCTACAGTTTTGTTTCTAGCAACATTGTTAATAGAAATATTCTTGAGTCTGCCATTATCCAACTTACAAATAACTTCAACATAAGCAAAGGTCTTTTTCAACTCGATCCTGTTGTTTTGAATTCCTTCAGAACGGATTTAGATAAGAAGGGTAGAACGCTAAACCTTTGGTAAACTTGTATGCTACTCTAATAACTTATTTTTCAATTTATTTTTATATACATCGAACTTAGACAAGAAGGGGAAGAGTGCTAAAACCTGGGCAGATTTCCAGTATAAATTTGTATGCTCCTCTTATAAGTTTTATTTTTATTTTTATATTTATTATTTTTTTTTTAATTAACCATAACATTGGTTGGAAACAATTCATTTGATCTTGTGTTGGATTCGAGCAAAGTGCTAAAACATCGATAGTTTTTTCCTTACAAATTTGTATGCTCCTCCCACAATCTTTTAATGTTTAATTTTTACTTTTATTTCTCCGTTTATTGTATATATATATATATAGGCTGTAACTCTTTATGTACTTCAGTGTTCCTGAGGATGTCATTAGACGAAAGCGTTTGAGCACCATTCTGAAACAAGGACCATTCTGAGTTCATTCCCATATATATATATATATATATATATACACACACACACCAATATATATAACCAAAGGTTATATATATATATATATATATATATATATTATGCACAGGGACTTTTGAGACACCCTGTATGTGGGTGTCTGTTTCACCTTAATTTCTTTCTACCACTGAAGTCAACATTAGGTTATTTTACCCTTTTAATTCAAATTATCACTTCTGCCACAATGGAGAACGCTGGTTTAACGTTCTCTCAGAAGCAAGACAACGGAAGTGTGGTGAATTAAGTGATATAATTAATACATTACCAAGTTATACAAAATATCATTGCTCTGTAAAAACATTTATTACTTTCATTTAATACAAGACTTACTTTCTATAGTAATGAGGTGAATATGAAAATATACATATATATTAAAAATTATTAAGATTGGTTTGAAAACCGTCGACAGTACACCTTTCCACGCGAATATAGAAGTTTATTGTGTTCTCGACGAGGAAAATTTTAGCCAATAAAACTTTAACCAACATATCCCTTTATCTTTACCAACATTACTCGTATGCCCTCATTCGTCCTTCATACGAATATAAAAACGAGTAAAAATAAATCTAAATGATAAAAGTTTTTGTCAAGAGAGTAAAAACGAAGTCGCTACTCTCGCCATGTTTACAAACGCTGAGACATCTTTCATTTTTAACCATTTTCAGCGAGTTTTGTGTTGTCAGTGTCAAAGAGGTTGAAGATTTTTAAAGTCGTGGTAAAATAAAATTCGAACAAAGTCATCAAAAATAAAGTATTGAAATTAAACCATATTTAAGATGATATTTGTAAGAACTGTTAAGAAGCATTCCTCGTAAACTGTGTAGCTTCATTGTAGAAGATAAACAAACTCAATGCTAATTTTGGTAAAGTTATCTCATTGTCGTAATTCATGAATAATTTATGTGCTGTTAATACCTGCGGCTTTCGATTGTCAATATTACACGATTTTTTTTCATGTATTTATACTGTTTTACTGCACACTTAACTTTAAGAATCTTCCTTATTTACATACGAGTATTACATAAAATCCTGTCCATGAATCCCTAATTTTTATATATTTGTAATTTTTATATATATTGTAAAGCTACAATTGCATTGACGTTTACATTTCCATTTACAGTAGTATGAATGAAGTGTATATCGCATTATAAAACGTTACATTTAAAGCATTTTCTATTTATAACATTAATCAAACAATTTTAGATTACGCATTAGTGAATGTCGAACTAAATATTTCTTACTTTAGCGTTAGATTACGAAACTAATTTTAATATAAATTTTAAAATTAGATATCGGATTATTTCCACCACAGTGTAAACGTTAAACTAATAACGGAGTCTTTCCCCAACTTTATTTTTGCGCTAGAATTACAAAGCTTATTCCTATAATAGGGAACAGTTAGTAAAGGTAGTCACTACGTTAAAACTTACAATCTTGAATAAAGAAATTTGTAGATAAAACCTTCGAAGCTCAAACTTTTTTTTATACCTACCTCAGGAAGACCAAATTTGTAACCAGATGAAATAAACACGGACCCAAATGTTAGTTCATATGTAGCCACACCTTCCCCTTCCAAACTAATTTTGAACAGAGGACACAAAGACACGTTGATATGTAAAACTACTACTTAAAGAATTGCTACACGAAGCTTTTGCTTAAGATAAAGAACGTTGCAAGAATGAAAAACAAAATATACCCTTTAAGGAAATAAATAAATTTTACAAACTAAATAATTAAACAATCGTATAATAATTAGTTCACATTGTGATTTAGTTAAATGAAGTGTGGGATATAACCCCCACCATTAGTGATGAGTAACAAGTTTTTTCGGATCACCTGAAGATCATAGCCCCCAGCCTCAATTACCAAATGATATCTTCGTTTAAACCTAACCAATCGTCAAGGGCGTACAGTTGACCTAACCGGGTACTATAAAGAAAAAAAACAATACATGGGGCGCTGATCTTCACGTGATCCGTTTTTCTTTTACCTCCGATGGTGCAATAAAACTCCTTTTTTTTATTCCTCACCCTCACTGACAGGAATGTTTAGTGCTAAAGAGGTGTGCGCTATTCTTATTTAAGAGTACTCGTTTCTTTGAAATCTCGACTAGACAATTTTGTGGCTCTCTACCATAATGAGATAAGAGTATATAACACTTGAAAATCCTACATACGTAATAAACACTACTATTTTTAAGTAACAAGAAGCTTCAACCAGTGATCCCGGCTCAGTGGGGTAACAATTTCCCTTTGAGCGAAATGGAGGCGCCAAGGTCAGAGATTAAACCCTCGATAGTGCTGGAAATAATCCGAGAATGAAATGGGCTGAATTACGAGGGGCAGTCAGAAAATACGTTTCACGGTGTATAATTTCGTAACTAAAGGACCTACATTGATTACGTTTTATCACGTGAATTCGTTAATCATTGTTGCCAACACCACGTCGATTGGCTGCCATCTACCGTACATTAGTTATACGAGTCAGTTGAACATGGCGGCTCGACTGGAACAGTGCCGTGTCATTCCTTCAACGATATTCCGAGTCTGTCAGTGGTCAAGAATATCTGGAGCGCATGTCACAGGAGATGAAACATGGGTTTATCACCGTACTCCGGAAATAAAAAGTGCCAGCATGGAATGGAAACACCCTGGGTCCCCGCGACCAAAGTAGTTCAAGATTGAGGTCCGCTGGCAAAGTGATGGTTACCGTGTTTTGCGACCACAAAGGCGTTTTGCTCGCAGACTTCATGCAAAAAGGCACAATCATCAATGCAGCTGCATATTGTTCAACACTGAAACGTTTACGAGCGGCCATTAAACGTAAAGGTCCTCTGGAATTGCTCCGTAGGGCAGGGCACCGTTCCAGTCGAGCCACCATGTTCAACTGACTCTCATAACCAATGTACAGTAGATGGCAGCCGAATCGACGTGCAATGTTGCCAACAATGATTAACGAATTCACACGATACAAACACAATCAGTGTAGGTCCTTTAGTTATGCAATTATACGCCGCGTAAACTCATTTTCTGACCGCCCCTCGTAGTTAGCCTGAGATCTGTACCAGTTTCAAGCCTTCCTCACTAATTATTAACAGGAAGCATCCGGAACCTCTACTTCTTAGAATGAATGAGCGTGCACTCTGAGTCAGCTGAGCAATCGGGTCCAAACTCCATCATCGACGATGGTGGTATTCGAACGCAGCTTGACACCAGTCTCCAACCAACTGAGCCACGGAAAATAGGATCGTTTAAACTTAGTAACAGCAACTGTTATGACGGAGGGGCCCTACGGCGGATCGGATCTATCTAGGTATCATTGCAGCATATGAAAGCGGATGAGTCACCCATTCAACGAATGAACAGACTAATGTCAGTAAACCTCGCTACTATAACGACAAACAGCTGCCACGACTTAGTCACGAGATAAGGATATAAATTGCATGTTCTGAATGAAGTGCTTCCGACTTCTAAAAAGGTCTCGCATCAGGGAATTTATCAAATAGGATTTAATCTGCCTTCAAAGTTTAACCCAAAAGAGGGATTCAGACAACACTAAACTTTACAGAGCTAACCAGTGGCAATAGTAATCCACGACTTGCTTCAGAACCTACTCAAAATACCTTCAATAAAATGTACTGATTACAGTAATAATTACAAAAGTAACGAACGTATAGAGCAAACAATCGCTTTGGGTACTTCGACTCTCCGTTCCGATACATGTCACTTGCTCATTTCTGATTATTTTCCCTACTCGAGACTAAACTCTGCAATAACAAAGACGGAAGCGTACTAACATACTTACAGCTTTCGAAGTCTTAGTTTATTTACAAACTCCTCAAATAAAAACAGTACGAGTTTTGAACAGAGGATATACTTAGGATTATACAAGTTCTGGCATCTCTCTCTCTTTCTGCATGAAGAAGCTTTTTAAGTTTCCCCAGAGCTTTTAAATTCATGGTTTATGACAGTTGGTCATTCTAAAAGATATTCTGCTGAAATTTTTGGAGTACTTACCACAAAAACTTTTCAATATTAAATGCTTCACCAAAATACACAAAGCCAACGAAATTTCAGCCCCGAATTCAGTAGAAACGTTGTTAATTCAACAGAGAAACCTACTTTCTAATTACTCCATAATTTCACTGGCTATCGAAAGTAATAAAACAAAAAGATTATAATGAAATTCACAAAGAAAATTCACAATGATCAGCCAACGAAAAAATTTATTTGTGATATACTAAAAATAAAAATATTTCCAATAAGTAATTTTCATAAAACTTTATACATACATAAAAGTTTTGTAATAAATTTAAAAAAAATTTATTTATATATATATATATATATATATATATATATATATATATATATATATATATATATATACACACATATATATATAATATATAAAGAAAATTGTACTGTCAGAAAAATGTTCAAGAACTCAAATATGTTGCAATTATATATATATATATATATTATATATATATATATATATATTATATTATATATATAATATATATATATATATATATATATATTATATATATATATATATATATATATATATATATATATAATATATATATATATATATATATATATATATATATATATATATATATATTAGTACATATGGAGTTTCAATCCATTTAATAGTAAACAAATTCACTTTTATCAAAGGCCTCTGATTCCATATGAAAGTTACATTATCACTATATCTAATATACAAGAAAAACTGACACTTCATATACAAACTTTAACGAGGGCGTGATATATATATATATAACTGCAATGACCACGCAGTATATTAATGTATAGAAACGACGCAAGTATAGAGGAGCGCTCTGCACACGAGGAAGAGAAACAACGAACAAATGAAAAATGAGATGAACCGCTCGGGAATCGAACCCAGGATCCTCCGATCGCCGGTCAGATGCGCTATCCATTACACATCGAGGCCCGTGGTGTAATGGATAGCGCATCTGACCGGCAATCGGAAGATCCTGGGTTCGATTCCCGGGCGGTTCATCTCATTTTTCATTTGTTCGTTATTTCTCTTCCTCGTGTGCAGAACGCTCCTCTATACTTACGTCGTTTCTATATATATATATATTATATATTATATATATATATATATATATATATATATATATAATATATATATACACACACACTTCTATTGAAAGTTCTATATCAAGGTAATTACCGATACATTGTAAAATTTAATTCCTTAAATAAATCATACCCTAATTTTACATCATCTAAATCTATGTTAACCGTTTTGGTTGGGGCAGTTACCATATTAACTAATAAATTTTGTACAATTTCGAACCATCACAACAGAACGCAATGAATGAAAATAGTCCATAATGGAAACATTAAGTAACTGAAATATTATCGAGTATGAAGAATATGGTACTAATATTAGTCGAGAGACTTTGAACAAAATTTGAGTCCATTGTCAATTATGTATATATAAAAAAAAAAAAAAAAAAAAAAAACAGCAACGCAAAATATGAAATGGATGGACTTTCAAACGAAGAGTGAAAATCTTTATTTTCCCTTTTAGACTAATCGAATGAATCCATAAACGTATTACAGAAGTAAATTTCATTCTGTTTCGTCGTCGTCTTCGTCACTATCATCTGCCTCCTCTTCTTCACGGAAATGTGGGACTGTTTCCTGAGTCTCTTGTTTGAACGCTGAATAATGACCTTCCTTGAATGCCTTCATTTCCTGCGAGACAATTCAACTCAATAATAATAATAATAATAATAATAAATATTAATGTAACGTAACCTCCTTCGTAACATTTAAACTCATACGACGGAGAGAATCTACAGGTTTGCGTGGGAGCCGGACCACGGGTCGCTACATCACATGAACGCGGAAGACGGTCACCCATCTAATTACTGGAGAGACCCTACGTCCCTCAGTGTTGCTAATCTAACCAGAAGCGGTGTTGTGACATAGCCCCACTATATTTAATCAGTAAAATTTAAAATGTTTAATTTCTCTATATATTTACCTATGCAAAAGTGGTTGAAGGCAGAAGATATATTTCAATGTTTGTATAAACCATCGCTCAGTATCTATATTATAGTAGGGTGTGTCAATTTTGTCAACTTTTCTCAAATCAATTTTGGTAGTGAAAATAGTCTCTTTTCATGTCAAAACTTGAAATTGGCCAACCAAAATGAAATAAAATAACCCTTACCTACATCAATTTTACCTTAAAGTTTCAGATATTGACTCTCTTACTAAATAATAGGACATAAATTGATTAACTATTCATCTGTCACAGAATTATCCCACTGATCGCATATGGAGTGTTTTCAAGGTCATATAGTTGTTGTACAATGTACAAGTCACAACATGAATAGAACTGTCCCCCACTCTGTCCTCAGTTGCCTCTTAGATGTCATAGACGGTGGTTTGCTGTTATTGCTCTTGTACCTACTTCATAGTTATTCTACTAGACGAATACTACAGTTTAACTAAGTATGGATTATTGATTATTACAATTATTTATCATCATCATATTCTTCTGTCTAATTATGTTGAAATCCCATGAAATATTTTTTTATTGAATTTTAGAACATCGAATGACTAAACTTTGAAACATCGTAATTGGTATAAAATACTTAAATGTTTTTTCTTTCTTTTCAGATATTCCTAAGATGCCAAAATTGAAGACAAGAGGTCAGTCGTCATGCCACTTGAGCCTGTTAATCGGTACAGGCAAGGAGCTTCCCGTATCAGAACTACCAACAGTGCGAGACATGCTGAGACTAGGGTTACTCCTTCGTGAACAGAGAAAGAGCTCATAAGGGACACGATTCCCCCTCTTCTGCATCAGTGGAAAAAAGCTAGTGTGTTATTCAAACCATTTGTACTCAATCAGTATAGAACTATTGAGCTAAAATTAACAAAGCTGTCGCACAAAGCAGTCGAGACATCACTTGGTAAAGGAAAACTGGCAAAAAATAAATTTCTGCACACACTTGATACTCTTCTTGACATTTTTAACTGCCAGTGTCCCATAGAGTTGTGTTCTGAAGCCAATTGTTCTCCCTCATGCAGAAGAGAACCTCACCCTCACATTGATTGTCGCTGTCCTCGTGAGAAGAAGATCCCTGTTTTGGAGCAGGCTTTCATAAAGGCGCAGAGAACAAAGGCAGGAGGCCAAAGAAGTATGCAGATTGGTTCGGCAGATTATTCAGAAACCAAAAAACAGATTGTTATTGCTAAGAAAAAAAGAGAAAATCCGAGAGGGAAGAAAGGAAGAAGAGTGAAGAAGCCACCCAAAGAGATGAGCTCTATCAAGAGGTTTCTCACTTCTTTGAAAGCTCTTCAGATGAACAGAAAGAAGCAACATCAGATGATAGCTCCAAAATGCCATCTGAACCTTCGCCGAAGAGAATGAAATACAACACTAAATACATCTCAAACATTGCTCTTGCCAGTATTCGCCACCATACGGGGCTACGAGACTGCAGAGATTGCCACTGCCGCTTGGATAGATGCAGGCCTCATCAGCCGAGAGGATACATCCTTAGTGATAGATCATAAGATAAGAAGAAGAGCACGAGAAAAAATAATGAAGGAAATATCTGATTAGCATGAAAAAGATTTGAAGGAGGAAGGTCTCTCTTGCCTTCTGTTTGATGGAAGAAGAGATGACACAAAAGTTCTCCTAGAGGTAGAGGGAATGGACAAAGTTTCCCGGTCTCATCAAAGAAGAACACTACTCTGTGTGTGTTCCGAACCTGGTGGCCGCTATTTGTTTCACTTTGTTCCTGAAGCAGAAGTAGAAGGCAAGAAACATGCAGAGGCAATTGCTGATCAAATAATATGTTGGCTTCAAGAAAGAAGACTTGACAGTTCACTGAAGGCCGTTGATGGAGACAACTGCGGTGAACACTGGATGGCAGGGCGGTGTTATGACGCATTTAGAGAAAAAACTTAGAAGGCTTGTTTGGATTGTATGTGATTTGCACACAGGAGAACTACCTCTTCGTCGTCTCATCCAGGAACTTGATGGTCCTACAAAGAGCAACAAATGGTCAGGCCCCCTTGGCAAAATGCTAGATGAAGCAACGGAATTAATTATAAATACAAAATTTCCAAAGTTCAAAGTAGGCCCTCCCCTTCCAGTGTTGTCTGAAGAAGTTATCAAAGACCTCAGCACGGATCAATCTTACGCTTATCGTATTGTTTAAGCAATCAGATCAGAAGAGTAGCCTCAAAATCTGGCTCTCTTGGAGATTGGACCCGTAAGTCAAAGTCGTTGGTTAACTACAGCAATTCGTTTCTGCAGGATTTGGGTTTCCAAACATGCAATGAAGGGCAAAATGCTACAGAATTTGATGTTGATTGTTGAATTTATTATTGGGTTTTATCTTCCTCACTGGTTCAATGTAAAACTTAATCCAATGTGGATGGAGGGGCCCAACCACGTCGTCTTTCAATTACAGCTACTGAGAACCCAAAGGAAAGTAGTGGTGGACATCGTGTTACCTGTGGTGAGAAGGTCCGCTTGGTATGCTAGGCCAGAGGCAGTTTTGCAAGCAATACTCTGCAGCCAATGTACCAAAGAGCGAACTGAGGCTGTGGAAATCATTCTAAAGCTTAGAGGAACATCACTAGATGATGACCAGCTGGGAGACTGCTCTGTTCAGACAAGGAAGGTACCTCCAATAAACGTCAATGCCACGAAATTGTCAGAATTAGTTAACTCGAGTTCGGAAGTTTTGGAGCCACCACTGACATGTATAACAAACAAAGATTTAACACAACTTAAAGAGGCCCCAATGCAAGTGCCAAAGTGGCCTTCTCACACTCATAGTGTGGAGAGATGTGTGAAAATGGTCACAGAAGCAGCTAGTCAAGTTTACAGTCACGAGAGGCGAGAAGGCTACATCATAGCGCAAGTAGCAAGCTGAATGCTGATGTCAAGGAACCGCAGCAAAAAGGACATGACTGCATTGGTTACTTTCAAATAAAGACTGAATGATATCTTATTGCCATTTTAAATGTTGATAGGATGTTTGCGCACATTTGTTATTAATTTACGGAAAAATGGAATTTTTGAATTAAAATTGATGTAGGTAGGAGTTATTTTTTATTGTTTTTGAAGCAAGATGATTATTTTGTATGCCAAATGATTACATTAAATTGCTACCAAATCACATGATTTTCAATTTAAACATTTCCATGTGCGGTAAGTTTACCGCCATCAATTCACCGCGGGAAAGTTCACCGCCATCAATTCACCGCGAGGTAAGTTCACCGTAAAATGAATAAAATTAAAAAAATTTTAACTTAAGAATTTAATATAGGGTTTAGCAACACTATTTAAAAACATTAAAATATAATTAGGACAAAAATTAAAAAAGTATTTAATTTTTATTTAGCCACAAAATTTAAAAACAAAATATATAATTAGGAAAAATATTTAACCACATTTAATTTTTCTTTAGCCACAAAATTTAAAAACAAAATATATAATTAGGAAAAATATTTAACCACACTATTTAAACATTAAAATATAATTAGGACAAAAATTAAAAAAAGTTAGGTTAGGTTAGGACCTAACCTAACTTTTTTAATTTTTGTCCTAATTATATTTTAATGTTTTTAAATAGTGTTGCTAAACCCTATATTAAATTCTTGTTAAGTTAAAAAATTCTTTTTAATTTTATTCATTTTACGGTGAACTTTCCTTGCGGTGAACTTTCCTGTAAACAGTCATTTATTTCACCCCCAAAATTGACACCCTAATATTATAGTCCCTGTAATATTTGTCTTTTAACTTCAGGCTACTTCAACATATTTGAAAAGGGTTACCTCAACATATCTGGCCTTATCTTTTCTTGCCATCTCTTCACATTTGAACCGCACCTCCTCAGTCACTGTAGACCAACGGAGCCCGAGCTCTTTGGCAATTTCTCCCACTCCCATGCTAGGGTTAATAGCCTTCACCTTAGGGCGTTCATCACTGCAGAACCAGAAGAAGGCCGACCTGTATAAGAAAGTATAATCAACACAAGATCTAAAGCCTCTCTCAGTGTAGGACTCACGCGGGTGAAGAAAGAGATTAATTCCCACAATCTAAATTTCTCTCCTCTTGGAAGGTGTTTTTAAATGTTTTGAGGTTTTGTAACATATGTCTTTCATAAATAAATACCATATGTACACCATTTCTACTGAAATGACACCCACAGAGATCTAAATTACTAATGACAATAAGGTACTCTGAATTTTAATTTTTCTATGCCAAAACTTAAACGAATGAAATAAAAAATTAAAATGACACGTACAAAGCCCTTTTAGGAGCGTTGGGATCTTTGCGCTGACGACGCCTTCGACCGCCTCTAACTCCTTTCGGTCCTCGATAATCAGACATTTCTGTATAATAGCGTGTTTTGTCTTTTTCTGCCAACTCATAAAAGGGTTGTTTCTCCTTCTCATCCATAATCTGTTACAATAATTTGACACATTAAGATGCAGCTCAACAAAAATGAAAAAATTACATCATTTACTACTTACTGTTTTCATTTAGCTATCCAAGGGTAGCTAAATGAAAAGAAATTAAATTTTTTATATTGTTCTTAAAATGAGGTACTTTATTTAAATCTGATGAGTAATATTTTCACAAATTCAACGTAAATAATAAATGTTAAAAAATGAAGTTGCCAAGAGGTAATTAGACTTAGCTGAACATTAAAGAAATTTATTATGAAAACAATGACACCACAATTTCTTCGATTTCTTCGCCGCAATGTTGCCTCAGTCTCTCTCTGGATATCATAAAGGACTTTGCTCTTCTGGACTCTCAAACTACATACCTCCTCCTTTAAGGAGAGCATGCAGTACCAGACTTTCGACACTTTCTCATTCCTTTTCTGTCCAACTATCTAATGCAAGGGTTAATCGGTACTTTCAGTCTTTCATCTACTCAACCAGTCAACTCTGGAACAATCTTCCTCAATCCATCTTTCCTCCTGTCTATGACCTCCCATCTTTCAAACGCCGAGTGTCTAGGCATCTCGAAAACCCCGGACCTTGATTGTGGCTCTTCTTCTTCCTGCATAAAAAAAAGTGTTCAATGTATCTCAATGTTTTCAATGGCCAATTGTAGTGTTGAGTGCCACTGGCGAACTGCTGTACAGTCATTCCGTAGTGTCGCTATTAACGCTTTGGAGCGAGTAACTTACATTTCTCATCATATTTCTGTTAATTATAGAACAATTGAACTTTCCTTACTATTGAGGGATGGTCAATGAACACAATGATGTATGTTTTAGCAAAATCGGCCAAATACTTTGTTTACAGCGAAAGTTCAAAGTTATGGTGTGGCTCGTGACTGCGATGCAGCTGGCACTTACACGTTTACTTACATTTGTCTGAAATCGTGCGATTTGTGGATATGTACAGAAAAAATTTAATACTTCGTCGAAAGTCAACAAAATTTGCTACAAATTCAGCCCAAGCAATTAGCTCTATAATTTTCAGTGCCCCCCGCCAAGGGGAAAATGTGTAGTGTCTCGTAACCGTGTGAATCTGTGGACCCAGACTATATTATTTGCACCTTAAATGCATACATAAATAATGAATATCATAGTGGATAAAAAAAAAAAAATAAAAAAATAATAAAAAAAAATATATAGTAACCTTTGGTTTGTTTCCCCTCGAATGGTTCAATCTGACGAAGGTTAAACTTTTCATTCCACCTTAGACCTACAGTTTAACGTGGTATCCGAACCACGCCCCACCAGCAGCCCAGCGTCTTTAACCACTAGGCTACCTAGGTACCCATTTATCTACCAACCACTTTCTTCATTGTGTGGAAGGATGAACAGCTGGGTTTTGCTGCGCGCCGCCTGCCATCACTGGGTCTCGATCCCGGGGCCGATGGATTCGTAGTCAGCGACGCTAACCACTACACCACCGAAGCGCATATCTATCTATCTCTTTTTTTTTTCCTATGGAATTGACCGCCGTTTCAAACCTAAATAGGTTCATATCACGGCGAGACTAAGTTAGAGCCGTGACAGTCGAAGGAAATCGAATATGGGGCTGACAGAGAAAGAAGCACCCTCTGCAAGAATGGACCGAAAACGCGTTGAGAACGAATGGAAATATAACTCCGGGAAGGACTGCAAACAAAAGGTTAAATAAAATAAAGAGGGCAAAAAATAAACACATGCTCAACAGTGAGAAGAACATGACTGAGGGAAAGACTCGGGGGGGAGAGTCTATACATAAGAAGGCCATTGGTCAAACGGGTGTGACCAATTCTCAGACGAGCCAATACAACTTCCTTATGCCAAGATTTATGATAAGATGATCAATGACGAAGAACAGGCTTGAAACGGTGGAGTTTGTTTACGCCAATGCCATCCCAGTCGCGCTGTCACCGCGACCTGAAATGGCGGCGGAGCGAAAGAATGAAATCTGAGATGGGGAAAAATTTAGGGGTAATAGGAAGAGGGCAAGCTCGCCTGGCCAAAGGGTCCACCTCCTCGTTACCGGCAATGCCCACATGGGAGGGGATCCAACAGAGATATATACACCGCGCGGAATAAGCAGCGAGAAAATGGACTAATTGTTGTATCTTTCGGACCAAAGGGTGTGTAGGGTCGTAAGATTCTAAGGACATCAGAGCACTGCAAGAATCCGAAAAAATTACAAACGAACTCGGAAGAGCACCAATATGGGTTAGAGCTTCCAAAACAGCAGAGAGCTCCACTGAGTAAATGGAAGTGTCATGGGGGAGATGAATACTCCAAACAGTCTTAGAAGGGAGATAGAAAACCGCTGAAGCGGCTACGTCTAACGGAGAAAGGGAGCTATCTGTATAGATATGAAGGAAGTGACAAGTGAGGTGTTCATGGGACAAGGACAACAGGACAGCACTAGGGGTGGACTTTTTATCAAAGGGACACATCCTTGCAGTATGAGATCGGATGTAGGATCCATGGAGGAAGGACCTGAAACGAGAATGGGAGGATCTGAGGTGGAGGAAGAGCATGATGGGAAAGGAGGGTATGGACAGTTGGAGGGTGGTGTCAAGAGTCGTCTAGAGGAAGTGTGTATCAAGGGTAGTACAGAGAAGGGAGAAAGGAATCCTATGAGCACGGTAATAACTTCGTTTGAAGGTATGCACGACGGTACTGAAGGGAGAGAGAGAGAGACTCCGCCTGGAGACTAGACACCGGTGAAGAGCGAAAGGCTCCGGTGGCCATGCTGAGGCCCCAATTATGAAGAGGGTCCAGGATTCTCAATCGAGAGAGAGAAGCGGAACCGTAGACCTCACAGCCATAGTCAATTCTCAATTGAACTAAAGAGGTGTACAGGCAGGAGAGTGTATGGCTATCAGTGGCCCAAGACATATGGGAGAGATGGTCTAAAAGAGCGAGGGTACGCCAGGTGGTGTGTCAAATTCTTCAAATGAGGAACCCAAGTAAGACAGGAGTCGAAAGCGAGGCCTAAAAATTTAAAAGTGTCCCTTACTGAAATGGGATTACCAGCTAAAAACAGCGAGAGGGGGGGGAAACAGTAGTAGTCCTACGTCTATGAAATGACATACACACAGTCTTGGTTGGGGAAAGACGGAAACCCACAGACACTGTCCATCTTTCGACGGCATTAACTGCAAGCTGCACCTGTCTTGCGGACACTCGTAGAGAACTGCCTGCGCCGTAAATAGCAAGATCATCTGCGTAGAGAGAGCACTTTATGAAAGATGGTAAAAAATGGACAACCAAATTCATAACCAGAGAGAAACAGAGAACACTGAGGACAGATCCCTGTGGGACTCCTTCCTCTTATGTTGTTAAATCAGTGTGCACTACCAACTTGAGCTCGAAAAGTTCGGTTTCTTAAAAAATTACTAATAAAAACAGGGAGAAAGCCCATAAAATCCAGAGAAAGGAGACGTTGGAAGACATAATACCTCCACGTCGTGTCGTAGGCTTTGTGGATGTCAAAAACGAGAGCCACAGTGATCTGTTTACGAGAAAACGCGGTTTGGAGATCATGACTAAGGAGAAGTAGAGGGTCTAGAGTGCTGAGGAATTGACGGAAACCAGACTGAGATGGGGGAAGGAGTCCTCGCCACTCTAGGATAAAGGAAGCAACAATCTTCTCCATTAATTTACAGATACAGCTGATCAATGCTATTAGGCGAAAGTTTTGAGGAAGGGAGGCGTCCTTGTCAGGCTTCGGGATGAGAATAATTATGGCCTCCCACCATCGAGGGGGAAACATACCCTCAATCCAAATTCGGTTAAAAGCAGTAAGTAAAAGGTATAAAGCCAAAATATGCATAGACTGTAGCATTTTGTAATGGATATCATCGGGGCCAGGCGCTGAATTTCTCTGGGAGGATAGGGCAGATTGAAGTTCGCACATAATCAACAACAATCGGTTATAGGGTTCATTATTCAGGCGGTTGAAAGAGATCCTCTCTCCACTGCATCTTTCCGTAATTGGAAAATCAAAGAATATCCGGCGACACTTGAAGCTGCGACAAACGAAGTAGCCACAGCATTCGCTACTTCTTTCGAATAAAAAATGTCCCTGCCATCGACATAGAGGACCGGGGAATGAGAGGGAGTGAACTTTCGGGAGATGTGACGGACCCAGTTCCAGACCGTGGCAATCGGGGTCAAAGATGTAATCGTGGAAACGTATTGTTGCCAGAAGTCCCTCCTGGCTTGTTTAAGGACTCGACAAGCCACTGCCCGAGCGCTTTGTATGGCAATGCGGTTATCTGGAGATTTATGGCAGTAAAATCGACGAGTAGCAGTCTTCTTATTTCGAACAGCCTCCGCACACTTCTGAGACAACCAAGGGACTCGGGTCAAATGAGAACAACATTGTCTACTGGGAATTGTCTTCTCAGCCGCATTCAAGATTCTCAAACCCAGAAAATCTAAACATTCATCCACCCATGAAAAATCGTGTGCTGTAAAGGACACGTAGGTAAGGGTACGATAGGAATTCCAGTCGGCTCTAGGAAAAAGCCAACGGGAGGAAGGTGGCAGATTAGGTCCAGGAACAATAAACGACAGCCGCATTGGAAAATGGTCACTCCCGTAGTCATCCCCTAGGACTTCCCAGGAAAAGTCCAGAAGAGCATCGGTGGAACAAAAGGAGATCAATGCAGGAAGAAGTATCAGTGTGAACGTGATAGTAAGTAGGAGCACCTGAGTTGAGACAATGGAGGGAGTGGGATGACATCAGGGAGATCAAAGAGCCAGCCATGAAGTGTCCCGGACATCACCCCACACTGGGCTACGACTTAAAATCACCTAAAAGAAAGAAAGGTCTACAGAGTTGATCAACAACTTCCACTGGCTCCTCTCGAGAGACGGGGGCGTGTGGGAGGAGGTAAACGGAACAGACGCTATACTACCGAGACAAAGAAAGCCGGACAGCAACCACCTGCAATGTAGATCGAAGTGTGAGTGGACGACAAGGGACTGATCTATGTACCAGGATGGCTGATCCACCTTGAGGACCGTGAGTGGGCAAGGGGTTTGTAAAGATGTAGCCAGTAGTAGAAGCATAGATAGAATCCAAAATTGTTTCTTGGAGACAAACACAGGCAGGTTGGTACATTTGTAAAAGGAGGGAAAGACCTTCATAGTTGGCAAAAATGCTGAGACAGTTCCAGTGAAGAACAGAATTAAAAGTCATTATAATGGAGATATAAGAGGACAAGATTTGAAAGTGTAAAAAGATAACAGAAAAATGTAAAATATAAGAGTTAAATACAAGAGAGGTAAAAGTAAAAGTTAACTACGAAGAAATAAACTTTAAATATGAAAGGGAAAAGTTAAAAGTAAAATATAAAAGGTAAAAGGGGATAACTACCAACCAGAAACAATGGAGCAGATACGGCGGTTCTCCAGCAAGTCTGGGTCTGACCCAACCTGTTCAGGCTGAGTCTGCAGGTGGGGATCAGCCGGGCGAGCAGGGAGAGATGAGTAAACAGGAATTGGAATGCAGGACTTCCTAAAGCGACTGCGGCGTATTCCTAAAGGAGCAGGGACAGAGACATTGTCGGAACTAAGAGAGGCGGAGCTAGAGGAAATGGTTGGCAGAGAGCAAAAATATGTTGGGGCCAGAGGGAGATCTAACAAGGAGCGAGTCCAACACCACAAGTTGGCTCTCCAACTGGCGGAAGTTCGAAGGGCGGTACAGATGACTTTGGTGAGAGATTGACGATGCCCACCTGTGAAAAGGGAATTGAGCCATCAGGACCCACAGTACATACAGGGTTCTGGCTTGGAAGAGGAGGAGTCACCTACCTGGGACAGAGGGATGAACTAGAACCTCGAGCAGGGTCTGGTAAGGGTACCACTCATAGTGGCAGGGGAAGAGTGTGGAGAGAGAACCATATCCGAGCGACGGTGGTGGCAGTGAGAAACTGGAGAATCAGGGGAGGTCTCATCGGCCCTACACTTAACACCCACCCACCCGACCAGCAAGAGGGTCCCCACAAGGAGGCAACCCCACAGACGCCCTCGAAGGAGAGAGAATGCGGCGCGGAGACATTCGGGCCAAAGAAGGTCGAGGAGAAATGCATGAAGACTGCTGAGACTGACAGAGCGGAGCTGGGCTGGAGTAAGCAAAGAAGGAACTAAGGGAAGAGACGAGGCAGAAGGGGGTTTTCATAAATGGTCAGGTTGCAAACGAGAAACACAGAATGTCCACAAATATGCCGTGTTCTTGCAGAAAATGAGGTGCCGCGCCTCAGTGGTTAGTGTTGCTGATTAAGAGTCCATTGGCCCCGGGATCGAGACCCAGTGATGGTTGGTGGTGCACAGCAAAACCAAGCTGTTCATCCTTCCACATAATAAAGATAGCTGAAATCCATAGACAGATTTGAAAACTAGCCACTTTCCCAGTTCCAATGGTGTAAAATATGTTGCTTTTTGATCAATTTTTAAATTTCAGCCTCAGGATGACAGTTACGTGGAATGGCCCTACAGTAGAAATGGTGTCTTCATTGAGCTCATTCCATGCTGTTAAAATGCACTCTCACAGTTAATTGACCTTATGAATATTTTGTCTGTAAACTTTAACTAAATGTCCTCATATGAAATCATCAACTGGATTTATATCTTGACTATTTTGTGACCAATCTTCTGGCATGATGAAATTGGGACTGTTTTTGCTGAATCTGTAAAAAAAACTACTCATCCAATTTAAACTACCTCTCATTTTAAGGAGACTATAAAGGATTTAATATAATTTCTGTTTTATGTAGTTATCCTTGGAATTGTAGTTCTTTTGGTCTGGTCAAAAAGGTGTCCAATTTTAAGGGGACACAGTATATGTATTGTACAATTATTATATATATGTGAAATATGCAAGATATTTCATGCAGGAAAATGAAAGCGGGAGTAGCAATGTTTCACTCTAATCACTGGAGTGAAATACGGGTGGAATAAAGCTCGAGAATACTCCAATGGCTGGAGCAAAATGTCATTAGTTCCCAAAACAATGTGTGTGGAGTAGTGGTTAGTGTTGCTGACTACGAATCCATCCACCCCAGGATCGAGATACAGTGACAGCAGGCAGCACACGACAAAACCCAGCTGTTCATCCTTCCACACAATAAAATTGGTTGGTAGATAAATGGGTACCCTGGATAACCTAGTGGTTAAGATGTTAGGATGCTGGTGGGGTATGATTCAGATTCCACATTAAACTGTAGGTCTAAGGTGGAGTGACAAGCTTGACCTTCATCAGAATGAAGAACTCAGGCAAAAGCAAAAGCAAAAACCAAGGTTAACCAAGTTTATACAGTATACTACAAAAGTTAGCTACCTGAAGAAAGCTCAAAACAATAAATGCTGTACCATACATCTGATAGTCTACAATGAGAGAATTTTTAATAACACTAAATGAGTGCAATTAGCTTTACAATCAATATAACTTTGGCTTAGATGGATCTACAGGCTTAAGCATACTGGTACAAAAGTTTTTTACCTTCCACCTCTCAGCGCATTTACGTGAAAATTCTGAGAAAATAACATTTTCATCTGGATGTTTCTTTTTGTGTTCTTCACGGCAAGTCTGGACAAAGAAAGCATAAGCAGACATTCGTCCCCTTGGCTTGGGATCAGAGAGCTTTGCACGCGGCATTTTAATAACTGTAAGAATACAAAATTAGAATTTTAATAAAGTACAAAATCTTTTTATCATCAAATTGTACCAAAAATCATACTGAAAATGTTCATAGGAAAAAAAAAATTATAAAAATCCGTAATTCATCCCTTAATATTAATTCACTGAACTTTGTATAATTTAATTAACCAAATCAAGCAAGTAAACTTATTCAATATTATGCTGTAGCTACTGTACTGAGGAGGAAAACTACAGGCTTCCCTTACCAACCATGATTCTTAATATCCATGCTTAATATTGTGTATACCATTTTGCCTACCACAGTACTGTATACAGTTCTGAGTATCCATAGGTTTCCATGAAGACAATGAGAAAGTGGTGGCATGGCCAAAGCTCACTCTTGCCACCCTTAGCAAGGTGATGCTAGTGGCCAAGACTCTCTCAGACCTGGTGGTTGATGTGGACTCCATCATTGAGAGAAGATTAAAATTTAAGCAAGAGCTGGAGGAGACGATGAAGGTCCAGAAGGATCTCCATAAGAAAATGGGGCAGCCATCCATCATTAACTTCATGAAAAGACCCTCCACCACCACCACTGCTTCAGCGACTGCACCTCCATGTACATCTCCCACCATCCACCAGCTCTGGGTTCACCACCTTTCATCCCATCACAATTGCCAAGTCACCTATTGATGATCCTGAGCCTGAAGAGGAGGGGAACAACCCCCCTTCTTTCTAACCCCCACCCCATCATCATTATCTGGAGTCCATTATCATTATTTAAAGTAAGAAAATGGTTCACACACATTATTACTCATATTTATCATGTTTAGTGCAGAGATACAATGTGTATTTTTGACTATCACAAATCTTCTGGAACTTTCCCCAGTATGACGATGGCTGCAGACCCCCTCCCCTAATCCTATTTTTCCCCATAAGCCTTGTCTTACCAATCAGTTTTACCGACTGCAAGGTTTTTTAGGAATGTAACCCATGCAGTTGGCGAGGGAAACCTGTATTCAATTATAAAATTTGCATGCTAAATACTCTAATTCCTTTATATAGGATAGCTACTACAGCTAAAATTGTAGCATTTCTTTAAAACTGATTAAGACAATTGTTAGCTTTTATTTAGGCCCTACATGGCAAACTGAGATTTTTCTAAAGTATTACTGTATTATACTGCTAATTCCAGTTCATAACTAGAAAAATTTAAGGTATAAAAATAAAGCTATGTTACTGCACATAAAATACTATGCAACAAACTTATCTTAAGTGATGGTGGTTGTGTACTAACTACAAATTTATTAAAATATACATATATATATATATCAAATCCTGGTGAGGAAATAGAAATAACATCATGGTTAAGATGTTGGGCTGCTGATCAAAAGGTCATGATATTGAGTATGAATGAGGCCTTTATAATTTTTTACTTCCTTGGTGGGTTGTGGTGCAGATACCACATTAAACTGTAGGTTTAAGGTGGGACAACAAGCTTGACCTTCATCAGAATGACAATTCAGGCAGCAACAAAACCAAGATTTTCATGTAAGGTATATCTTAATTTTCATTCAAAATGTTTTATTGGTGGGATGGAAATTTCAGGGTAGACTAAGTTTAACACTAGAACCACGAATGCAGTCATTTTGACTTTGTTTTTAAAATTCATAGTGCTGTTTGAAAGATACAAGATTGTTGGTTGATGACTTTTCCTAAATGTAGCTACATGATAAACACCAGTATGAAATTAGAATGGCTGAATCACATAAATGATATTATAATCACACACTACCTAAAAACACCAAAGGTTGGTCAATTTGACTGCTTTTTACACTACATATTTTTATTCATAAAATAAATATTACCCATAAAACTATTTTAAAAATAAATTAAACAATTTAACATATGTTAGTAAAAAATGACTATCTAATAAATAAAATATAGTATGAATTTTTATATAAATTGAATTGTAACATACAAATGTTCAATTCTGTACTAGTACCATTACAGTATTTTCTGATACATCTTGTAGGAATCAAAAGACATGGCTGAACAGAAAAAATGACCCTCAACAAGCACTTCAGATACTGGAGTCTTTTGGCAGATGATGATTTTGATGGAAGTAGCATAAGCGAGTAGGAAAGTGAGTCCTGGACATGACTCGGACATTAGTGAGGAAAGCTCAACTGAAGAACAGCTATCACAACCACAGCTCTCCAAATACAAAAGAGGAAGCTGCCTAAGCAGCAGGAGTATTGATCCTTCTATAATGCTAACTACTGTACCTGTGTCATCTGCAACAAATTTCACAAGGGACAGCAGATTGGCAGCTGGACCAGACTTTCAGTTTGGGATATCATAAATACCAGTGTAGGTAGGCAGGCTGCACAAAATATTTTGACAAACTCCAGGTCTCACACAGTCAGAGCTGGGCAATAAATACATTGAATGTATTTAAATACTAAATACATAGGAGAAATGTATTTAAATACTAAATACATTTTACGAATGTATTTAGATACTAAATACAAAAATTGTATTTAAATACATTTGTAAATACATTTTAAATACATACAAATTTTAACATATGCATTCACTAATTCGCTAAGCCATGACACGCACACGATAAAGAAATCAACCACTTTCGACTAAGAGTGGCACACAACTGATTGAACTGACACGTTGAAACATGAACCATGCTGTACTACACTGTCGACGCGTTGTACTGTGCTAGTACAGAACGTGTATTAAACCAGTAAAAGTATTTACATTTTTATATTTTGAGTATTTAAATACTATATTTAAATATATGAAAAACAATGTATTTATAAATACAGTTCTAAATACACAAATGTATTTAAATACTGCCCAGCTCTGCACACAGTATGCAAAATGCAACATAGACAACCCTCTAAATTTGTTTCACTTGTTTATTGATACGCGAATGTTACACCACATTCAAGTATGTACTGAAGTTGAAGCACACAGTAATGAATGATGATTGCTGGAAAATATATAAATATAAATATAAATATATATATATGCATGGCCAGATCTAGAAGTTGCGAGGCCCTAGGCAGATCTAGAAATTGCGAGGCCCTAGGCCTATATATATGAAAATATAGACTTAATTATCGGTACTATACCAGCAATATTAGAATCCTGCATAGACAGAACTATGCCAGCACTTAAAAATTAAACTGAACCAAAATAATCACGCATGGAAATTGTATAAGAAATATAAATAAACCATACAAATAAGTGTAAATTATAATATGAATCAAGATTTGTATAGAAAATATAAGACAATGATTTCTAAGATTATATAATATTATAGGTAATGACTTTCCATAGCATACAAACGTTTTTCATATGTGATGTATAAGAGATGTTGACATTTCATTTTTGATAATAGTGAGCGATTGACTTATCAGGCTAAATATTAATGCTTTAA
Organism: Bathynomus jamesi; assembly: GCA_023014485.1. Taxonomy (NCBI): domain Eukaryota; kingdom Metazoa; phylum Arthropoda; class Malacostraca; order Isopoda; family Cirolanidae; genus Bathynomus; species Bathynomus jamesi. Next base: position 898,737 of record JAJOZX010000640.1, on the reverse strand, counting down.
TATTTGGTTCAGATGCTCCTTGAATATTACAGCAATGCTTTTCTACTTTTCTTCGAGCTAAACTCTTCAATTAATTGAGAATAATCTAATGAATTTGTTATATCCTTTTCTATTGATAACATAGCTAATGATTGCAATCTCGCTTGAGACATGGTGGAATGCAAATATGTTTTAATAAGTTTGACGCAAGAAACTTCTTTCAGTCGAAGCAACAGTAACTGGGATGGTTAATACTATTCGAAATGCAACATAAACATTAGGATAAATCTCGCTTAGTTGTTTTTGCACTATATAAACAAGGGCACTTCCTAGATCTGTTTTCTCAGGTATAAACCTACAAAGTACTTTAACTTCTTCATAGAGTTCTAAATCATTAATATCACTTGAACAGAACACGCAAAACTGCTTGAGCGAGGCCCCCTTTGGCGCAAGGCCCTAGGCGATCGCCTATAGCTAAATCCAGGTCTGTTATATATATATATAATATATATATATATATATATATTATATATATATACAGGGTGGGCCGTAAGTTTCCATACATAGGAAAAATTAAACGTTTGTTTTTATGTTTCGGATACCCTAAGAATATGCGTGTAAGATCTCGTTTACTGATGAAGCAAATTTTTACGTCAATGGAGAGGTTAATCGGCAAAACATACGTTATTGGAGTAATGCTAACCCTAACTGGCTGAGTCCGACGAAGATGCAAGGTGCCGGTAAAGTGATGGTGTGGGCCGGGATATGGGGTGACAGAATTATTGGACCAATTTTTGCCAGTGGAAATCTTAATGCCGAAAGGTATCTTAACATGTTGCAAGAAGAGATTTTCCCATCCCTGCTAAACGAGGAAGGTAACTTCCCAGTTTACTTCCAGCAAGATGGAGCTCCACCTCATTATGGTCTTCACGTGCGTCGGTATTTGGATCAGCAATTTCCGGATGCTTGGATTGGTCGGCGTGGTCCTGTGGAGTGGCCTCCCAGATCCCCAGATCTCACCCCCCTTGATTTCTATCTTTGGGGGCACTTGAAGGCCATGGTGTATCAGGAAAAGATACGAGACATAAATCATCTAAAGGAACGTATCACCAACGCCATTACAAGCATAACGTCAACTGTGCTAATGCGTGTTCATCAACAGTGGGGAACACGTATTGAAATGTGTTTTCAAAACAATGGCAACCATGTAGAGCATATTATATAAATAAAAATGGTTGTCCATAAAAAAATGTTTATT
>JAJOZX010000640.1:860000-882500 GCA_023014485.1 Bathynomus jamesi | reverse complement strand
ACCAAACTTTGGAGCACCATATCTTTGGAACTGTTTGAGCTAGTGTTGAGAAAAATACCATCAGATTTTTCTTACTGAGATATGTAATGTCTGCTAATTTTTAAAAAAAATTAGTAATTATCTAACCCAGTGGTTCTTAAACTTTTTGACCCTGTTACCCCTTTTCCTGATCTCAACTAATCTCATTACCCCACACAAACTTGCAATGCTGAAGTTGTAAAGAAAGTGGAAAATTTAATTACTGAAAATAACTGAAATTACCTTTAATGTGATGGGTGCAACTGTTTTTTAGCTACAACTTCCTTAATATGTGGCAATGTTCCTGATAGAGCACACCTAAAGTCGGCTTCAAGTTGAAGGCAGTTCCTTGCTTTTGTTTTAATTGTAACCATTGCAGAAAATGCTTGTTCACATCGGTACTAGGGATTGTCATTTTGAGTCATTTTGTTTATCCCGGGATTCCGGGATAAAATCTGTCTTCGTCCTGGGATCCCAGGATTTCCCGGGATTTTTATTTTATATGCATTTAAATTTTTTATACTTTTAAAAAGGAATTAATATAAAAATTATAAAGATTTCATCATTTATTTATTTAAACATATTCCATTAGGTAACTATGAGTGTGAAATAACTAGCTTAAAAGACAGTTGAGTGTAACAACACGGCTATTTGTAAGAAAATCAATACTTGTAAAGAATAAGCATGCTCGTAAAAACACAAAAACAACTAAATATATGAAAATGCAAAACATAGCGCATTTAAAAGAACTAATTTGACTTATAATACGAATGTAGAAAACAGACAATTCACACTCTTATCACTCAGCCAGCCAAGTTCTAAGTTTAGTTATAAACAGTCCTGCAGCTGAAAAAGCTCATGATACAACATGTATGATCGTGTAAACAGGGTATTTATACTATATATACTAATTATTATGTAAGTAATTAGCACCGGGATATCCTGGGATGAACGAAAAAATCCTGGGATATATCCCGCACATAAAATCAACTGGGATCCAGGGAAACAATCCCTAATCGGTACATCGTCAGAGCCTGTACAAGCAGTGTAAGAGCCCTTTTCGAAAGTACAGGGTAATCTTTGCTATTTTTCAGCCAAAACTTTGGTAAAGAAGAGTCTTGAAATTCCTCTTTAGCAAAGCTATCTTCTCGGAGAGAGAGAAATTCAATTTTTCCTGCTACATCACTCACTTATCGTACTTTCATCAACTGTAAATGGCCGCGCAATCCATGTATCCTTGAATTGTTCATTTAAACTGGGATAACATTTGTGGATAGTTGTAATCATCGCATCTAGATGCTCTTTGATGGAATTGATAAATAAGAGAGAATCCCTGAAGGCTTGAGGGGTGACTCTTTGAAAGGAATTTTTTTTGCAGATTATTTAGTATACTCAATCACGGTCCTGAATGAACAATTTTTAGAAATAAAGTATACTTGACCATGGTCCTCAAAGGGTTAATCGTCTCTTTCGTGACTCGGACATTAATGTTGAAATTTTTACCATATAAAGAATTGCTCCATTACCCCCGAAAATACCCAAATTACCCCCCGTTTCAGAACCTCTGATCTAACCTAATGTAACCCAGTTATTTGGTCGAATAAGTATCCAGCCCTATTATGAATTTTTTTTTTTTATATTTCAGAGAATTATATAATATAGGTAATTTAAATTACATAATTGATTAATTTATATAGACATTCAAAAGTGTGAAGAACTTTGAACCTGCTATCCTGTTTAAAGGTAAAGCTATGTAAGTATATAAGTACCTTATACTAGGCTATAGGTACTACCCTATGGAATAAGTTCAGTTTTAAGAGTTAGACGAGTTTTAATAGAATTATTTAACTTTGTGTATTTATTCATTGTGTACAACAGTATGTACCCATGTGAAAATAAGCTTATTTAAACCTTGGAGCAAGGATTTTTTTGGCATCTATTTATTCCAATCTGTAAATCAAACTACACATTTTTTCTTGTTGTAGACCTCTGAAACAAGATCAGTAGGTCCCAAATTTTATTTGTGCCATCTAAGCAAAAATAGCTTTTAACAAGGTTGGATACAATGAATAATTATAATTGCATTTTTAATTAATTGATCCTAATTTCCATTAATTGTAATTGATTCAAAATAAAATAAAAATAAAGGTAATTGTAATTGATTTTTGAGCTATAACTGATGTAATTGATCAATTGATGTCAATTGTTAAAAATTATATCCCTAGATCTGGCAGTCATACATCATCCAATGAAAATAAACCTTTGATAGTTTATTTAGTTATACTTATAGATATATATTTTTATAGATATATATTTACATAGATAGAATAGATAGTTATATTTGTGCAATTGATTCAGACAAAATTAATTGTAATTGCAATTGATCTTTAAATTGTGAAGTACAATACTAACTAATTAATTTGAAGAAAAAATAAAGAAAATTGTAATTGTTTCCATTTTGTGTAATTGAACCCAACCCTGGCTTTTAAGCTAGCTACATGTGTTTTTTTTTTCTTTTTAGATAAACATGGATTTCAGCAGTTTGAATATGGGTAGGTTCTGTTGTGACCCATTTAAAAAACACAAAGGAAAAGTGAAAAAAGGCATTCGTGCATTGACTAAAAATTTGATTGATCAAAATCTTGAATTGAAACTAACAAATAATCATAAAGCATGTGCAATCTGTCAAAATATACTACTAGCAAATCATCCATCCCCAATGCCTGAATGTGAATCACTTGAAAAATCACCATCCACCTCATCAAGTGCCCCATCTGAGCTAGAAACCATTGGAGATGTAGTTGAAATGCAGTATGAGCTTAGTAAATTCAATGCTCCACTGGCCACACTTGATGAGACCCCAATAAAACCATATAAACTCTCTGACAGCGCTGGTTACGCAAAGAGAAAGTTGAGGAAAGTAGTTGTGAAAAGAAAGCTTGAACTTGCAACTAAACAACCAATTTCATGCAGTAACTCAGATAATACAGACCTGGAGATTCTTCAACAACTAAAAGAGAAATTTAATCAAGTGACAAGTCAAAGTGAAAAACTGATAATTCTTACTATCCTACCAAAAAGATGGCCACGAGTAAAGATCAGAGAAGAATTTTAATGCTCAGATTACATGGCTAGGCAAGCAGTGTGTTTGGTGAGGGAGAAGGGAGTGCTTTCAACTCCTAATCCACATTTGGGGAAGTGCCTGAATAATGAAACTGCTGCCAAAGTAATTGACTTCTATCATTTGCCAGATGTCAGTAGACAAATGCTAGGGTTGAAAGACTATGTTCTGTAAAAGGAGCTGATGGTAGGCAGGAAAGAAAATAAATCACTATCTTATGCAACCTAAAAGAAGCATTTGAGCTTTTTAAAACAAACCATCCAACAATTAAAATAGGATTTTCAAAACTTGCAGAGCTTCAGCCAAAAGAATGTGTTGCCAGGTGCCAGTGGAACACATTCTGTCTGCATTTGCACTAAGCACCAGAATGTCAAACTCATGATGGCAGCAATAACCAGTGTTTTCCAGGTGGAGCAGTATCCTCCCAATAAGCCTAGCTCATCATCTTGGGATAATGGGCTGGAGACAAATTATATTTGTCACTACAGGCATTGTCTAGCCCTCCTCCAATGTAATCCACCTCGGGAGATATGCTTCTTTGGGAAATGTGATCAATTCCCAAGAAAAGAGGCCTTCAACAGAAAAGGGCTTGATGAGATTGAATTCAGGCAATGGATTTCGACACACAGATCAATGCTGCAAACACAAACTTTCTGCAGATGAATTCATCCAAAGTTTTCATGAAAAACTAGAAGCTCTCCTGGAACATGATTTCTTTGCAAGAAGCCAGATGAAATTTTTACAAGAAAAGAAAAAAACTCCACGAAGGTGAGTTTCTCGTTATCAGTGACTTTGCGGAAAATTATGCTTTTATAGTTCAAGACGTGGTGCAATCATTCCATTGGAATAACTGCCAAGCTACAATACATCCTTTTGTAGTCTACTACCGACAAGACAATGAACTGATGCATAAAAGTTTTGTTGCAATTTCTGAATGCAACCAGCAGTCACCTCTTCACCTCTTCCAAACCTGTCTCATAAATTTTATTAAAGCATCCCATCAAGTTGCCAAAATCTTTTACTTCAGTGATGGTTGTGCTGCACAATATAAAAATCGCAAGAACTTCATAAACCTCTGCCATCATGAAGAAGATTTCGGAGTTGAGGCTGAATGGCATTTCTTTGCCACGAGTCACGATAAAGGGCCATGTGATGGTATCAGTGGATCTGTGAAGAGGCTTGCGGCCAGGGCTAGCCTCCAAAGAATAGGAGGTGCCAAACCCATCCTTGATCCATTGGCCCTCTACAACTTTGCAGTCACAGTGCTTCCTTCAATCACTTTTACCTTCGTGACAACAGAAGAGTATGAATGCCACCAACTGATGTTGGAAAAATGCCTCAAAAATGCAAACAACATTCCAGGTATGCCTAATTATACAATTAATCCATTCCCCACTCCAGAAATATAATTTTAAGCTTTTTCTTGCGAATTTTTGTCATAGAAATTCACTTCCAAATCATCATGGAATTTCAAGGGTATAATTTAGTGGGAACTCTGAATAATAATCAAATGTCAAAACATTCTGGAATTATATCCCATTGCTAAAACCTATGTTATTTTCAGGAACCCAGAAGTAGGGTGCATCAAACGCCCCAACTGATGTGGATTTTGCTGGCCAGTTCTGAGCTGTTGCTTCTTGTGTAGTTAAGACCTATGGTGCCAATTTTTGGTCAATTTTTGAAATTTTCACATTCCCACTTTTTAATTGAAAATTTAATTTTTTTTGAGAAATTCTCCTTTTTCACGATAAAGTGATTAACAACAAAGTTGTTTACACAGTGAAAGTTTTCAATACTATGGATTTAAACAGTATCAATCATCTATTCTTGTAGTATGCACTATCAGGCTATTTATTTAACACACTATTTAGAAATATACTATTTTAGAAACACTATTTAAAAATACTTGCTTCGTTACAGACTGTTTTTCCATGAATGTGCGTGGTAGACAAGACTTATGCCAGTTTCTGCTCGGTACTCTGCCAACAGAAACGGACAAAATTATAAAAGGTTCCCGCCTGCCCCCTATGGGCAAGTATATCGCTCCTTCTCTTATAAAAAGAGCAAATTCGATAGATCCACTGGTTATTTCAAGAAAGTTCTCTATCAAGCTGCAAAGGAAGTTGCAGCACAATTTTTCCATTTTATATAAAGGGCGGCATACAACATGTAAGTGAGAAAAAGATTGCCGAGCATATAATGAGATTGCATGATGAAGTGAATAACCTACAAAAAATTCAAATCAACAAAAGAGAGCGATAACAACATGAGAAAGATAAACAAATTTCGGGAAAAACTTGGCCTCTATGGCCAAAGAATGCCATGGAAACTATTACAAATGAGGAAGATAAGTTTTTCTCAAAGCATGATGTCTGATAGAACAGTATCATTTGGCTCTTTGGACAAAAAAATGCTATATCTGCAATAAAACGGAATGAGAGAATGGCCAAAGAAATGAATACTATCAAAAGCAAAAAGTAGACCAGCCTAGCACAAGTTGGGCAACAGATGATTATGAATCAGATGCTGACACTATCACTGGAACAAAACACGACAATGAAGATCAAGACAGTGGTTCTGATAGAGAGGAGTTTGATTTGGAGCCAAAACGAATGCACAAAAGAGTGAAAAAAACTGGTGGACATTTTCATTCCCTATGATATCCTGAAAGACAGAGAGTTACTTCTGTGGCAGCAAGGGCCCATGGAGTTACTCCAACTGCTGCTGTAGGTATAATATCTGCATTTGTGCAAGCCTGTGGAGGAGACACTGACAAACTTAGTTTGTCATATGCATCAGCATCTCGAGCAGCTGCAGCCAATGTAAAGGAAATGGCAGAAAAAATCCGAGGTTTATGGCAACCATCAGACATTGGAACCGTTCACTGGGATGGAAAGCTGATGAGAACGCTGAACAACAAACACCATGAAGAAGAACGTCTCCCAGTAAAGGCTTTGCCCAGCAAAATGACGAAATTTCAATCCGAGCAGCTAAATCATTTCGGTAGGTTTGGTACACTGATATATGCTAAGTATTGGTTTATGGCATCTAATGCTCTTGATGCTCCAATAAATGACTTGGAACTTATTAGGAATCTTAAAACATATTCTAAAATTGACCAGAGGTGGCAGCTGTTGCTACCAAAGCCATTGAGCGTCATCTGTGGAGCTTAACAGCAGAAATGGTACCTGTGTCACTATTTAGCCAAAAGGTACCAGCAGAAATGAAAAGGAAAATTTCCAATAAAATGATAATGTCAAAAGATATGAAAAATTAATTCCAAAGGCATGGGGCTGGATTTGGTAAGCCAATATTTCCATCGCTTGATGCCCTGCATGCAAACACTCAAGATCTATCTTCCTTTGTCAATGATGGGTCATGGGTATTTTTCAAGACACTCCAATGCAACCCTACTTTCTTGCAGAACCCTGAAAATTGGGCGATCAATCCATCCTACAAGCAATGTCAGGAAAAAGTCTGCAATCTAAAGTTTGTTAATGATTCTGCCGAACGCGGTGTCAAATTGGCCAGTGATTATTTAAAGTCTTCTAAGAAAGAAACCCTCTACCAAGATACATTGCAAGTAGTTGAGGAAAATTGTGAAAAATTGGCAATATGAGAAAAAACAAATGTTTGAAAAAATTAAAATGGCTCCTGACAGCTTAACTTAAGGTGTTGTTTAGTGATAATGCTTTAAACAGGATTCTGCCCATTTTGCTTGTTTCATAGTTCTGCTTTTGCTCTTTTTTGTAAATTTTTGCTAATTTTGTTAATTTTTGTCTTTTATTAATTTTCTATTAAAAATGGGAATGTGAAAAATTTAATAAAAAGGAAAAAATTGTTTATTTTGTATTCACCACAATGAGGAGCAAGACATATGTGCCGGCCAGTAGTGTGATATCAATTTAAAATTTTCATGGGGCGTTTGATGCACCCTACCCAGAAGATCCATTGCATCAAGCCAAGCAGTGATGGACTGGTAGAAGTCCGCTCGTATTCTTCCTTGACTATATCCAGATTGGAAAGAGTCACCATTCTTCAGAGAAGCAACATCCCATTGGCATCGATGAAAGGCTATTGCTTAGCAGTCTATGATTCCCACTGGTATCTTTGCCTGCATCTTTGATGTCAAGCCAGAGAGCAATGAGGTCAACTTGACCTTCCTTCACCCCCATGGACCTGCATGCTCATTTGTATATCCTTCCCCACCTGATGAACTTCTAGTTGATGCCAGTGATGTGCTGATGATTGTGAGTCCAGTTACCACAAATGGCAGGACATACACTTTGACCCAGTCAGAAATGAAGGCGGCCACATCTATGCCTGAGCATTTAGTAGTGTAACAGCCAACAGGTAACCTTTTTTGCCTCATCGATGTGATTTTTTTTACCAGCCTGTTTTTTTTTTTTCATTGATAATATTAGGTACACACATAATTTAAGTACCACTGAACTAACTTACAGACATTTCATATGAAATGTCTAAGTTAGTTCAGTGGTACTTAAATTTTTTATCATCATTGTTTATTAAAACCATTATGTTTATTGTACCATTTATTATACTGGGCAACACGTATTTTATTGAATGATATCTGACACTTGATTCTAGGTAATTTGGGTGCACTGAATACGAATTTCAACTCGGTTTGGCTCTATCAGGTCCTGATTCTTGTCAACAGCCTATGTGCCATTTTCCAGATTTTTCAAATTAGGACTAAAAAATTAAGTCATATGTTAAATTTTTTTTTCAAGTTTCATGAATACAAGCAGTTCAAACTACAGTAAAATTACATTATAACGATAGAAATGACTTAAAATAAAAAAAACAGATATGAAGCTTTCACTGTGGCAAAAATTTTCTTTTGTAAGACTTTCTAGCGTATTTGCTTGTTGATGGCAGGTCTCTTTTCAAGCACCAGCAGTAATCAGCCATCATGTGGGAATCCCAGTGGCCTTGGTACCATTCCTCCATAATTTTGATATCTTGGTGGAATCTCTCCTTGTTCGTCACTTACATCACCTAAATTACTTGGAAATTGGTCAAGATGGCTATTCAAAAAATGCATTTTTATGCTCATATTGCAACCTAACTCTTTGTAGTCCCTTAAAAGTTTTTTTTACGATTTCTTCATAGTTATCTGCCCTATAATTGCCTAAAAAGTTTTCTATCAAGTCCACGAATGAGAACCAGCCATTTTTTTCGCATTCATTCATGACATTAGGAAAATTGCTGTCTTTAATCATTGTTCTTATTTGTGGACCGTCGAAAATTCCCGCCTTGATTTTTTCATAACAAACTTGGAAATTTTGAAGTTATGTATTTGAAACACTCGCAGTTCGTATCTAAAGCTTTTACATATTGTTTAATGAGGCCTAGTTTTATATGCAGAGGAGGAAATATGATTTTATCTCTGCTCACTAAAGGTAGATTAATTACGTTTTTTTCTCCGACAGTAAGTGATGTTCGTGCTGGCCAGATTTGTTTGAAATAATGTTCTTCCTTGGCTCTGCTGTCCCATAAGCAAAGGAAGCAAGGATATTTAGTATACCCTCCTTGTTGTCCTAGCAGAAAATTAACCATTTTTAAGTCAACACATATGATCCACTTGTGCTCCCTATATTTGATAAGATTTAAAACCTTTTCTATATGTTCATACTTTTCTTTTAATTTTGTCGAGTGCCCAATCGGTATCGAGCCGTATAGATTGCCATTATGCAACAACACACACTTAAGACTTCTTTTCGAACTGTCTAAAAACAAGCGCCAATCATTTGCATCGTAAGACTCAACCCCCATCTTCTTTAACAAACCAACTATGTCGCAGCAATATACTAAACTATCCTCTGTTCTAAAATATTTAACAAGTTCTTCTTTTTTTCTGTAAAATGAAATGTGTGTGTTTGAAGTAAGCAAGTTTTTCTCTTTAAGTCTTGAAGCTAAAATTTCCGCAGCCTTTTTTGGCAAATTTAGATCCCTTACAAGATCATTCAACTCGGCCTGGTTAAACTTTTGCGGATCGTTTTGACTTTCAAATACGCTGGGGTCAAAATCGGTGTCTGACTCCTCAAAGTGCATAACAATATTTTCAGGAACATCAACTAATTCTTGAGTTGGCAGACCCTTAAATTTTGGAATGGGGATCTCATTTGAATGTAGCACAGGTCGTATCGCGGTGTTGAAATTTGGGTACTCGATACAATGTTTATTTTTCTTAGTGAAGCCCGAAGTCTTGACAAAGCAAAGGTAGCAATCGGTCTCGTGGTTAGTAGGCTCTCGCCACACCTGATATGGAAAAAAAATTGTAAAGCGTTAACAAAAGCGACGAGAGACTTATTTTTATGAATTTTATCAAAAGTTATCACCCAAACATTTAACATTTCTGTGTGTTTCAACCTTATGCAATATTTGAGATTCTTATAAACATTTTCTGTAAATTTTTGTTTATGTACCTAAGTTACAATTACATTTAGGTAAGTTACAGTATACTAGTGATTAAATTACGTAGTTTTATGAAATCATAAACTTACCATCGGAACTCCAAAAGGTATTTTTGAATCCGAACCCTTCATCCAATGTCGCAGTCTTTCAATGCATATAGTGCAGGCTTTATGTGGAGCCCACGATTTATCTTGGTCCCCCAGTTTTATGCCAAAATAAGCTAAGCAAGCTCTTTTTACGAAGTCAGTTATATTTGCTCGTTGATGTGGAAGTGTAAAATTTCCACATATATAACAGAAGGAATCAGGGTTGTTTTTGCATTTGAACTTTCTAGTGCTTGATGACATATTGCTTGATTGTTCTGCCAATTTGTAAAGGTATTTAAAGCCCTTAATTCATATAAATTTAAGAAAATCTGAAATATAAACACAAAAATTAGTTTAAATAGGTACTTATTATGAAATAGGTACTTACAATCTATGAAATTAAACTAGAAACACGGATGAGTAGGTACAATATAAATTACATCTAATTAAATCAACTATATTAAATCACGATGACAAAATTAGTCACTAAATCATATGCCAATTCAAAATTATGTTAATGCCCAAACTTAATTAACTAACTCAACTGACTGACTGATTGAATTGACTGATTAACTCTGGAAACGAGTCGCTTTTATATATTTTAGTTGTCCCTCTAGAATACTCTACAGAGAACAGGAATGCTCGAGAAAATTTTAGAATTCTATGATATTTTTAGCTTAATTTACTAATATTAAAATGGGTTAAAAATGACAAAATTAAAAATATTTTTAGGGTGTTACATATAAAAATATACATAATACAACAATACCATAACAATAGGTACAAATACCTAGATAAAAACCTAGTTGCATAATGTGTAACTGCAAAAAGACTTAGCTAGTATTGAGAAAAAACCTTTTTATGAATACGACGAAAGAGGGGTGTTGAGCAAAATCAGACCTGATAGAGCAAAACCGAGTAAAAATTCATGCTCAGCGCACCCAAATTACCTAGAAGTAACTGTCAAATCTAATTCAATAGACAAAAATTTGAAATTTGTTCCCCAGTGTTATCTATTAATTATATTTTGTATTTAGGTTATATCTTAGCATTCCTATTTAAATTTGAGTCTTATTAGGCAGGACTAAAATCTCTTATTATAGGGGTTTCTTTCTTACTGTTGAATAATGATCTCAGTTTTTGTCTAAGGTCAAATCTTTGGTAGGATAAATAATTACCTTGAAAGGTGTATACAAATACTTTATTATTATTATTATAAATGTAACAATAATGGCTTCCATAAAATATATTGTAAATACCTAATAATTGCCTTTTTTTAAATATAAAGTTATGTTGATGCCTCATTTTTCATGGTTTCACCCAACTAGACAAGAATTGGTTCTTATAACTTAATTGGTAAAAATAAAGGAATAGGTTATTTTAATATACATATTAAAAGGCAAATTGTCTTAAAAATAGCAGACATTATAGATCTCAGTGAGACAAATCTAATGGTACTTTTCTCAACACACTAGCTCAAACAGTTCCAAAGAAACAGCACTCCAAATTTTGGTGGAAAAAGGTATTTGGTTAAAATGGAGGTAGGTATGGTCCATTGAAATGGCTGTAACGTCTATACCGTACTAACTTAACACCAAAAATCTTGTTCTAGGTTAAGGTAGACATGTGTACCCAAAATTGGGTAAAAGGAGAAAAAAATCAGTTGTGACATCAAATGACCTACACAAGATCAAAGGTCAAAAATAAGATCAACTTTTATTTTGATCACTGAGGTAAAATATGAATAGAAACAAAGTTGTAGATCTGCTTAAAAGCTTTAAAATAGTGTTTAAGTGGTCTCTGTAGTGCAATAGAGCCAAGATATTTCATGTTGAAATATGGTATATACTTGGAAATTGACTTTTTTTTTTTGAAAAAATTTGAATGGCCATATCTCCAGAACCATATGACCTAGAGTGTTAAAACAAGTGACATTCTGTTTTTCTCCCTGAGATCTATAAGTGTGGCAATTTTCAAAAAAATCGGTGATGGTTGCATTTTTTTCAACCCAAAATTCCGTTGAACTGACATGGAATGACCCCAATGCCAGATAGCTACATATAATAAAAAACATCTGACAAATTTCGTATGCGAAAGATTTGTTTGTGGTGAATGCATGGCAAAAGTGGAAAAGTGTTCCACCTGTGTGAAATGCATTCACAATGAAAAAACCTTTTTCTGTATATTTTCCAAATTTGAACTAATTAGAAAAAAGAATACCCATGTCAGTGTACAACTGTGCTACATATAAATGTATACAGTACTTATTTTTTTATTATTTCCTCATACAGTAGACCCTCTTTATTTCACACTGATATTTTGCTTTCTTTATTTCATGGTACCCTAAATTACTCCCATATTATTATTATTATTATTTTTTTTTTCCTATAGTACAGTCTAAACCAGTGGTTCTTAAACTGGGGTCCATGGCACAATTTTAGGGGGTCCACGGCAAGAGCTAAGAAAATTTGGGAAATTTGCAAGAAAATCTGAGGCAAATATATAATGAGGCGTTAAAAATAAGTAACGCAAAAATGCTACAATTTTACTAAATATTGTACATCTGGCACTGCATTCAAGCATGGTCGTAATTCGTAATCTAATTTTTGATTTAGTTATTGGCTTTCTTCTGTGATAGGTGAGCGATTTTTTATACTTTTGTAAAATAAATATATAGATATATTTTTCTAATTTTTTCTATTAGTATGTTCGAGTCTACTATAATTTAGCAGTTTTATACATTTTAGAAAGTTATCTTTTTAACCCCTTGAGCAAAATTTGTATACAACATTGGTGTTGTGTTGCATTCGAAACTATGAATAAATGATTGAATTGGTGTTGTGCCAGTTTGCTAACAGATGGTGTACATGTTGGGCATGCTAATCACTCGGCAAAAGGTCGTGTCAGTGGGCGTGTAGTGTAGTGTGGTTGTGCGTGTCATTGGTTGATCACAAAAACACTACATTTGGTTTGCTGCAAAACAAATTAAGGTGCTATTAAGTTACTTATTATTAAATTAAATTTTTTGTTTCCTTTATATTTGCAGATTTGTGATGGCTGCTATTGTTGCTAAAAAATGAAAATACAGTGATGAATATATCAAGTATGGATTCACAGCAATTTTTGCAAATGGTGTTGAGAAACCTCAATGTGTGCTGTGTTATAAGGTGCTGGGGAATGATTCTATGAAGCCTAGTAAGCTGAAGCATCATCTGATGATTCATCCCCAGTATGCAAAGAAACAGGGTTGGCAAAAACCCAACTGGTTTCTGCTGGGTAGACAAAGACAAAGGAACAGGTGATACAAGAGATCAAATCATGTCTATCTGGTCTTTTTGCATTCCAGTTAGGTGAGTCAATGGATGTGAGTAGTTGTTCTCTGCTTGTGTTTGTGAGTTGTTTGCTCGGGCAATATCAAAAATGAATATCTGTTTTGTGTGCAACTTGAAACCACTACAACAGCCACAGATATAATGGAAAAACTATTTTCATTTTTTGCAATTAATGGCATTAGTTGGGGAAATTGTTGCAGAGTTTGTACAGATGGGGCTCCAGCAATGCTGGGAACAAAATCAGGGCTTCAGAAGTGTCAAAGATTTAGCTCCGAATGCTAAAGGAATTCATTGCATCATCCATCATTTTGCACTGGCATCAAAAACCCTTCCTAATCTGCTTTACAAGGTTCTGGAAGTAGTGGTTAAATGCATAAACTTTGTAAAATCAGGAGCTCAGAACTCTCGCTTATTCAAGCAACTCTGTAATGACACAGATTTAGAACACGACAGTCTCCTCTAACTCCAAAGTGTGCTGGCTTTCCAGAGGTAATAATGTAAAGTGAGTATTTGAACTTTGATCACAGCTTAAGTTGTTTCTGGAAATGCAAGGTAAAGATGATCTCATAAATTATTTCAATGATGTATTGTGGGAGCCACGTCTTGCATACTTAACAGATATATTTGAACAACTGAATAAGCTAAATCTTAAGCTACAAGGCAAAGATAGAACAGTGTTTGACTTTATGGATTGTCTTCATGCATTTCTTGACAAACTAGAAAATTGGCAAAGAAAAGTCAATGAAGAAAATGTTGCTATGTTTGAGAATCTTTCAACTGTACTCGATGAAGTTAAGGAAGATCATCCTATTGATCCAGCTCTCAAACTTGACATCAATCAACATTTAATATCCTTAATAGATGAGCTCAAATTATACTTTCCAGAATTTAAGGAGGAAGAAATGCAGTTAGCAAGGAATCCTTTCCCTGGTACTCTTAATGTTGCTACCATTCCCAAAGATGTTCAAGATGAATTCCTCGATCTCAAAAATGATTCTACACTAAAGATATCTATCAAGAATAGTCATTGACTGCATTTTGGTCTTCAATGCATCAGTCTTATCTGAAAGTCAGCAAGATTGCACTAAGAGTGATTTTGCCATTTTTTATTTTGTATCATTACTGTCATGGTTTTTGTAAAAAAAAATAAGAGGGTACACAGTTATATTAAGAGTTCCTCAACTCAAGGGGAAAATGAAATCAAAGTTTAAGAACCACTGGTCTAAACACTTTTACAGTAATATATAGACATTCTATATACAGTAGACTTGCAACTTATGCGCGCGGGGGGGGGGGGGGGGGGGGGGGGGGGGCACACACGTTCCTGGGACCCAGCGTAAGGCCAAAAACCGTGTAAAGTCAGAAACAAAAAAAAATCTCTTAAATCACTATATATTGTAACTGTTATACATATAACATACCTATAACACAAAAGTGATGCAATTGGCAATGTTGAATTCCTTCCAACATGCCATAACACACTTGTTAGTGCCATCCTCCATGGCATTGCGAATGTGGACAAAGGTGAGACGTGTGTACGCTGCCTTAAAGCACCTAAATTGTAAAATTATAATCCGTGTACAGTTGAAACAGTGTAAGAAAAATCCACGTACAGTTGAAACCGCGTAAGAAAAATCCACGTAAGTTGCGAGTCTACTGTATTGTAATATACGGAACAATGTGAAAAAATATTTCTTTGTAATTTTCAGTCCCTATCTGACAAAATAATGAGGGTCCACTGTATTATGAAAGTTTAATTTCTTAAAAAAATATTTTATTAGTTTTTTAAATTTGTGTGTTGATATACAGAATGGATATATTTATTATTTTGGTATGGAAACAAATTTAGAAAAATGTTTTTTAACTTCACCTAGATTTTGGCTGTACCAGTCTTCTAATTTGATATTCATGAATAAATAAAAAATAAATAAAATAAATAAATTAGTTTTGATACGTTCATGAATAAAAAAAAAAAAAAAAAAAAAAAAATGAAAACTGAATGAGTAAAACAAATAAATACAATAAGAGAGTCAAGGTGTGAGTACAACTCTGGTGGTTCTAGTGTTAAGGAGTCATCCCATTGTATGCCATTCTCACTCCCATCCGTGTCTGCAAGCGCAATTCCCATTCTATGCTATTCCCACTTCACATCATTTTCATTCCCATCCACAGCCTTTCCCACTTTGGTCCAGGTTAGGTTGATTGGTTGAAGTACGGTAAGTTAGGTTAGGAAATATTAGCCCTTCCAATTTGGCACTGTTTCAGCAACAAAAATATTGTACAGTATCCCATCAAGATACGCTTTTATCAAATATGGATTTTTCACTTTTAGTCATTTTCATTTGGGGAGAAAAAAGGGGAATGGGAATGGCATAGAGTGGGAAATAATTTACTTTAATATTTAAATAAGCTTACTATGGAAATAAAGAAAGTCAGGATTGGAAATTTGTCCTAATTTTATTTTTGCCTAATTATTAAGAAAAATAAATCTGGCACCTGTTTGTAGAATATTTCACCACTCAGCAAATTAAATTCTGGGGAAAAGAAAAAAAAAAGATAAATAAAAAGGCATTATCGAGTCTTCTTCTAAAGCTGGTATCATCAATATTGACTGCATATAGTATATTCTATCTAAATACGGGTAAAGAAGCTACTTCATAGCAACATCCTAATTTAGCATTTTCTGGAGGTAGTATGGTATTCACTGGGGCAGGCTTATCTATTTTGGCAACATCCCTATCTGTACTTTGGTAGTACAACTTTTAACTCTATACCATCACTCCTTGAGAAACTACATTTCCTTGAATTTCAGTAGGTCTACTTTCATACAATATCTACAACAATCTTAATAGCGAGCTAGGTTCTGCTATAAAATTTTGAAATGTTAATACAGATAGACAATCCCCCCTCCCCCCTTCTCCAGCAGTGCTTCAAATGACAAATTAGGTTTAAAGAAATTTAAGTGATGAATTCCCAAAAGGTGGCAAAATTCTAAAGTATTCCTTTACTATATTAAATATAACTTAAACATTGCTTGACACTATGTCTATGAGCATATTATGAAGCCATGATCAGAAAAACTACAATTTGCATTAAAAAAAAAAAAAAAAAAAAATTTAAATTTGAAGTTCAAATCAATATAAACAGCAGAATTCTTTAATATGGTACCAGAAGTCCCTCATTTAAAATAATTTCTCTATTTATAAAATCAAAGCCCTGAGCACTTAGAGTTTCCTATTCTCCAAATTTTTTAGCGAGTCTTCAATTGAAAACAAATGTAGCTACTGATTGATACATTATCAGGACAAGTATATGGCCGTGATTAATGAGACCTAAAAGCTGGAGAAACCCAATGTACTTTTCCCATGTCCAAATCTAATCAATCTTTTGAAGGATACACCTAATTATAAAATGATACCAGTCAAAAACTTCTATTATGAAACCTACCCAGAAATGAATACAGATATCCACAGAATATGAGACCTGTTTTTATCTATTATGCTCCCACAATTGGCTATATGAAGCCAAATTTATGGCACTATTCAGATAAAATACATAATACAACTGCCAAAATGCAGTTTTGTGTCATTATTTCTTTCTTATATTGCTAACCATCTTTTATATGGGTTCCTGTTAGAATAAAATCTAGTGAATTTTCTTAGTCAACCATTTATATAGCTAAGTCCTGACTCCTAATTTATAGTCAACCCTACAATACTAAGCGACAATAAATGGAAAGTGAAAACTCTCACACATTAAATATTAAATAAACCCGAAATAAATGAAACCTGATAACATGGGTCAACAAAGTTTTTGTCAGATATATTTTTTCACTTGAACTGTGTGTCATTTTTTATGTTGATTATTGAAATTAAAACTGCAGGTGATAGAAAAATTCTATTTTTGAGTGACACATTTACATTACATAGGACTTGATTCAGAACAGGAAGGAGATGGGGTCTGCCCCTTGCTCCTCCTCTGCTTATAAGTTGCCATACATCACTATTAACTTTCATTTGGCTCAGTGAACATTTTAAGCGAGTTCAATATGCATTTTCTACTTTGATATGGCTATTACATCTATAAATTAGTCCAAATTTCATTTTTTATTCACTCAATATTGGTTAAAAAAAAAGGGTGCTATTATAGCGTATGGTCTACAAATATATCTTTAGTCTACAAAAGAATTTGTGCTGTGACGACTTGACCTGACTTGATCTTTGGGGATGAATGTGAGGTCAAGGCAGACTATAAAGGACAAATAAAACAAAATTCATTCTATGGGATATAATGCCTGGTTAAGTCAAGTGTATGCCCTTGACAATTGGTTAGGTTGTTGTGATATTTTCGTTAGTTTTAATGAAAATATCAGGTCATCCCATAAGTAATGTTTTTTAAATTGTAATTTGAAGGGCAAAAAAACACTCGACTAAAACTTTTTAATCTAGTATATATTTTCCATCGGAATCAATGACACTCTGCCAACGTCCTACAAGCTTTTCAATGCCATGTTTGTAAAATTCAGGCGGTTTTAAGGCAAAAAATGTAGAGAGACTGGTGTGCAGGTCATCTAAAGAAGTATACTGTTTCTCATCAAGATAGTTTTGCAGACTCCTGAAGAGATGATAATCTGAAGGCACAAGGTCTGGAAAATATAGAGGATATGGAAGTTTTTCCCACCCAAGCTCCTCAATTTTTGCAGAAGTGATCAGAGTGGTATGAGGAGATGCGTTGTCGTGGTGGAACATGATTCCTTTCTGATTAACCAAAGAAGGTGTCTTTTCTTTTAGTGTAGTGTTTAATCAATCCAGTTGTTGACGGTAGACTTGAGTGGCGATTGTTTGGTTGTGTGGTAAGCCCGGCAGGGGTTCCCAAACTTTTACCACCAAGGACCCCTAAATATTAATTCCAACGGACATATACCACCCACAAAAAAAAATTATGAGTTCAGTTACAAACTATAGTATATTTCATAAACATAGATATTTAATACAGTGGAACCTCAATATACGAACGCATCTCTATTCAAACAAATTGGTATAGGAACAACTTTTGAGAAAAAATTGTCCTTGTATACAAACCATTCCCTCATATCCAAACCAAAAGAAGCCAGTCAGTTTCTCTCTAGCCAGCGTTCGGTGCGCATCGCTTTTTTTTTTTTAGCTCCATGAAACATTTGTGAATCCACCGTTATTCTTCCACTTAGGCCATCATCACTCCTCAGCAAAGGTAAAGTTCAGGTTAAATTTTCATTTATATGTATAATATTGCATTATTTATTGTTGTTACAGGTTTCATGTATGATTTTATGCATGCAAGTCTTATTTTACAGGTTTAATTAACCAATATTTTGACTTAATGTTTCGTAAGGGGTAACTTTTGGGGGTCTGGAATGGATTAATCCAATTTATATTATTTCTTATGGGAAAAATTGATTCAATATACGAACAATTCGATATCAGAACAACCCTCAGGAACGGATTAAGTTCGTATATTGAGGTTCCACTGTATAGTTAATGTTACGATTTTTCCAAAAGCTTAGACCCCCTGAAAGCTTCCTACAGACCACTTTGGGAATCCCTGTAGGTAAGGTTTCAAAGTGTATTACACCAAACACTAAGCAACATCTTCCAAGGGTGAAGATTTGGTTTTGGCTGTGGTGTCACTGGTTCTCTGGCGCTTAACATTCTGGTACAGTATCCACTTTTCATCACCAGTCACTAAACGGTGCAAAAATGGATCTTGGAGTTCATGGGAATGAAGAGCTGTGCTAATGTTTATCCACACCCTCAGAATGTTGACCAACAATTCATGTGGCACCCATTTTCCTAACTTAGGCACTTTCCCGAGTTGTTGCAAATGTCAATGGACGGGGGACGGGGATGAATTGATTTTCTGGGGCAATTCTTTGACAGTTGTTGAACAGTCTTCTTCAAGTGCGGCTAACAGCAGGTCATCATCAAACTCAGCAGGGCATCCAGTGTGCTGCATCTGTCAAACAGCAGTCACCATTCCTAAACTTTTGAAACGATCTTTGACATTTCCTCACATGCAGAATATCATTGCCATAAATGTCCTGAATGTTTCGCGTTGCTTCAGTAGCACTATTCCCTTTTTTGAACTCTTAAAGCATTATATGCCTGATATGCTCTTCTGATACTGCCATGTTTATGAGGAGTTCACATAAAGCAAAACACACGTCTTCACTGGTCAAGGTCTGTAAAGTATGTAGCGAAACACAATAGATCTCCTCTTAGATATAACTTTCGGAAAATTTGCTTAAACTTTATCGTAAAAAATGACATTACTTATGGGATGACCTGATATCACAACTAAACCTAACCGATCATCAAGGGCATACAGTAGACCTAACTAGGCATTATATCCCATAGAATGAATTGTTTGTTTGTTTCATTTGTCCTTTAAATGCTTTGTTTCAATGTAATTGAATTTGTAAATATTTTGTAGACTGCACGCTATAGAAGCACCAAAAAAAGTTCTTTTTATCATTCAGTAAAATTAAATATAAAGAAATTAAATAGAAAAAAATGTTGTAAGTACCAATCGAGTATATAGCCCACTTGCATAGCACAATACTTCATAATAATATGGCCTACCATAATGCCAGTTTACAGAATTTGGCTGAAAACCCTGGCACCTTAGTACAAAATTTAAAGACTGTGCCAAGTTTAATAACACTTTCTTGTACAGTTATACCAATTTAAATGCAATCTCTATGCAACATTACCAGTGATTATCAAAGTTCAGATATACTTGGCCATACCTGTCTCACAAGTCACAACCCACAATATCCTGATACAAAAAGAAAGGCACAAAAATAAATAAGTCCATTAATGATAAAGTGTTTAACCAGCCAAAACACAACACCCACCCAGAGGATCTCAACCAGCACTGAATGGGCTAGTAATCATACTGCTAATGCATTTCATCCAGCAGCAATGCCAACATATGATACAGACCAACATGAACCCTCTGGGTAAATTGCACAAAATGCCATCATCCCCACAATAAACCATAGTGATGCAGTATTTCTTGGAGGTTAGAATACCCCAAAGAACCTTTTTAATGTTGCTCAAAAGTAAATATTTAAAATGTAAAGCTAAAAGCGATCAAACAATGCAAAAACCTTCCTTTGCCATCTCTTAGGATCATATTAACTCTTACTGATGAATATTAAAAGTAACTTATCACAATTTATTTTTAATATACATCATAATGACATCTAGAATTATATTCAAATGCAATTTAATTAAATAGCAACCTCAATGGGATCAAAAAATGTAGAAAAACTTCTGTGGACAATTCAACTTCAGTGGAATAATTTATTAATTTAATTTACAACATTAATTTCATACATGTACCATATTTTAATATAGCTAGTCTATCATGCTAAGGTTGGAATTTTGAATATGGCATACTTTTCTGACCATGACTGCCCCTATTAAAGCTGTTGAAGAGTTGAAAATATTAGATTTCCTCTAAGGTATGAGTCATCAATATGTGGACCTCAGTTTGGATCCAGACCACTGATGGATTTTATATGAACCACGAGGAATAAACCTATATACAGTCCCTGCAATAGTTCTGCTCCACCCTCTGAGATGTGGTAGCAACACAGTCCCTCTTAAACCCATCCCACACCCTCAGTGTTGTCATAGTAATACTTTTATTTTTTGAAAACCAATGACAGAAAATTGTTCACTGTAGTTTTGGTGTTAATGCTAGGATGACTGTTTTATTCATGCATTATTCCTAAATTTAGGAAATAGAGTAGTTAGGTTATTTCACAAATGTGGTATACTTTAAAAACTTTCAATCAAAGGATTTTGATATGGCCATGTTATAGTTAAAATGTAAGGCAAGTTGTAGTATTGACTTCCTCCAGGCAATAACATTTCTGGTTAAAGTCTATGCATCATCAACAAATGAAAAAGGTCTATCCACAGAGATAATAATAAGCTAAAATTTTTTATTACAAAAATAAACATGAATCAAGTAAATTTAGGGATTTTCTTAACATACAAAACAATATTCAAATTATAAGGTACTGACAATTGTTCAAGTAAATAAATATACTGTACATTTACTGCATCACAACCATAGTGAAATTGCATTAAGAGTTGCATAAAGCAAGGGCAACCTGTATATGAAAAAAACCCACTAACATGGGCAAAATACTGGGGAGGTTTCCAAGGTTTTTTTTTAAACTCAGGTGAGTAAAAGTGGGTTACCCACTTTGGTGCCAACCCTGCTACATAGTCTGTATACAAAAGACAGTCTCCCATCCAACTCAATGTCATTTCACTTCACTGATCAATAGGAAGTGTTGTCGTGACATTGGCTATGACACAGCCCTTCTTATAACAAAATTTATACATCCATAACTCTAATCAATCATATGCCTAACATTCACTTAAAAAAGGCTTTTGCCTTACTTTGCTTGATAATAGTAACCATCATATACCAGAAATCTAATCTAGCATAACTATTTATACACCTATGAGAGAGAAAAGTAGGGGAAGAGCTAACTGGGTATTTACATTGCTTTGCTTCACTTGTAAAAGTCACTATCATATTCTACATATCAAACCTATATATTATCATTCATGAGCCAACTTATTATATCTTGGGTTGAGATTGTACAATAAATCCTCAATAGCGTGTCTTCAGAAGACGCAAATTTGCCAAGATACAGTATACATATCTCTACCAAACCCCAGGAGATGCGGTGGTTTGCCCCACTAAGACAAGGCTTGACAAGCCAAATTTAAATTAAACCTCCTGTCTAGAATGCATTCAGAAGCTGGCCGAGTCACCCATCAGCAGTCTGGCTTACTCTTGTCTCCAGTGATTTCAACAACTCATTTTTTACCCTTCATATTCATTTTTTTTTTAATTGAAAATGGCACCTAAGCAAAAAATTAATGATGTTACAAGTGAGAAGAAAAAAAAATTAAGTGCTCAGCAATTACCTTAACCCCCAAAATTGAAATTTTAGATAAGCTGAAATCAGGGCAAGAAGGCATGGTGCTTACTCACAAATATGGCATGGATGAGTCAACTATTTGTACCAAGCAAAAAAATGAAGAACCAATAAGAGCCAGTATAAGTGCTGTAACTTCTGCAAATGACAAAATAAAAAGAATAGCCAAATGAAATGTGTACTTAGAGTAGAAAAATTGCTAAATGTGTGGACTGAAGACCAAATTCTGAAACAGGTACCACTGAGTGGCCCAGTCATACATGAGAAGGCCTTGCACCTATATGGCACTGTCTGAACAAGATGGTGAACCATCCACTAACATTCCTTTTAGTGCATATGCAGGATGGTTTGATAGGTCTAGAAAATGCTACAACTTCCACAATGTGAAATTAGTGGGAGAATCAACCTCTACTGATAATCAGATAGCCAAATATTACCTACCAGATTTTTCGAGAATAATTGAGAAAGGTTACACAAGCCCCCAGAAGCCTGTGATGTAGT
>JAJOZX010000640.1:850000-855000 GCA_023014485.1 Bathynomus jamesi | reverse complement strand
ATAAATTGAAAAAATTACAAATAATACACGTACACATGTATACCCACATAACCAAATATATATACATATACACACATATATACAAACACACACACACACACACACATATATATATATATATATATATATACAAGCTTGACCTTCACGAAATGAGAAATCATCCCGCAGAACCTTTGTGAGGTTGTAAGGTAAGGTAAGGTACATACACATATATATATATATATATATATATATATATATATTAACTGCATACATACATACATACATATACACACATACATACATACATATACACACATATACATACAAACACATTTAACTGCAATGACCACACACATCACATACACATACATACACATACACGCATACAGCAAAAAATTGAAAAATAAAATTGTAAGGGAAACAACAGACAAAAACAAATTTTTTACCAAAGATTTAACAACCTGCCCTTTTTGTTTAAATCCATTCTGAAGGAATTCAGAGCAACGGGATCAAGTTGAAACAGACCTTTACTCATGTTAAGGTTATTTGTAAGTTGAATTATAGCCGACTCAAGAATATTTCTATTAACAATGTTGCTAGAGTGAAACAAAACTGAAACATTATTCCAATCAATACAATGGGATAACTCTGACAAATGGACAAAAAGGGCACTGGACAACTGTCCCGTTCTAACGGAATATTGATGCTGTTTTACACGCGTTTGCAAATCCTTTCCCGTCTGACCTATGTAAAAGGAATCACATTGCTTACACCCAATTTTATAGATAATGCCTAAATTATTGGTAGGGCTATTTTTTACTATGATGTTTTTCACAATATTGTTATATGAAAAAACTACACTGATATCCAAAAGTTTAAGTACATTAGCAATGCCTAAGAAGCCCGGGAAAAATGGAAGTACTAAAATATTCTTTGACAAGGTGCGAGTGTTATTATTCACACGATAGAAGGTTCGTTTAGCCTTATTAAGACAAGATTCCATGAACGCAGATGGGTAACACAACTCACTTCCAATACCGTTGATATTTTCCAATTCGGCATCGATGTATTCCGGACTGGCGATCCTAAGAGCGCGGAGAAACATTGAGGAAAATATGGCCTTTTTAATAGGGGTGTCATGTCCAGAGTAAAAGTGTACGTAGGACAAATTGTTTTTTTTTTCCGATAGATACTAAACTTAAAACCCGGGCTATCCCTATGAACACGCACATCCAAAAACGGGATTGAGTTGTCTTGTTCCACTTCTAAAGTAAATTTAATGGAGGGGACTTGGTCATTTAACTGAAGGAGGAAGTCATCCAGGTCACGATTCATGGGCCAGATACACAAAATATCGTCGACGTACCGCAACCAAGGGATGCCAACCCCCAGGATTCTCGGAATGTAAGTAATTTCAAAAAACTCCATATAAATATTGGAGAGAAGGGGCGACAAAGGGTTGCCCATGGCCATCCCAAAAACTTGTTGATAATGCTCGCCATTGAAAGTGAATTTACAATCCTTGATACAAAGCTTAATAAGCTCCAAAACAGTGTGTGCAGGTAATGGTAAATCATAATTATGTAATTCTCTGGCGAGAAAGTCAAGCATATCATCAATCGGCACTTTTGTGAACAATGAACAAACGTCGAAACTGATCAATCTATCGTTGGTATTAATGCGAACATTATTCAATTTTTCAGTGAGATCCATGGAATTTTTTACGTGTGAATCAGAGACAGTTCCAAGAATGGGGGACAAAACATTAACAAGCCATTTGGAGAGTTTATAGGTAATAGAGCCCACCGAGCTAATAATAGGGCGCATAGGGTTACCCGGTTTGTGGGTTTTAATAAGACCATAAAGATAAGGCAGAGCAGGTGAAGTGGACAAAAAAAGGGGAATTAAATCCTTATGATCTTTGAGAATGCGTTTCAAGCCACTATTGAATGATTTGATGACATCATCCTGTGGGTTCTTCCTAAGTTTCACGTATGTGGCGGGGTCCTGAAGCAGCTCATTCATCTTTCCAATGTAATCCACTTTGTCCATAATGACTAAGGTGTTAGCCTTGTCTGCTTTAGTAATATGGAGCTCACTATCTTTTTTTAATTGTGAAAGGCTATTGCGGAAACGTTTAGGAAAGTTATCTTCGTAAGAAATATTCGCAGCACCATAGACCAGGCCTTTAACTATGTTAACTAAAAACTGAGGAAGGTTACACTGTTTTTCAAAACGAGCAAGACTATGACAAATTTGTAAAGCAGTAGGTTTTTTAACAATATAAAAGGACATACCAAATCCAAGGGCACTTTTTGCATCGTCACTAATGTTTTTCGAAGAAAGGTTCAAAACACACTTTGAGCTTGCTTTTTTACTCCACTGACTATTTCGAATGAGACTTTTAATTTTGCGATCCAAAATGTTTCGAAGTGAAGAAGTTCTCCGACGCAACTCGTTGTAAATTTCATCAAACAAAGGTTGGATCCACGGTTGGGGAATAACAGTCAAAACATTACGTTTGGCAATGCCTAAATTTTTGAAGGTGGACCACTCATTTTGTCTGGTGACTTCAATATGTTTCTTTAAAATTACTCTGCTAAAGTTGTTGAACGGATGGTCGTCCATTTCTCTGAGGCGAATCGGAAGGAGGGACTTGGGAAGGACCTGCTCCTCCAGACAATTAGTAAGAAACTTCCGTCGGATCCGAATTGCATGCCCCTTCATTAATGTAGAAGCAAACAACGACACAAACGGGGACAATAGAAGGAACAGCAAGGCGAAGGAACGCGTGGTGTTCATTATATGAAAAATTATTTCACGAAAGTGACACGTGAAAAGTATTTATGATGAATAAAACCACGAAGGAAAAAAGAAACACAAAGGGGTGCTCAAGCGCTTTCGTCTAATGACATCCTCAGGAACACTGGAGTGAAAGGACATATCAAGGCAATATATAGGTTACAAAAATAAACATACATACATACATATTCACATATATATATATATATACACATATACATATATATAGTAAGCATAGCAAAAAAATTGTGGGAGGAGCCAACATTTATATGGTCACAGAAGAATACAGAAATAAAAATAAATATAAATTGAGAAAAAATTAATTACAAAATAGTGCCTTAGTGATATATATGTCACAGCCTAAATAATCATAAAGAAATAAACAGGCAAATAAAAAAAAACCATAAATATACATACATACATATATATATATATATATATATACACATATATATATATATATAATATATATATAGACACTTTTAGCACTTTGGCCGACCTTCAATATAAACTCAAATGGCTTTTTTATGGAACAGGTCACAAAAGAATAAAGAAATAAAAATAATATAAATATTGTAAGTGGAGTCTACCAATTCAAGCTCAAGAGGGAAGTTTTACAATCGATTTAATAGATGCTGCCAAATTGATATATATGTCACAAAAAAAAAAATAAAAAAAATAAAAAAATAAAAAATTAATATTAAAAAAATAAAAAATAATAATAATAAATTGAAAGATAAATTTTAAGAGAGGTACACCAATTTATAAGGAAAAAATTACCACATATGCATATTATAGTCACAAACGAATAAAAAAGTACAAGTAAATATAAATTGGAAAACAAAATGATGCCTAGATATATATAAAGAACAATAAAATATATATACAACATATATACGGTATATATACGAAATATAAACGCAATATATACAGAATATATTATATATATATATATGCATAAGGGAAAAAAATTACCAAATTTGTTTTTATAATTATTGTCTGAGAAAACGGTAGGTCGCAAAAGAATAAAGAAATAAAAAATAAATAAATTGAAAAAATTACAAATAATACACGTACAATGTATACCCACATAACCAAATATATATATACATATACACACATATATACAAACACACACACACACATATATATATATATATACAAGCTTGACCTTCACGAAATGAGAAATCATCCCGCAGAACCTTTGTGAGGTTGTAAGGTAAGGTAAGGTACATACCAGAGCTGGGCAGTATTTAAATACATTTGTATTTAAATACGTATTTAAATACATTTGTGTATTTAGAACTGTATTTATAAATACATTGTTTTTCATGTATTTAAATACAGTATTTAAATACTTTAATGAGTATTTAAATACAATGTATTTAAATACTCAAAATATAAAAATGTAAATACTTTTACTGGTTTAATACACATTCTGTACTAGCACAGTACGACGCGTCGACAGTGTAGTACAGCATGGTTCATGTTTCAACGTGTCAGTTCAATCAGTTGTGTGCCACTCTTAGTCGAAAGCGGTTGATTTCTTTATCGTGTGCGTGTCATGGCTTAGTGAATTAGTGAATGCATATGTTAAAATTTGTATGTATTTAAAATGTATTTACAATGTATTTAAATACAATTGATGTATTTTGTATTTAGTATCTAAATACATTCGTAAAATGTATTTAGTATTTAGTATTTAAATACATTTCTCCCATGTATTTAGTATTTAGTATTTAAATACATTCAATGTATTTATTGCCCAGCTCTGGTACATACACATATACATATATATATATATATATATATATTAACTGCATACATACATACAACATATACACACATACATACATACATATACACACATATACATACAAAACACATTTAACTGCAATGACCACACACATACTCACATACACATACATACATACACACACACGCATACAGCAAAAAATTGAAAAATAAAATTGTAAGGGAAACAACAGACAAAAACAAATTTTTACCAAAGATTTAACAACCTGCCCTTTTTGTTTAAATCCATTCTGAAGGAATTCAGAGCAACGGGATCAAGTTGAAACAGACCTTTACTCATGTTAAGGTTATTTGTAAGTTGATTATAGCCGACTCAAGAATATTTCTATTAACAATGTTGCTAGAGTGAAACAAAACTGAAACATTATTCCAATCAATAAATGGGATAACTCTGACAAATG
>JAJOZX010000640.1:722500-842500 GCA_023014485.1 Bathynomus jamesi | reverse complement strand
TGAAGCGATAAAAAGATAACTAAAAACGTAGAAATTAAACAGCCAAAGAAAAATAATGATAATGCCAAAACTAAGAACTTGGAAAATAATAAGAAAGTAAGCAGAAGCGTAGAAAATATCGTATGCAAATACTACACGAAAGGAAACTGCAGATATCAGGATGGGCAATGCATATATGCACATCCCACATTATGCAAAATGCATTACACAAGTGGATACTGCAAGTTTGATAAGAAATGCATGTTCCACCATCTTACGGTCTGCAACACTTATGAAAGATATGGGAGTTGCAAATACGAAAAAAATGCCAATACCACCAGTCTCAAAGGAACGCAATGAGGGAACAGAAAAAAATGAACAACAAAGAAAAGTGGCAATTTTTTAGACGCAGCCAACACATTTCAGCTGCTAAATACTCTCTAGCAATTACAAAACAAACTGACAAATATAAATATAGAAATCCGAGAGCCGGACAGAAGGTACGAACAAAGGCACTTCATGCGTTATTGGGACAACAGGTACCAACAAAGATAGAGATAAATTCTCGGAGGACCACAAGGCAACAAAACTGGCACCCCCATTGGGAAACAAAGCGGAACCACCTGTACATGAAAAATAAAAAATAAAAATAATCCTAGCCAACATACAGGGCCTTAAAATCAAACCAGTCCATGAACAAAGTTGCATACCTGAAAGGACTCATGCAAGAAGCCAGAGCAGACCTTGCATGCCTCATGGAAACTCATCTAAAGAACTGCCAGGCGAACTGTGAAAACTGAGTCCTGCATTGACAAAAAAGAAATACAAATTGACAACTATAACATCCTCCGAGCCGACAGAACAGCGAGACAAAGGATGATGTGCTATTTACACACGCGAAGGGCACATAGCAGAAATGGCTATAAGTACCTCCAACAACTACATAGAATGTGTAGCAGCAAAAATTTAAAAATTAAATATGGTACTAATTGTAATGTACAGACCCCCAAACACACCAACCTCAAAATTTTCAGATTCCATTACAGAGGTAAGAAACTTGGTAAAAGATCTACACTCTCCAACCCCAAATATTTTTCTCTGTGATGATTTTAATTTCCCATTCATGAAATATAAAAGGATAGGAAAAAATATATGTATACACCAGGACAAAGGGGGCACATGAGAAGACCAGGAGCAGGTAAAAATGCTACTAGCTTTAGCTGATGAATTTATGTTAACGCAAGAAATAACAGAAAACACAAGAAAAAACAACTGCCTAGATTTGGTATTCACAAACAGTAATCTAATTGATAATGTAGAAATATCCCCAACTATGATAAAGGCAACAGGAAAGGAAAGAATACGCACAACAGAAAGAAGCAAATTCAAAATTTTTAATTTTCACTCCAAAGCTATAAACTGGGAAGATGTGACATCCAGCATGGAAGTAATAAATTGGAAAATCATTTTTGAGGCCAAGACAACAGAAGAGATGCTAATGATGTTAGAGGAGAAGATGTTAGAAATTGTGGAAAAACATGTCCCAAAGATACAACAAAGAGGAGAGAGAAGCAGGTTCAAAAGACAAAAGAGGGCATTGTTCCGAAAGAGAAAAAGTGTGACTGCAAAATTAAGTAATTGTAAAGATGACATCAGAAAAATATTAAATGATAAACTACAAAGTATCAATGTCATCATACAGGAACAAATCTAGAAGCATACAGAAAATGACGACGATGACGCTATAGAAGTGATAAAAGCTAACTCAAAGTACTTCTATAATTTCGCAAAAAGAAAGTCGAAAAACCAAGCGATTATCAGACCTTTAAAAAATGAGAACAGTGATTTATTTGATGATCTAACAGAAGTATCTGAAATATTAAAAGCTCAGTATGAATCATCTTTCAGTATCCCAAAAACTGACAAATTGATGTGTGATAGAAATGCGTTCTTTGAAGAAGAACCACAAGGGGAAAGTATAACAGATTTTGACTTTAAAATGGCTGATATTACACAAGCCATAGGGAAACTAAAACACACTCAGTGGCAGGACTGGATAAATGGAATGCCACACTGATCAAAAACTGCAAGAATGCAATCACTGAGCCCATATACTGGATATGGAGACGATCATTAGACAAGTGAGAAATACCAGGCATCCTGAAGAGCGTGAACATAGTCCCAATATATAAAGGAGGAGATCGATCCGAGGCCAAAAACTATAGGCCAGTGTCGCTTACATCTCATCTCACTAAAATATTTGAAAGAAGAGTTAGACAGAAAATCTATGACTTTTTGGAAACTCAGAAAAAATTCAATGATAACCAACACGGGTTTCGATCCGGCAGATCATGCCTATCACAACTAATGGAACACTACAACATTATTGATTCACTGGAAAGTAATAAAAACTATGATGTACTATACACAGACTTTGCTAAAGCGTTTGACAAGTGTGACCACGGAATCATAATACATAAACTGAAATATATGGAATAACATGAAAAGTATGGAAATGGATATATAATTTCCTTAGTGAGCGGAGGCAAGTCGTTACAGTACAAGGAGTATTTTCATCAGAAGTCCTCATCTCAGTACCGCAAGGAACAGTATTAGCTCCACTACTCTTCATAATCATGCTAACTGACATAGATGAGGACGTTACCAGAGACAGCACAGTAACATCCTTTGCAGATGACACAAAGATCAGTAGAAAAATAAGAAACCCAGAAGACATAGGATCTCTACAAACCAAATCTACAAGTGGACTGAAGACAACAATATGAAGTTTAACATTGAGAAATTTCAGCTATTACGGTATAGAAAAAGAGAAGACCTAAAGTCCATGGAATATTATACCCCAAATGGACAGGAAATTCAGAGAAATTCCAGAGCAAAAGATTTAGGAGTTGTAATGACAGATGATGCGAAATTTGAAACACAAAATAAGATAGCAGTAAACAGAGCAAGGAGAATAATGGGTCAGATATGAGAATAAAAACCCACTCTAATAGACAGAGTTTATTTCCACGACAGTTTCGACGTAAAAAAGTGAAGTTTTTTGCATTTATAATGGGTCAGATATTGAGAACCTTTAAACGAAGGGATAGGAATGTAATGATTTCTCTACTGAAAACCCTGATAATACCCAAATTGGAATACAGCTTGGTCTTAACATCCCCATATAAAAAAGAAGACATTAGACAGCTGGAGGGGATCCAAAGAAGCTTCACAGGCAAGATCAATGGGTGCAAAGAACTAAATTACTGGGAAAGGTTACGAGAACTAGACCTATATTCACTGGAAAGGAGGAGAGAGATATACACCATTATTTATACTTAGAAAATACAGTAATCCCTTGATTAGTGCGGTTTTGATAAATGCGGTTTTGATTACTGCGCAAAAATTTATTGTGACCATCCCTTGATATTTACCGTATAAAATTTGAATAGTGCGGTTCAAAAATGTTTGAAAATGGCGGGCAAATAACCAGCTGGGCCGAAACCATCTCCCACCTTCCCTACTGCGCTTCAGTTTATCAGCAGACACAAGTGCGCACAGACATCTTACACGTAGATGCAATCACTCTACATGAATTTTGGAAACAATTTAACATTAAACAAGCAGTTGCAAACATTCACGAGTCGTGGGAAAAATTGACAGCCAGCTGCATGAGAGCGGTCTGGCAGAATCTTTTGCCTGAATGCGCAAATGATTTTGGTGGTTTTATTAATCCTGTCAACGAAGTCATTAATGATATTGCTACGATTGGAAGAGACCTTGGCTTCGAGGATGTCGATTCGGGAAATGTTCGGGAATTATTGGCTTCACATTCAAGACCTAAGTGACAAAGATCTTCTTGGAATCGAGCATCAACAGGTATATGAAGAAGAAACGGAAAATATTTCTAAGGAAATCATGGTGAAAGAACTTGAAGAATTGTTTCGGACAATTGAGAAGGCCAAACATCTTTTACTCGAGATGGATCCAAATGTAGACAGAAGCATGAACGTTCGTCGTGGTTTAGATAAGCAAATTGATTGTTATCGCAAAATGTTGTCAGAAAAGAAAAAAGCTAACACTGTTCAATTGACTTTAGATTAGTTTTTCTTTATAAAATAAATACTTTAAAGTTTAAATATATGTTCAATCGACTATAGATACGTTTCTCTGTAAAAAATAAATGCTTTAAAGTTAAAATAAATGTTATTCTAAATTTTTTTTTTATTTTCCAGGATTCATTATAATTATTTCCATTGGTTCTTAACTTTGATTAATGCGGTTTTGATATATGCGGTGACATTGGAGGATTAATTAACCGCACTAATCAAGGGATTACTGTAATGGAGAAACTAGTCCCTAATCTTACTCTGAATCCCATAACTCCCCAAACAACGGTGGGAAGTAGAAGTGGTAGACTGTGTCATATTCCCAAATTGAAGCCGAGACGGGGAACATCCTTAACCCTGAAAGAAAATAGTTTTGTAGTGAGGACCAAAACTGTTTAATCAGGTGCACAAAGACCTAAGAAACACGAAGGGAGTTGCAGTGGAAATCTTCAAAAGAAGACTAAAGGCCTGGCTGTGTGAGGTGGAGCGCGCAAAAATCCAACTCACTACTTCACCAGGCCAACTCGTGAGGAGGGGGCGACAAGCTTGACCTTCGCGAAATGAAAAATCATCGCACGGAACCTTTGTAAGGTAAGGTGTGTGTATATATATATATGTATATATAAAATTCATAGGTTTGTTTCTAGGAAACCTTAAATATATAAGGAAAAGGAGGACCAAGGATGCAACATAGAGAATGACTAATATAGTTTTGATGATACAACCCTCTTCAGGGTAAATTCTAAAAAGTAAAAGATAAGCAAATTTTTAAAACAAAAAAATTGTTAAATAAGTCTTACAATAAAACATTCAAAAAGATAAATTATAAGTTTAAAAAATTCTAAAGATTAAGTAAAAAATTTTAAAAGTAATTACAAAATAAGAATTATGAAATAGATCTTACATTAAAACATTCTAAAAGGTAAATTATGAATTCTAAAATCATAGAAAGTAAATAAAATTTTAAAACAAATACAAAGAAAAAAATTGGTACATCCCATTTACTTCATTTAATTGAAGGAAAATCTATGAAGCTTATTAATTACCTTCCTTTATTAATGACTATTATTTGGATTGAAAGATCAAGAGTGCACAAACATTTTACTTGATCTAATTACATTTATTATCGGGTCCATGCCACAGGCCACTCACTATACAGGAATACCTCAAAATTCATCATTAATTTGTTCCAGAATAACACGACAAAATACGAAATGACGAAATTCAAGGTAGATTATAACATGTTTCAATGAGAAAACATTTTACTGTATTATGTTATTAAACATATTAATTAATCAAATTCTACTCATTTTTTTGGCAAAATAATATAATATATTGCATTGGTAAACAGTTGAATTTCGTCAATTTAGATAAAAAAAATTTTTT
This sequence comes from Bathynomus jamesi, assembly GCA_023014485.1. Classification (NCBI taxonomy): domain Eukaryota; kingdom Metazoa; phylum Arthropoda; class Malacostraca; order Isopoda; family Cirolanidae; genus Bathynomus; species Bathynomus jamesi. Next base: position 837,026 of record JAJOZX010000640.1, on the reverse strand, counting down.
TACATTTTTTAAAACAATGAATTTGCAAATATGGACGACAGATTGCGAAACTATAGGTAGTAGATGATTGATGACAAATCTGCAAAACAACGAATTTTGAGGTACTGTATTCCTCTCTCTCTCTCTATATATATATAGGGCATCCCAAAAAAATGTACACATACTTTAACAGCTGATAGCTCAATTGATGTTTCTTTCTTTCCAAGTTAAACCCATTAGAATTAATAATGGCAGTCAGACTAAGCTTTGAACAAAGGAAATTCATTCTGAAATGCTACTGGAAGTGTGAAAATGCAGTTGAAGTGCAAAGACAGTTTAGGAGGGAGTTTCAAACAGATCCACCAACGCGACTTACCATCACTCGAATTAGAGATAAGTTTGAAGCCGATGGAACTGTTCAGAATGTCCACAAGAAGCGTTCCAGAAGACCACGGACATCGACAAGCCCCACAAAGCAAGAAAGAGTACTGGAAACGTATCACCAAAGTCCAAGAAAATCTGTGCGGCAAGCAAGTCGTGAGGTAGGAATTTCAGAATCGTCTGTCCAACGCATTTTGAAGCGCTGTCAATGGAAAAGTTACATTCCAAGATTAGTCCATGCTATTAATGAAGATGATCTGGACCGAAGAGTGTAGTAGTATTGCGAGTGGTACTTGGCACGATGTGGATGTGGATTGGACGAAGGGGTTTCGTAGAATACCCTCCGCGTTCACCAGACCTCACACCACTAGATTTTTTTTTATGGGGATACTTAAAAGACAGTCTACCCTATAAAACCTGCAACAGTCGCTGAATTGAGAGCAGCCATTGAACGAGAATGCACACAAATACCAAACGAAATGTTTCGTGATGTTTGCGATTCCATTGCTTCGCGTTATCAGCAGTGCCTGGACCAGAACGGACGTCAGTTTGAAAACAGGCATTGACAAAACAATTAAATAATGTCTATAGATTCTATTACATTTTGAAAATGAAATGTATTTTAATAAACACTGCCTTTATAATTATTTAAAGTGTGTATACATTTTTTGGGATGCCCTGTATATATATATATACACAGGGTGTCCCATAAGTCCGGCATCATAGGTGAAATTCATATTTTTCTATTTCTACAAACCATAATTTATGCTCGGGATGCCAATTTCCCATCCACCATTCTGTTCAGTGATGAGGCTCTTTTTTATGGAAATGGTGAGGTAAATCGACAAAACACCCACTACTAGTTTCAAAACAACCCTCACTGGTATACCTCTTCAAAGGAACAAGGTGCATCTCGGGTGATGGTATGGTGTGGCATTTGGAAGGATCACATCATAGGCCCCCTCTTTTTCGATGAACATGTCACTGGAGGCATGTACCTACATATGGCTCAAGGAAGAAGCATTTGGGTAATTTTACAAGAAATAGACAAATGAAGTACACGGTAACCTCTTCAAAATTCATGACTTGGTGTGAGGGTTGGTTTAGGTCCAAATTACAAATTTCTGAATTTTTTTGAAAATTGGTCAAGTTGGTTAAATTTTATGGCTTGACCAAATTTTGGTCAAATTAAACCAATAATTTTCAAATGTAAATATCTCAGCTCCTAATTGTGGTAGTGTAGTAAGTCTTAAATGATAAAATATGTAAAATTAACTGTAGTTTCTAAACATGTATCATTTTTTTAGGGTAACAAAAATAAATATGATTTTTTGGATTTTTTTTTTTTTTTTTTTTGGCAATTTGGCAGTGAAGATATCATTTTTCAAAAAAAAGAACAGGAATAAAAAATATTTATTTGATGTATGTACACCATAATAAGTAATAAAAAGTCAGCTTATCGACGATTATTATAAAAAAAAATAATACAAATATCTCCAAATTTTAATAATTTTTTGCTTTCTTTCCAAATTTTCAATACGTATATACCTAATTTTCTAGTATACGTAAATTTACCTCACCCTTAAAATGCCTCAAAACACAAAATTTTGTTGCAATCCTATGAAAAAACACTCAGGAAGAATTTTCTGTAACATCAAAAAAGTAAACTCTGCCATGGCAGCTGCAAGCTATGGAATTTTGGAAGAAAATCAATTACTATGTCAATTAAAAAGAAGCCAATTGTATTAGAACATGCTCAACATTCATCCAGAGAGCCGGAACCTGCACCAATACGGTCCTGAGCCAGACATACTTAACGAATGTATGGAGCGAAGCAGTAGCGATTCCACGAATCCACCACCATTGGAAGAATTTGTCGTTCAAGACAGACAATTCAATAAAGATTTGCTCAGCGACAACATTTTACCTTTATTTGATGAAAACCCTATTAAAACAGGTAATAAAACAATAGAGACTCCATTCAGGACATTTGTTTCTTAATGCCAAATTTGTAGTTTTCTGTTTTTAAATATTAGCATCAGCACTTGACTACATATATACAAAATATTTTATATTTGATTATTTCACGCAACCTAAATTTATGAATTTGTTTTACAGCTGGATTGAAGCCGAGACAAAAATGGATAAAGGCTTCTACGAAATTCAGATCAACAATGGAAAAGGTTAAATGAAGTTTTGAAGCTGCTTATGGGGCTCCTATTGACTATTTTGAAGCTGGTCCATCCAAAAAAAGTTGTTTGGAAGATGATTTAGAGAGGCAGGACTACTTTTTGGACATAGTTATTGAAATTTGACATTTTAAATTAAATTTAATACAGTCATCGAAGTATATACTAAATTAAGTTTTATCTGTTTACATTTTTATAATCGGACAATATAATACATATACATATATTTTATGAAAAGTTTAATTAAAAATATACTAATTAAACTTAATGTCAAATACACTTTATTTCAGGTATCAAAAGGTTATGGAAGAATTAAAGGAGAAATTTCAAGCAAGTAACAATTGCAATCTTAAGTTACAAATACTATCATTGTATCCCTATCCCATTGAAAAAACTGCTGACTTCTTTGGAGCAACAAAGTATATGGTGCGTAAGAGCCGCAATCTTCAAAAACAGTTTGGGATTCTTCCTAACATTCCAAACGACGAAAGGGAAGGTCGTCACAGCTGAAATGAAAAAAATCATTCAGGAGTTTTATGAAAATGACGAATATAGTAGGATGTGCCTGGGAATCAAAGATTATAAGTTTGCAATAAATGAAGAGGGTGAAAAAATAAAAAAATAAAAAAATGAAAGACTGGTATTGTGTAACTTGAAAGAGTTATATGCTGAATATGCAAAAAATTATGAAAATCCCAAAATAGGCTTTAGTACCTTTGCTCATCTTCAAACGTCGTGGTGCGTGCTTGCAGGACAAAGCGGAACTCAGTGTCTGCGTATGTACACATCACCAAAATCCGAAACTACAAATATCAGCGTTAGGCATTAAAGATTTAGACTACAAAAAATTAATGTCTTTATCCATCTGCGGCATGGACAATGAAGATTGTATGATGCACCGATGCAAAAGATGCCCGCAAGAGGTTGGAATAAAAAATTATTTGGAAAGTTTGGACTTCATGGCGATGGAAGAGAAAATATAAACAATGGGTGTCCATCGATCACTATGTTAAAAGATATCACCGAAACTCCAGAGGAATACGTGGAATCGCTCACCAAAAAAATTGCACAACTGACAAGACACCACTTCACGAATAAATGTCAGTTGAGTTACTTCAAAAATCTAAAAGAAACTCTGCCTGAAAATGAAGGTGTTTTGGTGGGCAATTTTGCGGAAAACTTCTCATTCATCGTACAAGATTGTGCCCAGGGGTTTCATTGGGAGAACTCGCAATGTACAGTGCACCCATTCGTTTATTATTCCAAAAACAATGCAGGAAAACTAATTTGCAAAAGTTACTGCTTCATTTCAAACCGTCGCAGGCATGATACAATTCTGGTTCATAGTTTTCTCAAAAAATTAATCCTGTGCATCCAACAACAAAATTCAAACCTAACTAAAATTCATTATTTCACAGATGGATGCGTGGCTCAGTATAAAAATAAAACAAATTTTCTAAATTTATGCCATCATTTCGAAGACTTCAAAATTCATGCTGAGTGGAATTTTTTCACGACATCCCATGGGAAGAATGCCTGTGATGGTATTGGTGGAACAGTAAAAAGAGCAGTCGCCAGAGAAAGCTTACGATGGCCTCTCGACCATCAAATCTTAACAGCTGAGGACTTCTACAATTTCTGCTCTCAAGAATTCCTAACCGCTATTGACTTTTTTTTACGTCTCTGAGGCAGAAGTTGTAGATGTAGAGCTTTCTTTGCAAAAATGTCTGAGTGAACCTATTACTTCTATCAAAGGTACTCAACAATTACATTGCTTCATCCCAATTTCCAAGAATTCATTGAAGGTTTATCCACTCTCTGAGTGCACAGTCAGTCGAAATAAGAGAGCTCATTAGAGTTTCTGCTTCAGATCCTCAATTTAACGGACCGGACAAATAATAAAATAGTACATTAATTAATAATTTTAAAAAATTAAAAAATCTTAAACGCCGCACCGTGCAGTCAGGTTGTATACAGTGTGTTTCTATGATTTCTGAATTGTGACTATTTATTAAATAATTTTGCAATCCTTACAATTCAAAATGGCATCAAGTGATAGAGGAGTTAAAAGAAAGCGTGTGAACTTAAATGTGGCATAGAAATTAGAACAAGGCGTCTCAGTAGCACGTGTTTGTGAAATTTACGGCGTAAAAAAACAAACTGTTTCTGATATCTGTAAATCAAAGGCCAAATTGCAAGTTTTCTTTAAAATACAGTGTTGATAGCTCTAAATGTGGTTCTACAGTGGGGAGTAGAAAACACATGAAAGTTGCGCAAGATAAAAACTTAGAAGAAGCTGTGTATAAGTGGTTATGTTCAACAGAGATCTAGTGGTGTCAATGTACAAAATCTCGAGTTGAAATCTGCATGTGAAACTCTTGGAAAACACATGGGACTTAATGTTAAGGCAAGTGATGGGTGGCTATGGCGTTTTAGAAAAAGGCATGGCATTGTGAACAAGAAAACCTGTGGTGAATCTTTAAGTGCAGACACTTCACAGGTTGAGCCATTTAGAAAATTTATAAATGAACTTATTAAATCTGAGGGCCTTATTTTATCACAGGTTTACAATGCCGATGAAACTGGCCTGTTCTATCGTGCTGTTCCTGACAATACGCTGAACTAGGTTACATTCAATTTAACAGACACCCCTTCCCCCCTATTAGTCTGTTAAATCGAGGGTTTACTGTATTTACAAAAGATGCAATGTCAGTAATCAAGAACGAGGAAGACTGGGAATTCCTTTGGAAGCAAAGAGAAGACATCTTTCCCTGTAGCATGAGTGGGGCTGACCAAAAGACACCTGCAAAAGAAAGCAGAAAGAGAAGAAAAAGAAAAGATGGCAAAAGCAAGATACGAAGGAAGGGAAACCAAATCAAGGATGGGGGCAACAGCAGAACTTTCTTCCACATCATCTTCTCGGGAATCTGAAAGTGAAGACAAATACAGACCTTCTGCGTCAACATCTGCTTCCCCAATGCCAGAGAGACTTAAGAATATCTTCAACTTGCCCAAAGTCATTGGCGCCTTGGATCGCGTCAATCTTCCAGGTCACGGAGCTGTGTTTGTGGCTGGAGCCATTGCTGAGGCGCTTGGACATAATCTTTCAGAGCTCACACTCTCCCGAAGTTCAATCAGGCAGTCTAGAAGACAATGAAGACAGGAAACAGCAGCAGCAGCAGACCAGGAATCTTCTTTGGAGGGACCTCTTCTTTTACACTGGGATGGCAAACTATTGCCAGATATCGATGGATCCAAGGCAAGCATTGATAGAATTGCTGTCCCTGTCACTGGAAACAGCCGAGAGAAGCTTTTGGGAATTCCGAAGATGGACAAAGGTACTGGGGAGTCTCAGGCGAATGCTTGTGTTGAAGCAATTGAGAAATGGAACTGCGGGTCTCAAATCAAAGGACTCGTATTTGATACGACAGCCAGCAACACAGGGCTTCACAAAGGAGCTTGCATCAGAATTGAAGCAGCTCTAGGAACCAAACTGGTCTGGATTGCTTGCCATCACCATGTCATGGAAATCATGCTGTCCGACATCTTCTCCTGTATCTTCAGTCCATCTGGAGGTCCAGAATCCAGACTCTTCAAGCAATTTCAGAAACAATGGCCATCGATAAATCAAGATGCATGTGTTGCAGCAACCGACGAACTCTCCCAGGATCCAGTATTGAGTAGATTGCGGAGAGAGATGCTGGATTATTTGCCACATGCACTTGAAGCGCAGCAACCAAGGGATGATTATCAAGAATTCTCGAGATATCTCTCGTTCCTTGGCAGAGGAAGTGGGAATGAGTCATTTCGAGCTCCCGGCCCAACACACCATGCTCATTGGATAGGGAAAGGAATTTGTGTGTTGAAGATATTCCTTTTCCAAGCTCAATTCAAGCTGACACCACGAGAAGCCAGGAACATAACCGACTTCACTCTGTTTGTGAGTCTCATTTATATCAGACAATGGAATGAAGCGTCCCTTGGAATTTGAGCCCCCCCCCCCTACAACAACATCAAACTTCTGTCTTTTGATGGAAGGAGGAAAAGCGAAATCTCAATCCTTTCTAGAGAAACTCCCCAGACAATGGATGGACAATCCTTTTTTCAACAAACTTCGGGATCAGTCCTCTCAGATGGAAGTAGTAAATGACACGGGGTATCAGCCTGATCCAAAAATACATGATGCTGATGAAGGACAAAGAGCAGAAACAGTTCCTTCTTCAACTGGTGGCAAACCACCAAAAGAAGCTCCCCACTCCCATCAAAGGTGGCTCTAATGTCATAGTTTTTCAAGTGCATAAAGGAATAAAAATACCTTTGTGGAGAAAGGAAATTTTTTTTCATTTTTTTGGACCACCCTAATATATATATAATGTAGTGGAAGTGGCCCCCTGCCCTTGTCAAAAAATCATGTGGGTGCTACTGTAGCCAATAGTCAGTATTTGGATTGGGCATTTCTTAATTCATGTTAAAACCCATTTAAATCACTATTCAATTTATAATAACATACATAAACTATTGTAAAGATTATTGTATAATTTATATATAATGGAAAGTAGGTTTTAGTTCCAATAAGGCTATAATGCTGTCTGTATCATCTGATCTCTGTGTTGCCAGCAGACCAGCCCCAAGTGTGGGGCTGGGGGCAGTGCACCTCCAGCACCTGCCTCCAACCAACCCTAAGCATCACTGACCCGTCTGGATACTAAAGTTTTGCCATCCTTTGAAACCTCCTGCAAAGATCCTGACTAGCTGAAATTGGTCATGTGAGAAATAACTAACCAATCTAGGTTAATATACAATAAATGCCATAACTCGCATTTCTAGCGAGAAATAGGTTTTTCTAGTATAATTTCATATGCTTTATTCAAACCTAAGCTTCATTTGTTGCGCAAATTACTTAAAACGTTATTAAAATATAAATTTTCATAAAATATGGTAATTTTTTACTATCAGTCCGGTCTCTGGAAACTGAAAATAAAGTTTACCATAAGACTCTCTATATTTTTTTAAACAACTTTTATTAAGTACAATATGAAGGCAAATGCCGATTAAAACTATAAAATTAATGTTAAGAAATTATTTTTTTGAGCGATAAAATCGCGGATCATGTTTTTGGGAGTGATAAAATGGCTGATCCCACAAAGGTTAGGAAGGTACCGCTAACAAAATTGGGTGGTTTGACCTGAACTCAACATTTTAGTGTCACGGTGGCGTCAGTTTGCGATGGTTGTAATTATTCACTGTGTGTAACTTCATGCAAATTTTTTGATGATGAAGAGGCTGCATTTAATTTTTATGTAGAACACGGTGTATTGCTAAAAGAATTTATATGCCCTAAGAAAAACAAGGAAGGTATTGTTTGTGGTAATAAGTATACAGGTAAGAGTAGTACCTAAAATTAGGTTAGGTAGGTTAGGTTAGTATAGTTTTACGGTATTTATAATATATACAGTGAATATATACAGTGTTTATTTTACTACATATATATAAATGTGTGTGTGTGTATATATATATATATATATATATATATATATATATACCTTTTAGGTCACTCATGTTAGCTGTTTCTACAATTTCCATAATTTATATATCAATAGATTCGTTTTTACATCGCGAATGCGCCCTAGATAGTCTCTACTGAAGGAATTACCCGCATTTTAGGGTATTTTTTCACACTTATACCCCAAAACAAACTTCGTGTCCTAACTTAGGGTAATTATATAGAAAATGGCGCAACCCGAAGTATGATATAAAAAATATTTTATTAGGTCAATTTCGATGTGCTGAAGCCAAATCTGTTAACCATTTGGTGTGCAAATGCTTCAAATAAGAGTAAATATTATTTATATTTTACTCTTATTTTGAAGCATTTGCCTAAAAAATGGCTAACAAGCACATGAAAACTAACCTAACCTAACCTAAGAGTAAAATAATCAAATCAACTTACCTTTAACTTAAACATTGGGAGGATACAACTTTGCCGCAGCTTTGAGGAAAAAATGAAGTCTCTGATCACTAGGGACGTTATGTAAAAATAGACTATTTTTTTTCTCAAAGCTGCGGCAAAGTTGTATCCTCCCAATGTTTAAGTTAAAGGTAAGTTGATTTGATTATTTTACTCTTGGGTTAGGTTAGTTTTCATATGCTTGTTAGCCATTTTTTAGGCAAATGCTTCAAAATAAGAGTAAAATATAAATAACATTTACTCTTATTTGAAGCATTTGCACACCAAATGGTTAACAGATTTGGCTTCAGCACATCGAAATTGATCTAATAAAATGTTTTTTACATCATACTTCGGGTTGCGCCATTTTCTATATAATTACCTAACTTAGTTTTGGGCCAGTTCCCTCACTTGAGACTATCCAAATCGCATTCCTGGTGTAATAACGAATCCATTGATATATAAATTATAGGAATTGAAGAGACCGGAGTGATAGTAAAAAATTACCAAAAATATATCAGCATATTTAATGCAATAGCCAATCAAAGCATGTTTCATTCACTGCATATTTACTGCAAGAGCCAATGAGAGTACTTATTTCATTCATTACTAAATATCACCACTCTCAGTAACTACTTTGCCAGATGGTTGTTTAGTCATGACAGTTCTCTGGATCAATGACTACATTCATTCATTCCTTTGCCAACTTTCTCTTTTATATCCGGGTCATTCTCTGTCAGATCAACCAGTGCCTAACACCCTCATCTCTCAAATTTTGCTGAAATTTGGTTTATAGGGAGTTTGTGGGCCCTGAATCCATTTCTGAAATTATAAGGTCAATCCGACCAACGGTTCAAGAGATATGACCTCGGGAAATTTGAGGTCACTTGCGAGGTCACTAACATTTGGCAACCCATAACTTGGGTAATAATGGTCACAATTATATAAAAGTATATATATTTAGAATCAGAAAAAGACAAGGAATCCAAATATGCAAGTTTTAGAACTCTAGGTTGAAAAATAAAAAAGTTACACTGTAACCAAAATTTGAGGTCATGATTTGACCTCTGGGGTATCAAATGAGAATTTTTTTTTAAATGTAAAAAATGAAGGCATAGGCATTGGCTATTAGAATCAGCAAAAAAAAGTTTGTTTATGTTAGTATTTTTCATGTAACTAACATATAAGTGAACACCATATTCATAAGTTGTGCGTCAATTCTACCTATTTTTTCACACAAGCTCATAATTTGACCTATAGAAATTAAAATTACATTTTTTTATAGATATAAAAACAAAGGCAAAAAATGTAAAATTGTATTTCACTGCTAATCTACACTGGCAATAATAGTTATAATAGTGAAAGGGGAAGACCTACTTAGAGGATTCATGTGCTAGCCTAATACAATTTTTGCATGCTCGATGCTCTCATCAATTTCTTTTTGTGGAAAAATGTATTGAATTCTGCTGCCCTCCTCTTAGGGTAGGACAACTCATTACAGTTAATATATGATGTCCTGGCACTGCACATGAATCCTTGTTTGATGGATAATAATATGCACTTGATCCTGATGACCCAGAAGGATGTAGAAAGTTCACAGTGAAATCATCAAACTCTTCACAATATTCCTCCACAATTCCATACCAAACTTGCATGTCATAAATGCAGCCAACATACTCTCTTGGTTTGACACATTTTAGGTTCATTAGTAAAATGACTTTTCCTTCTTCTTTTCTTTTCTCCAATGCCACTTGAAATGGGATACACCATCAGTTCTTCCTTGTTTAGGGGAACAAATCTATGATATTTCTGAGTTCCAGGAATAGCCCTACTATCCTTGAATCGATGTTCCAACCGTTCTTCTGCATCTTTCAAATCAGCTGTAGTTACAAAGAAAAAATTTATCTTCTTGCTCAAGTTTTCTTCACAAAACTGAAACATGTGTTCTGGTGTAAGAATTTGCCTCTCTGTAGTTCTCTGCAAACTGGCACGAGCAGTAGCTCTTTTCACTGTTCCTCCAATCCCATCACATGCATTTTTGCCATGGGATGTAGCAAAGAAGTGCCATTCACAAGACAGACCAAAATCCTCTTCATGGTAACAGAGATTTGTGAAGTTGTATCTGTTCTTATATTGGCCAGCACATCCATCTGAGAAATAGTGCACCTTCTTCAATTGTGGGCATCTGAATTTAACATATGTCATAAGCTTCAATATGAATGAGTAAACCATTATAGTGTTGTGTTTTAGTGATGCAGATAAGAAACAGACACTAAAATGGCTAAGTTCCTGGTCTGCAGATGATCTATAATAGATGACAAAAGGGTGAACTGTACACTGTGAATTGTCCCAGTGAAACCCTTGGGCAGCATCCTGGACAATGAAAGAATAATTCTCAGAGAAATCACCTACTATAACTACCTCGCTCTGAGGTGGTAGTGTTTCTTTCAACTGCTTGAAGTACTGTGATTGTTGCTGAGCAACAAAGTGATGACGAACCATGCGGGATATTTTCATGCTTAGGGATGATAAGTATTCATGAAGTGGCTCCACCTTATCAACCATTGTACAACGTCAACAGTCACCCATTGCTTGTAAGATATTTCATTTGGAGCTGATTTCACACTGTCAAGTAACTCAAGAAAATCCAGGACACCCTCTTCTCTTGGGCAATCATTGCAAAGTTGCATCATGCAAGTCTCTCTTTCTGTACTGCAGACACTGTAATCCATAAGATCCTTGTATGAAAGACCTCTTTCTCCCAATGCAGCCAGCTGCAATTTTGGATTTTGATGGTATGTGCAGACACAGACAGAATGAGTCCCACCACTACCGGCAAGCACACAATATGATGGCCGTAATTTTGCAAATGTGGAAAATCCTATTTTGGGATTCTTTTCATCATTTTTATATAGTTCAAACATCTCTCTTAAATTCCCGAGGACCAATCGTTTTTGCACCTTCAGCACTGATAACTTTCACGCAATCCTTTTGGCCAGGACACATACGACTAACCTCTTCTGACTCATAGAATCTTCTAACTATATCTTTGTGTTCTTCAGATATCACTTTTCCTTTGCTCATTAGTGGAATCTTCGGAAGGATTCCATGTTCTGATTTAAGTGAATGGCTTCTTTTCACCATGTATGTTGTAGTTTGAAAGAAACTAGCTGTTTTTTCAATTGTGTATGGTGAGTGTGTCAATATTTGTAGTTTGTGATGGTGACATTTGCTCTCCAGGAATGACTGTTTCAATTCATTCATTAATTTGTCTAGATGTTTTTCAGATTTAGTTTCAGGTTTTGAAGTATCACTTACCTCCTCGGTAATTTGAACACCATAACTGAGTTCTAGCCTCTCCTTCAGGTGTTTCTGAGCAGATGATAGCTTACCATGAGCCTTGCGCTTTTTCTGGCTTAATGACAGCCCTTCTGAAAAGAACAGAAAAAAAGGTTTCACACACCTGAATATTAGTAATTAAATATTAATTATAGTACCTTAAATGCTATATAATTGGCTATATAGTAGATCAAACAGACCTTGTAGTAAAGTATAAGTTATTATATTAATTTATTACTTACTTTTTTTAACTGGTGTTTGGTCCAGAAATGCTAGAACTGGTTCAACTGAAGTTGAAGGATTTTCCTTTATCAAGCAATCACTGTCATTGTCCAGATCTTAAATTGAAGAGATGTTACTCAAGCCACTGATAGTAGATGATTCATTTGAATCCTGCTCAGACTCGTTGTTTTCAGTGGTACTAAGTATAGTAGGGTTTTTCATTATCAGTGTCCAGCAGTTCACACACAACAATGAATCTTTTTTCACTCTTCCAGCACATTTTTCAACAAGTACATCAGTCACTTTTCTAAGATTGATTGTTATGCGTTTCTTGTGTTTTTGAATAGGGTTCTGGCAGTATTTCAAGTGCCGAACCATTGTATTTTGATCTGTAAAGATATAGGATTTACAATTAGGTAATATATATTTTTTAGAAAATATATAGCTATACACACTTAATATTTTAGGCCTTGATAGTCTCTGAGGCTCATTAAAACACCATACCCACCAGCCACCCACAGTGCTGGCTGGAACTGTACTAACCTGTAGACAAGGAATTTTGCAACTATCTATGTTGATTCTGCACTTAGACAAGTAGCAACATGTTTCAATAGGTTTGTTTAGGCTACATGTGAGCTTAGTCTTCCCCTTTCACTATTATAACTATTATTGCCAGTGTAGATTAGCAATGAAATACAATTTTTATTAAATTCTTGGAGCTTGAGGTCAAATTGATAGCTAAGATATAAATATTCCTTGAAATGACAAGCAATTTATAAATATGGTATTCACTTATAAGTTAGTTACATGAAAAGTACCAATATAAACAAACTTTTTATGATTGTTTCTATTAGTCAAGAACTCTGACTTTGTTTTTTATATCTATAAAAAATGTAATTTTAATTTCTATAGGTCAAATTATGAGCTTAAGTGTGAAAAAATAGGTAGAATTGACGCACAACTTATGAATATGGTGTTCACTTATGTTAGTTACATGAAAAATACTAATAAACAAACTTTTTTTTACTGATTCTAACAGCCAATGCCTATGCCTTTATTTTTTACATTTAAAAAAATAATTCTCATTTGATACCCCAGAGGTCAAATCGTGACCTCAAATTTTGGTTACAGTGTAACTTTTTTATTTTTCAACCTAGAGTTCTAAAACTTGCATATTTGGATTCCTTGTCATTTTCTGATTCTAAATATATATACTTTTATATAATTATGACAATTATTACCCAAGTTATGGCTCACCAAATGTTAGTAACCTCGCGAGTAACCTCAAATTGCCCGAGGTCATATCTCTTGAACCGTTGGTCGGATTGACCTTATAATTTCAGAAATGGATTCAGGGCTCACAAACTCCCTATAAACCAAATTTCAGCAAAATATGAGAGATGAGGGTATTAATTTCAATTTTTTTTGGTTGATCTGACAGAGAATGACCCATCCACCACCAGAAAAATAAATAAAAGGCTAGTAATTCTATAGGCCTAGGTAATTTTTGGTTATGTTAGGTTAGGGTAGGTTCCATTCTAGAACATTTGCGCAACAAATTAAGCTCAGATTTAAAAGTAATTCTACATTGCTAAGTTCCCTTTTGGAACATTTGCACAACAAATGAAGCTTAGATTTGAATAAAGCACTTCCAATTACACTAGAAAAATATATTGCTTGCTAGAAATATAGGTCATGGCATTTACTGCATAACTACCCCAATCTACAATGACCACCTAACCTAGTGTAATCTGGTCTCCATGAAACTTAATACAAAAATTATCCTCATTAATATTTGCCACACAAGCAAAAGATCCACCCTGACTGGTCCAAAGTATGAAATAGGCAAGGTTTTCAACTTATCAAAAATGTGGTGGCCACTTAACTACATATTAGCCAATTTGATACAATATTTTTTTAAATTTTACACAAAAATCTTGAACCTTTTCTTTTTTTCCTGCATCATACAAACCTGTCAATTTCTAAAAACTAGATTTTAAGCCTACAGCAGCCATATTGGACAAACATTGTAACCTAGGCCCACTAGCCAACGTAACAATATTTAATTCGACAATGGAACTGTAAGAAGGCTCAGTATAAATGAAATACTAAGCCACTTAAGTATTTATTCTTTTTCAAGATACACAGGACCTATATTCCAGTAACTAACAAAGAGAAGCACATCTTAAGCCTAAGTAAGGTCAAAGGACAAAGAGTACGGCCAAGCCTATAAATTTAAGACAAGACCTTAGATTAGGCCTAACTATGTAGCCGAAATAAACCTACACTCCCTTAACTGCACTGAAATATAACGTTTGAGCAGCCTTACTAGCCTAGCCTATCCTAACCTAAAGTTAACTTAGGCTCCACAAGGAACACTCAATTCTTGCCAAAGCTTAAACGTGTTTAAAATGGATGTAAAAAATAAAAACCTAACTGAAATTCGGAAAGAAACAATAAAAAAAACCAAATAATCATTAATTTAGTATCTTTACTTAAATACTTAAGCCAAGTAATAGTAAAACCGAGCCTAAGAGTACAATTGATCTGTATAAGACACTCTATTTTATCGTACGTTAGGCAACTTACATTATAATATTAAAGCACTATCCAATTTTAAAAATGCCCTAAAAGCACAACTCAGGAATTTTTCCTTTCTTTTATCGAGTTTTTCTTCTTCTTTTAATTACGCTAGAAAATTTTTAACTACAATACTTGAAATACTTAAATTTAGCACTATTACCCAAAAGACATTTTAGCTGATTACTTATTAATAAGTAATTATTTACTTTTATTGCAATTCTTTCTTCTTGAAATAAAAATATAAACATTTTTATGTACCCGGAAAAAAAAAAGCTGCATGTTCATTATTTATAGCGTTTCATTGGCCTATGTAGTCACTGCTAGAAAGAATTATTACTTAGACCACTCGTATAATGCTCATACCTGTTGAGTCTGAAATAAAGATTGTTTGTTATTTTCTTGCAGTTGCAGTTAGATATTAATACAGATGAATGCGTGCTTGCATGCTAGCTGAACTACGTCGTGGCCAGTGCCATAACACCAATTCCCGTATATCAGCGTTATTGGGTCCATTAGCGGATCCAGAGGAGCCAAAGGGGCCATGGCCTGCAAAGCTGATAAAGGCGGAGCTAATGCCACCTCCCCAGCCAAAGCTGTTAAAGATAAGAACATATAAGAACATAAGAAATTTTTATAGTGGGCACACTAGGGGCCACTTCGGCCCATCGAGGTGGCTCCACTATGTAAAAACTACCTGTACATTGGCAATAACCAATTTTTACAAAACCAATTAAGTATAAATTTAAAATTAATTAATTATCAATTTCAAACTAAAGATAGAATCTCTGGCTCCAGAGGATCAAAGTCATAATAGGCTACTATCCACAAATATGTTACACACTATATCTATTTACAAAGCTGGGCACAAACCGTTAATCCGTTAATCGTTAATTAACGAAGTTAACTTTTTCGTTAACGATTTAACTTTTAAGTTAACTTTGAAAATCATTATCAGACTAATTAACTTCCGTTACATTTAACTTCCGTTAACTCAAGTCCGTTAACCCAAAAAATTCATAAATAAACGTTTAAAAGTTTCTGTTATTTTCAGTGCTGAGCAGGTGCGCAATTAATCCGCCACTGTTAATAGTGATGAACGAATTTCCATTTCCGCAGTGCAAAATCAGGCGATATATTTGTTTCCGTCGCCACAATTTGTGTCTTACCAAATATGGTAGTTATTTATGGCATTGGTTTGAGCAGACAGCAGACAGACAGCATCTACGCTGAGGTGGGGAGGAGGCTGGTTGTCCCCAACACGACGAGGTGGAACTCCACCTATGACTCTGTGATGGTCCTGAACACAATCCTGGAGACGAAGAGGCCTGCTCTCCACAGAGTCATGACCCAGCTGAAGGTCAACAGCTTCAAAGACCAGGATGTCGACTTAATGAAAGAGTATGTCAAGGTAATATATTTAGAAATTAATAATAAACTAGCGGGACTCGTGGAAATTCCACGATTTATTTTTTTCTGGTTACAATTAAATGCAGGACCTTGGTACAATAATAGCGTTGTTTACGTAAACGTTTAAGAATACAATTATTCCAACTATATTTATTTATTGCAATAAAGTTATATTTTTCTTAACACCAGCCAGTAGATACGTTTTAGTTTTGCTCATTCAATTATCGTTATATTATTGAGTAAAATACAGCAGAATAATATTGCAGAATAATACAAATTTGAATTTCTACAATTTACTAGTTCTCCATTGTTTTATTTCCAGATCATGTCACCTGTGGCCAAAGCACTCGACAAGATCCAGGGGGAGGAACAAGCCTACCTTGGGACTCTGCTGCCAACAGTTGCTGCGACAATCTTCAGGCTTAAGGACTTGAAGTCCAAGGGCCTCGTCTACTGCAGCGCCTTGGTCGACGCACTTTTGGCAGGCATCGACAAAAGGTTTGGGCCCCTCCTGGAGGATGACGAATGCCAGCTGGCTGCTGCCTTCCATCCCAGGTTTCGCCTCATCTGGTTGGACAAGTATGACAACACCAAGGTCGCCAGGGTGAGGAAAAGCATGGAGGGTACAGTCGAGGAGGCCATGAAGCAGCAGTCCAACGAAGTGGGCAGCAACAGTGGAGGCAGCAACAACGAGGAGGAGGAGGAGGATGACTTCTTCAGTGCTGTCACCCAGACAAAAGAGAGCAGCAGAAGCCACAGGTCACTCAAGGGCAAGGCCCAGAACTTGGTCAAGACCTGGCTGGAGACCAACTCCAAGGACTTGCTGACAGATGCTGCCTTCTTGGGTGAGCAAGTGTTGGTGGACTTGTTCATCAAGTTCAACACAGCCATCCCCTCCAGTGCTGCAGTGGAGCGTTTGTTCTCTATGGGCAAGGACATCCTGAGGGCCAAGAGATCATCCCTGTCTGATGAAAACTTTGATATGCTAATTTTCATGAAGGGCAACATGCATCTCATGGACAAAATGGAGAACGAGAAGAAAAGGGAAAATTAAATTATATATATATTGTGTTTTTCATTTTTTTTATAATAAAAGTTAACGTTAACGGTTTATCGGTAACTTCCGTTACATGTTTAACGAATTAACGGATTAACGGTTAACGAAGTTAACTTTTTGGTTAACGGATTAGCTGTTAACGAAGTTAACTTTTTGGTTAACGGTGCCCACCACTGTCTATTTATAACTGACATGCAAATATATCAGATCCAAAGAATCCAGTCAATTTCATTATAGTACCCATCAATACCAGTACCATGCCAACCAAAATTAAGTCACGGTCCATATCAATTGCGGACCAAGTCACAATTTACATCCATATACATTACAATATATATACTTAGGAGGAAAAGTGTAGGTGTGGCTGTAAAGACTGTACAGTAATGTAGAAATGTGTGTGCACCCATTTTGGGTCTCCCATTTAAAGGTGTTTGTGGGGCAAGTGAAGATCATGAGTTTTTCAATACCTCACAGTACTATGGGGGGCACCGCTCGGCAGAGGAATCTCTTTAAATAGGGTGTGTAAGGACAGAGAGTATCCCCTAACCCAAGATGCTGCCTCCCTATATCCCACAACACCTGTGTTGAGCTGTGGGATCTATCACCCAAATGCACATTAATATATATGAAATAAACTAGTACCATTCATGCAATAAAAATGGGCTTAAACACCATCACCAGATGTCCCTTGCAGACATCAAACTATCCAACCTTCTTTTGAAAGAATCAAGTGTATCTGAAGTCACCACTTCTTCTGTCAGACTGTTCCAAAATTTAATTACTCTGTTTGTAAATCTATGTTTTCTTAAATTTGTTCTACATCTTGGCTTAAATAATTTCATACTATGACCTCTAGTCTGATTATTGTGATCTTTAATGAAAAGAGACTCAAAATCTATCTTATCCAACCCTTTTATCATTTTATACACCTCTATCATATCACCCCTTAACCTCCTCCTTTTTAATGAGAACATGCTTAGATACGCCAGTCTTTCCTTATATGTCAATTGTCTTAGAGATGGGATCATTCTTGTTGCTCGTTTCTGTACTTTTTCCAGTTTTTCAATATCTTGTATCAAATAGGGACTATTAAATTGAATGCAGTATTCGAGGAGGGGTCTCACATATGAAATGTAAAGTTGCTTTATATATTGGGTGATTTGTATTCAATGTGTCTCTACATGAGATTGAGTCTAGCATTTGCTTTATTTCTGATTACCATACAGTGATTTGAGGGTTTAAGTTCATTTGTCACAGTGACACCCAAGTCTTTCTCTTTATCATCATTTTTAATCCAAAGTCCATTCATATTGTATTCAAATTCTGGATTTTTTGGCCCAATATGCATAACCTTGCACTTATCAACATTAAATTTCATCTCCCACTTATCTGCCCAGGCTGTTACTCTGTCTAAGTCTTTTTGTATTGTCATTGCTCCTGCTACTGACTTAACATTATGGCCTAATTTTGTATCATCAGCAAATTTTGAGGTTTTACATGATAGGCCCTTCTCTAGATCATTTATATAGACAACAAAAAGCAGAGGTCCCAGAACAGACCCCTGTGGGACTCCGCTCAATACGGGTCTCCAAGTAGACTTATTTCCATTTAGATGAACTCTTTGTTTTCTATTTCTCAGCCATTCTTCTATCCAATCAGCTATATGACCTCTTATACCATGGGCTCTAACTTTTACCAACAATCTTGCATGAGGAACAGTATCAAATGCCTTTGCAAAATCTAAGTATACTATATCTACTGGCTCTTTATTGTCCAAATGCAATAGGACTCCATCATAAAATTCAATCAAGTTGGTTAGACAGGACTTTCCATTTCGAAAGCCATGCTGGCTATCATTTATAAGGTTGCACTCTTCAAGGAACTCAGTAACTTTACCTCTAATGATACTTTCGAGTAATTTGCAAATAATGGAG
This sequence comes from Bathynomus jamesi, assembly GCA_023014485.1. Lineage (NCBI taxonomy): Eukaryota > Metazoa > Arthropoda > Malacostraca > Isopoda > Cirolanidae > Bathynomus > Bathynomus jamesi. The sequence goes on along the minus strand of JAJOZX010000640.1, from coordinate 817,988 downwards.
GTGAGGCTGATGGGTCTGTAGTTTTTTGCCAAGTTTCTATTTCCTTTTTTAAAGATTGGAGCCACATTTGCTTTCTTCCAATCCTCTGGAATTTCAGTACATATCAATGATTTATTAAAAATAATTTCTAGTGCCTGTGCTATATTCTTTTTGGCAGCTTTTATGACTATTGGATGCATTTCATCTGGCCCTGGAGATTTTTTCCATTTTTAATTTATCTATTGCTTTTAGGATATCTAGTTTTGTTACCCTTAATTCATTTATTTCTCTATCTTGTCCTGGTAGTATAAGATCAGGAATATTATTTAAATTTTCATTTGTGAATACTGATGAGAAGTATTTGTTTAGTTCTTCAGTTATTTCAAGATCATCATCTATAGTTTTATCATCTATATGGAGGGGGCCAATTTTCATTTTCACTCTACTTTTCAAATTGAAGTGACTGAAAAACTTCTTAGGATTGTTTTTTGAATTCTTGGCTAGGCTTTTTTCCAGGTCTCGTTTGCTATCTCTAATTACTTTCTTGCCACTCCCCCCACCCCAAAGGCCACGTAAAATACTTTTTCTTACTCTTTCCCTTTTTTCCGTGTTGCCAACAAAAGTGTTCTGTGTATCTACCTTCTTTTTTCCATTTACCTGAAATATTGGTTACGGATTGGTAGCAATTTTGCCAAGGCCCTCAAATTTGGGATGCATGCATTGCACAGTGGCGCCCTCAGTAAGGTGTTATCTTAAATATCCCCTAGAAATTACCGATATTACACCCACACACATTATATCCAGCAGTACATTACCAATCTGGAACTCTGGCTGACTAATAATAGGATGTCAGCATCCCCTCAAAAATCCTCCATCACCCTCCTAACCTCAGACCGCCACGAATCCCAAGCACACCCGAGAGTCACCCTCATGGGACATCCCCTACCTCTAAACAAAACCCCAACAATCCTTGGCCTCACCCTAGACACACACATGTCCTTTTCCCCTCACATATCAAACATTTGCTCCAAAGCAACAAAAAAACTCAACGCTCTCAGAACACTCACCTCCACAACATTCGGTCAGCAGAAGGAATCCCTTAGTATCCTATACAAACAGTTTGTACGTACTACCCTAACTTACGCTGCCCCCGCCTGGTCCCCGTCCATCTCCCACACAAACCAGACAAAGATACAGACCACACAAAACAGAGGTCTCAGAAGCATTACTGGCTGCCTCCGAACCACACCCATCCCACATCTACATGCAGATACGAAAATACTCCCCATCGAACACCACATGAACATGACAGGGACTCAATTCTTCTCCAGAGCACTGGCCCCAGACCACCCCTGTCACCATCTCACATTACACAATCCCCCACCCCGCAACAAAAAACGTACCCCTGCTGCTCACTATTCGCAGCTACTGAACAATATCCCCCCTCCTCCCCTAAACATCAACCCCATTAAACATCTCCCCACAGAATTTACCCGGAAATACCTACTCGACCAACCACACAACACTGTCCTTCACGATACTCCCCCTGTAGTCCATCAGAGCGAACAAACCCTCCCAAGGAAAACAAGAGTTACTCTGGCCAGGCTCCGTTCAGGCCACCACCCCTCCCTCCAACAATACAGACACAGACTCCACCTAGCTGACACCTCCACCTGTCAGAAATGCTACCTCCACCCTGAGGACACAGAACACCTACTCCTACACTGCCACACTCTCTCTCAACAAAGACACAACTCCAACATTACCTCTCTACGAGACCTATGGACCCGTCCCACGGTGGTCGCGGGATACCTGAGTGCCGCCGGGTTCGCATAAGAGAACCCGGGGGCTACGAAGTAAGTAAGTATATATATTAGCGTGTAGCGTCATGAGCGATCTGGAGGCACATTTCAGGTTTTGTACAATCAACCTTACTGATTTCAGAAAAGAAATAAAAAAATTTCTGCAACAAGCAGAACAACTTTTTCGCATGTAAAAAATACAAAATTCTTGTTAATTACAGTTGGCAACACTGACTGACATGGTACTTCTGGCAGCTTTCTAATTATTCTCAGTGAGTCATCCCCTGGAATTTCTTAGTTCTATGCTAGCTCGCTTGAGAGAAACAAGTGTTTTTTCTGTGGATGGGGTGTTTAAAAACCCCAAGGTACTAACGAAAGGTGCGTTTTGTGATATATACATTATACACATTTTTTTGTTTTGTTGTGTTTTACATTGTTTATAAGTTTGTTATATGTCTTAGGGTATATATATACCTATGGATATTTATATACATAATACATATGTGTGTGTGCAGTATATTTTTATATATATATTGGTAAACTTATTGTTTACCAATAAACCAAGCCTTATATATATATATATATATATATATATATACTCATAATCATATATATTTTTTATTTATACGTTTGTGTTTTTGTTTCAGTGTTCCTGTGTGATACTTATTGAGTTTTGCTGGTACAATGAGCACGCAAAGAACACGGGGATCTGCCAGCCACATTGTCTTTGGTTCTCCACTATCAGAGCTTCCTCTCTCTGAACTTCCAACCCGTATACAAGTTGCAAGGCATTTCCTCTTCTTGAAGGAGAACAAGTACACCAGCAACAGGGAGATTCTTCCGGAGGTATGCCAAACACTCATTGACCTTTGGAATCGTGCTAACATTCCATCACAGCCAATCAAGAATGTGAAGACCAAGCTGCTCCGATTGATGGAAAAAGGCTCACAAGCATCGAAGCAAGGCAAGCAGGCCACAAAAACCAAGAAGTTCGAGGAAAGCCTGAATCAATTGTTTGACATAGCTGTCTGCCAATGCGATGATCTGTCTGCATGCCACTGTGAAAAAGAAATGAAAGTTCCACGACGAGAGCATGCCTTTCTGATCGACTAGAGAACCACGCGGATCATGCAGATCAGTCGGGTGGATACGAATGACTCAGATGATGGAGAGAAGGAAATCAAGAGAGGATCGGATGCAAGAAAGACAAGAAGAAGAGAATAGAAGAAAAACGGAACGGCAAGAGGTAGCATCCTCTGCAGATGTGGTCGAATCAGCTCAAGCAGAAGCAGACTCCAGTGGTGAAAGTGTTGGTGATGAGTAGATGGGTGATAGTGTCCAGGAGGACAGGAACATCACACCGATTCCCACTGTTGCTTTGGAAGCTGACTGGTATGGTGTATTGAACAGGGCTGCTGCAGCTATCAGCACTGCAACATTGGTTGACTATGGCATTAGTTCTGATGATCAGATAAACGTAATTGACCACCACAAAGTATGGAGAGCACGGCAGAAGGTACGGAGGGATCTGAAGGAAGCAGTAACTTACCACGATGTGGAAGTCACTGCTTTATTTTTTGATGGACGGAAAGACATGACGCTTGTCAAAGAGAGAAAGGGGAACAAATGGTACAGCACAAAGAAAGTTGAGGACCACTATGTGCTGGTCGGAGAGCCTGGAACCTTCTGTCTAAGCCATCTGACACTGGAACGAGGAACTGGCACTGTCATTGCGGATGGACTTCAAAATGCGATTGAAGAAATGGGTATTGCAGACAAAATAATTGCAGTGGGAGCCGACAGCACAGCCACAAACACAGGGCACAGAAGTGGAGCAATACACCTGCTAGAGTGCCGCCTGGGTCGCCCTTTGCACTGGTTCATCTGTAGTCTGCATTTAAATGAACTCCCACTGCACCACTTGTGCAAGGAACTCATCGGCCCAACAGAATCTGCAACTCAATGGAAAGGACCAATTGGCAAAGCTTTGGCCACATGTGAAAGTTTGCCACTTTCCTCTAGAAGAATTCAATGTATTGCTGATGGCCACACTCTCCCGGATGTTGACCGTACTGAATTGAGTCGTGACCAAGCCTACCTCTACAGAATGATGAAAGCGATAAGGATTGGTGTCATTAATGAAGATCTTCTAGGAGAGAAGCCTGGACCAATCTCCCATGCAAGATGGGTTACAACTGCCAGCAGAATTTGTCGGCTCTATGTAGCGATGGCGCAGCCAAGTGATGAACTGTATTCACTCACACAGTTTGTCGTGTGCCACTATGGACCCATGTGGTTTAGCATCAAGTGCCATCCAAGGTGCACAGATGGCCCAAAACATTTCCTGGAGCAAATCAAGCTGCTACGATTACTGCCACCAGCTAGCAAGACTGTCACATGGCCTGTGATCCAAAGAAATGCATATTGGGCTCACCCTGAAAATGTTCTACTGGCAATGTTTGCAGATGCAGATCAAGCAAACCGGAAATTGGCCATCGATGTAATCAAGACCATTCGACGAGCTCCCAAACCTGCTCAACAGCAAGTCAGAGAATTTCGGCCACCAAAGATCAAACAAAGTGCTCAGAATTTGAAAGATTTACTTCCACCAGTGGAGGAGTGCACAATGGAACCACCACTCACGAAGCAGTTCTCTGTCGAACAACTCGATAAGATCACTGAAGAGCCCCTTGTTGTCCGGATACCATGTCACTCCCAAGGTGTAGAACGCTGTGTTAGGATGGTAACTGAAGCGTCTGGGGCAGTGTATGGAAAGGATTCAAGAGATGGTTACATTAGAGCAGTACTTAAATCCCGTGACTTGATGCCGTCATTCAAAACTAAACAAGATTTTAATGTATCATTTACTAAATAAAACTATCTAGTCTACCTACCTACCTACCTACAGTGTACATGTTTATTCCAAAAATAAATTTTTCTATTTTTCCTGAAAAGCAGTACATTGTAAGGGATCAAATGATAGCTCAAACCCTAGGAAAGTAAGTGTCCAAAAGTTATGGGTAACTAGCAATTTTCACGATTTTCACATGCGAAAAAGGAGGTGTTGCACTTGTCACAAAAAATTTTGTTTTCATTTTTTAATTTAGGGAGGTCAATTGTACAAAACCTAAAATGTGCCTCTTGATCCGTTACATTTTGCCCAATGACGCTACACGCTAATATATATATATATTTAATTTACCGCCGATTCGTACCTACAGAAAGCGGTACATATCTCGGCGAGGCAGCGGGTGGGTGGTGTTACTGAGTTGGGGGTAGTAGACAAGTGGGGTGAGTAAGGGTCAGTTGCTGGATAGTGGTAGGAGGGGTATGGTCTTAGACGCGATGGAGCAGATAGGAGTGAGTGAGGAAGAGGAAAATCGCTTCTGTTGAAAAGTGGGGGCCTTCGGCGAGTATGGAGCGTAGACGGTCGGGTATGGGATTTTCGGACAAGAGAGGGAAACACCTGCGACGAAGAGCGGACAGGTTTGAGTATTCCACCAGGAGGTGTATGACAGTGATAGGGGCATGGCAGGTAGGGCAGAGCGGGGCTGGCGATTTCGCCATAAGGTGTCCGTGGGTGATGCGGGTGTGGCCTAGGCGGAGACGGGCTAGAATTACTTCTTTATGGCGGGACCGGTGGAATGAGGAGGTCTAGTATCCTATTTGTGGTTTGATCCTGTGGAGTTTATTTTGTGTGGCCTGGTCCCATTTCCGTTGCCATATGGAGCGGAAGTGGGAGCGGAGAGTCGGGAAGAAGTCGGAGAAGGGGAGGGGTCGGGAGGAGGCCGGCAGTGAGCAGACCGTCTTTGCCGTGCGGTCCGCCTCCTCGTTACCCTGGATGCCGACATGAGCCGGGACCCAGCAGAAGGCGACTGTCTTGTGTCGGAAGGCCGTTAAAAAGTGGAAGGTTTGCTGGATGGTACAGACGAGTGGGTGAGGAGGGTTAAATCTTTCTAGGGAGAGAAAAGTTCCGCCGAGAAAACGGAGGCCAGGCGGGGCAGGCTGACGCCTCCGGAAAGCGGCTGGGACAGAATCACCGCTGAAGAGGCCGCACCAGCCTTCGAGCAGGAACCATCTGTATAAATGGCGACTGCGTCCGGGTGTTGGGTTGCGTGTTCACGGAAGAGTGACCTGTATACAGTGGCGCTCGTGGTATTCTTCGGTAGGACACACAGGTCCATGCAGAACTTGATAGGGGTGAGGAGCCAGGGGGGTAGATGCTTTATGAAATAGGTATAACTGAGGGGGCGGACATGTTGAAAAGGTCAAGGAAAGAGCGGACCACTTCAGTGAAGTGCCAGCTCCGTCCCTGGGGCAGTAGTTCATAAACCGTCGTGCCCAGAAGCGAATATGGTGCCTCTGTGCACGGAGGTATGTCCTCATGAGGAGTAGACCCCGTCGGAGGGCGAGAGGGAGATAATTGCAGTCCACTTGGAGGCTGGAGGCTGGGGAGGAGCGGAAAGCACCGGTGGCGAGGCGGAGGCCTCTATTAAGGACTGGGTCCAAGATATGGAGGCGGGCGTTGGAGGCTGAACCGTAAATTGCACTACCATAGTTCAGCTTCGACTGTACCATGGAAATGTAAAGGCGAAGAAGAGAGCGTCGATCTGCACCCCATGTGGTGTGGGAGAGGTGATCTAGGAGAGCGAGGGGACGTCGAAGGGATTGCTTCAGGTGCTTGAGATAGGGAACCCAGTTGAGCCGTCGATCTAGGGTCATGCCCAGAAAACGCGTGGAAGGTACCACCTCAAGAGGATTGCCGTATAATGTGACAGAGGGAAGAGGAAGGGTTGTGGGTCTTCTTCTTCTACTGAAGAGCATACACTTGGACTTGGGGGTGGAGAGGCGTAAACCCACCGACGTCACCCAACTTTCCACCCGGTAGATGGCGAGCTGCATTTGCCGTTGAACGACGGACAGTTCTTGTCCTGCGAAGTAGATCGCAAGGTCATCCGCGTAGATGGAAGAGCGGATGATGGGTGGAAGGCACTGTGAGACTGTGTTCATGACGACGGAGAAGCATAGAACACTGAGGATGCTTCACTGTAGGATCCCGTCCTCCTGCACGAAGGTGTCAGAGAGGACTGAGCCCACCCAGACTCTAAAGGTTCGGGAGGAAAGGAAGCCCCTGATGAAGGTCGGCATGGCTCCGACGAGACCTAAATGTCGGAGCTGGCTAAGGATCATTGCCCGACGGGTGGTGTCATAGGCCTTCTGAATATCGAAAAAAATTGATAGTACGAACTCTCCATCGTCGAAGGCATCCTGTATTCCTGTATGTCTCGGCTGAGGAGCAGGAGGAGATCAGTGGTGGAGCGGAATTGTCTGAAGCCGGACTGGGTAGCCGGGAAGGAATTGCTATTTTTAAGGACGAACGATAATCGCGTAGCGACCATTTTTTTCAAGGATTTTGCAGGCACAACACGTCAGGGCGATTGGTCTGTAGTTTGTGGGGTCCAGGGAATTTTTGCCGGGTTTGGGGATAGGGATGACGTGGGCCTCCTTCCACCTGGAGGGGAAGGCGCCTTCTATCCATATGCGGTTGTATAGGTCTAGCAGGAAAATTTGTAAGGTAGTGTGGATGTGCTGGATCATGCCGTACGGAATACCGTCCGGACCGGGACAAGGGGATCGTCGAGAGGCCAGTGCCGCCTGTATTTCACGCACAGTGAACAACCGGTCGTAGGTGCTGTCTATGGACGGTGGAGAGGGGATATTGTTAGGGGTGGGTACGGAACTGACTGCAGAGGAAGAAACGGCGGCGAAGGTAGAAGCTAGGTGGTTTGCCACCGACTTAGGCTCGTATAGGAGTCCGTCGTTAGTCCGGAGTACCGGGGGTCGGGAGGGGACATGTCGCCTCTCGACACCCCGTACTTTCTTCCAGATGGTATGGTGGCGGTGACGCCGGACACAAAGGCACGCCAAGAGGCTCGGCGCGCTGTCTTCATTGTGCGGCGGGCGATGGCCCTGGCCCGCTGCATCTCCGTGCGATGGATGGGGAGTCGCGTCCGGTAGAAGCGCTGAGTAGCCTTCTTCTTGGCGCGCACGGCCTCCGCGCACTCTGGGGTCCACCAAGGCACCCGTCGGGCGCGGGGGTAGGCGGAGGATCGTGGGATGCTGGTGCTTGCAGCCGCTACAACGATGGACTCGAAATATGCGATGCACTCGTCGGCGGATGGGAATTGGGCAGTTGTAAGGGTTGTATATGTATTGTCGCGGAAGCGGGCCCAATTCGCGTTGGTAGTAATCCAGCTTTCCGGTACCCGAACGGTCTTGTCGGGCCGATTGATCGTGAGTTGAATGGGGAAATGGTCACTTCCATAGTCCTCTTGGAGGACTTGCCATGTGAAATCTAGGAGGGCATCAGTCGAAACGAGGGACAGGTCTATACAGGATGGATTGCAGGTGGTGGCATGGTAGAATGTAGGAGAGCCATCAATGAGGCACTCGAAGGAGAGCTCGGTCATGACAGTAATCAGGGTTGGGGCCATATAGGTGGAGTGTGTGTCGCCCCACAAGGGGTGGCAACTATTGAAATCGCCCAGTAGTAGAAAGGGCTTGGGGAGTTGTTGTACGACCTCCACCAAGTCATCGCGGGAGACTGGAGCGTGGGTAGGGAGGTAGATTGAGCAGACGGTGTACTGTCTATCCAGGGAAAGCCGGGTGGTGTATGGGAATGGCAGCTCCCTTCGAGTGCAGGTAGGAGACGGGGTGGCGATGCAGGAATATCCAGTAGGGCAGGGCATGGGCCTGGTCCCCAGGATTAGCTCCTGGAGACAGACACACACCGGACGGGAAGTGGCAATCAAGGAGTTAAGGCCTTCATAGTTCGCGAATATTCCTTTGCAGTTCCAATGTACTATTGTGGCTTTCGGGGGATCCATTAGTTGAAGAAGGAGGATGGGTAAAGATGTAGATGCTAGGAGGTTGGAGTGTGAAGGGAGATCTGGGGTTCGCGAAGGTGAAGGATGGGTCAGAAGCATGGCTGGCTATCTACCGTTCACCAGGGAAGGAATCGGTCGGCCAGTCGATCTCCGCGAAGGTTGCGTGGTCGAGTCGGCCGAGCGAGACCGGAGGCGTGGATCACGGCAGTCAGGGGAACGTCGTGGGCTGAGAGGGTCAGAAGTGTTTTGGCGGGCTTCTGTGTTCGGGCTCGGAGAGCGCACTTTACTTCCCAAAGTGGCGCCTCCCCGCCTGTCCAGGGTCTCACGGCGGACCCTGGGTGGCGATAGGGGGTACCAGAAGGATCGGGGGGTGGGAGGGAGGGCGTGCTCAGGGTGGCTGACAAGGATGGGGCCGGGGATGTTGGGGGACAGGTACTGTGGGGGTGGAAGGAGGTGAACAAGAGTGGTCTCGTGGAGGGGTGGAAAAAATGGCACCAGGAGGCAAGGGCAGATCCATGAGACTCATGGGCGCGGCCGAGCTCCCCTCGGCCACACCGTGTAGCTGCGCCAGGGCCGCATCCACTGGATCCTCGGGGGAGAAGATGTTCAAATTGGGTCTCGTCGTGGGGGGCGGGTCATGTAATTCGGCAACTATTGTCAGAGTCTGTGGGGGTAGAGTGGTGGGACTTCCGCGGTGGGGAGATATGGTCCTTGTAGACGAAGTGGGTGGTGTGAGGGTCCGAGCCGTCTTCTTAGTTCTAGGGGAAGAGGGAGAGACACGTTGAAAGGCCGGTGGGTTTGGCGACTCGCTCCGGCGTCTCCGCCTCGTCGGCTTGCTCCGGGCGGTAGGTTCGAGCGTGTGCAGAGTACTGGGAGGACAGGGTTTGAGGTGAATGGGGCCTGGGTGTCCTGGTCCCAGACTCTTGGGGGATTTGTGGCAGGTGTGGTGCGTAAGGAGAAGGGATGGTGGGGGGACAGGAGACCGTCGGGTCCTGCGAGGACTCCCTTTGGGAGGGATTGGCAGCAGTGGTCGAGGGGGGTTTCAGCGGCAGGCCAGGGCGGCGTGCCGAGATGACAGCCGAGAGCAGCGGCGTAAGACACCCCCGGCCTCACCTCCCGACTCCGCACCCTGTCTTGTTTCTCACGGGGACTAAGGAAGTCCGTTACCTGCAGGCCTTGGACCTCCTTCTCGAACTTGAAGAAAAGGCATTCGCGGGATGAAGAGGGGTGTGCGCATTCACAATTGGAGCATTTGGGTGTGTTGGGGTAACTGTCAGGGTGAGCGATTTGTCTACAATGGACACACAGTTGATGCGGCTGCCGACAAACGGAACTAACGTGTCCAAACTTGCTGCATTTAAAGCAACAGGTCGGGTCTGGGATGTATGGGCGGACAGAAAACTCGCATGACGCGCGGTCTCCCATACCCCATACAATGCGATCGGGAGGGACTAAGGTATTGAAAGTAAGGAGCAGACGCGGGGTGGGGGAGGGGGTGCCTCCCTGTCGGGATGTGAAGCGATAAATCTTAGTGATTCCCTGGGGTGCGAGGTCCTCCAGGAGCTCGTTTACTGCAATCGACAATAGGCGGGTGGCGTAAATAGTGCCCTGACTCTGGTTCAGGCAAGGGTGTGGGGGAAACGGACGCCGAGCATCCAAGGACCTCAGTGAGGGAGAGTAGGGTTTTTGTCTCTGCGGCTGAGCGTGATTTGATGAGGAGGGAGCCATCCCTCTGTAGGTGTACATCATAGCGGCTGGAGTTGCTGTGGGTTCGGATCGCCTGGAACGTACGTTCAGAGAGTTGGTCGGGAGGGACCCAGAGGTAGGCCGGATTACCAGGAATTTGTGGATACTTGGAAGGGAGAGGGAGGCTGTAGCATCGAAGTGGAGTGGGATATCCAACGGTCGATAGGATGGCCGTGAATGCCGGCTTCTCCGTCCGCCGCGGGGCTCTCTCCGTGGGGAGGTGGGCCGACTGTGGGTGAGGGGAGCATATGGGGAGAGCAAGAAGCCGGGTTTTGAGGGCAAGTCCTGGGTGGAACTTGACTTGCCCGAAGGCGGCTGAGGTGGGCTGGGGCGAGACCCCTGCTCCAGAGAATGTCTGTCCAAGGGCATATTCGAGGGACGGACTGGGGTCGGCAACGGAAAAGGAGAGTGCAAGCGTTCCGCTTCCACAGAGGGGTCAACCCCATCAGGATGCGGTCGTCCAGTGGTAGAGGACTCGAGGGCCTGGTTGCCCACCACTAGAGTGTGCCACTTTTAATAAAAGTTTGAAATTTTGAGGTGCAATATTCTCATGTGGTGATCCCTGCTACTTTATTGGCGAATATGAAGTTTTAACCCATTCTGAAAATCGGGGGCATTGAAATTTTGACCCCAGCCTGTGACGACATCAGACCGATTTTTCATATGTATTTGGCCATAAAATCTTTATTTATTAACCGATTCGAATGATTCTTGTGTTAATTGATTCAGAATTTAAAGTTATTTAGTTATTGATGTTATTGTACTTATTAATATTAATTGTTATTAGTAGTTATTGATGTTATTAATGCATTTTAATTATTAATGTTTTTGTATTTCTTTTCAGATCTTTTATTATACTTCTTTTCAGACTATGGATAATAATGCTTATTCGCTAAGGCGAAGTGAAGTAAATGTCAGTGATGATTCCAGTGATCTTATTATTGGAAAACTTTTGACTGACATAAAAATTGGTAAAGGCAGTGTGTTGCCATCCAATGGTGGTGTGTTGAAGTACTTTATTTATTTAACTAGAGGAGAATACCAAAATGCTTCTCAGGATGAAGTGATTGTGATTGCTTTGAGGAAAGTGAAGGTCGTCTGGGATATGGCAAGCATTCCTACCAAAAATGTAATAAAGAATCCTCTGCCTGAAGCCAAACTCAAAGATTTGATAAAAGAGCGTTCTTCACTAGCTCGTAACAGAGGTAAACCTAATTTTGAGCAAAAGCAAAAAGACTTTCTAAGGAAGTTAGAGAAATTATTTGATATCTCGGCCAGTGACGCCTTAGATAATATAAAAAAAGACAAGGTTAAAGACGAAATTCAAAGAATGATAGACATAACATTTCTCGAAGATCAAAGGACAGAGAGAAGATATTGCCTGGGAAATGTTGACAAAAGTTACGAGAAAAAAGTAGTGAAAAACATAACACGAAAGGAAAGCTACAAAAAATTTGAAAGAGAAGAAAAAGAAAGGACACTGCAGAAATTCTAAGCACTTGAAACGCCATCGAAAGCCAATTCTTCTTCATCGACGTCCAGCAGTGACAACGATAACGATGACGAATTCACCGTTCCTAAAAACACACCCAAAAGACAGAAAATTTTTCGTTCCGAGAACGTATCCTCCATGGCAGATCGCCTTAACATCTCTTTAGGACAAAGAACAATGACGGCAGCAGTAGCCTCTGCTTGTGGAATGGATCTAAGCAAGCTGGCCTTATCTAAAAGTTCTGCCAAGCGTGCAGCAGAGATGGTTCGAGATCAAGCATCAGACAAATAAAAGAGGATTTTATTGCCCCACCTTTCTCGGTCATCAACTGGGACAGTAAGTTGATAACAGATAAAGCAGGAGGCAAATCGGAAAGACTTGCCGTGCTGGTATCGGGTGCCCCAAATGCCAAAGAGGGCAAGCTGTTGGCTGTTCCTGAAATCCAAAATACTAGTGGCGAGTCGCAGGCTACTGAAACTTTTGATATGATCAAAAAGTGGAATTTAGAGCGCCATGTTACTGGATTTGTTTTTGACACTACAAGCTCCAACTCAGGGCGCCATACTGGAGCCTGTAAGAGACTTGAAGAATACCTATGTAGGAAAGTATTGTGGCTTGCTTGTCGGCATCACCTATATGAGCGGATACTCAACAGTGTGTTTGTAGAAATATTTGGAGGAAGCACTTCACCAGATTATGAAATTTTCAAAGAGTTCCTGGAGGAAAAGTGGCAAGGCATTGACACAAGCATAAAAGATTTCCGAACACTGAAAATCAAGGTCAGAAAGCTAAGGTTTAAACGGCAAGAAGTCTTAGATGCATTAACCGTTTTGCTGACTGAGAATGCATTCAAACGTGGTGATTATCGGGAATGCGCTGAGTTGACAATCCAAATTTTAGGTGAAGTACCCCCAAACGGAGTACGTTGGCTCCGTCCAGGAGCAGCTCATCGTGCACGATGGATATCTGCAATCCTATATGCAGTACCTATAAAATGTATGCTTTTGGATACCAGGCTGGCTACGATGAGAATATGATGAAAATGCTTGAGCAGATATGTTTTTTTAATGCATTGTTCTACCCTAAAGCATGGCTACATTCAGACAACGCCGCAGATTCTTCTTTTAATGATTTAAGGTTATATCACGATCTGAAAACCTATGAAAAACATAAGAGTGAAGTGGCAGGTGCAGGTCTTAAAGCCATTGATAGGCAAATGTGGTACTTTGTGGAAGAAGTGATACCACTCTCCTTATTTTCACACAAGGTCAACAATGCAGAGAAGGCTAAGATTGCCAATGCCTTAAAAAAGTCAGAGAAAATGATTTATGACATGAAAACTGGCCAGCCAGTCTTCCCTATACTCAGGGAAGGAACCAAGCTTTCCGACCTTCCTGGTCCAAAATCATGGCAGTTTCTGAGGCTCTTTAAAGCAAATGGGGATTGGTTGAGAAGACCAGTAGAAGAATGGGAGAAACACGAGGACTATATTCGCTTAGCTTCTTACGTGCGAGACATGAAGGTAACAAACGATACGGCTGAAAGGGGGGTGAAACTTGTTGAAGATTATGCTAAGAGCCTCACCATTAATGAACAGCAACGCCATTTCCTCCTTCAACTTGTTGAAAATGAAAGACGCCTTCTTCCAGACATCTACAAGAAGAGCAGTTTGCGAAACTACTTGAAAAAATAAAAGGTGAGTGTTCTATATACTGTTTCATGCATTAAAATATTTTCAGTATTTTATCTGGGTTAATATTACGAATTATTATTAACAACTTCTCCTTTTTCAGGGTCTTCGACGGCAACCGAATTGGCAATAAACTGGCAAGGAGGGTTCAAAGGAATGTTTTTTATATTACGTTTGTATGCTTAAAAAAAAAAAAATGGGGTTTTGATCATGTCATTAACAATTTTGACTTTTCATTCCGTTTCTGTGAAAGGTTTATTTCAACTTTGACATTCAAAATTGTTCCCACCCATCGGAATAAGCCTATTTCTTATTATTATGCTTTTCAGATGGGCCCATTGCCGCGAAGCTGATCTGGGATGATGCTTCAGGGTGGCGGTCACACCCACAATGTCTCCTGTATTGCACCAAATTTGTCTAATTTTTATAGATTACCGAGTTTTCGACCAAACACTTATAGTAAAAGCTACTGTTTTGGTATGAAAAAGAAAGTATTTCCAATTCTGCATCAATTGATACCAGAATCATTCGAATCGGTTAATAAATAAAGATTTTATGGCCAAATACATATGAAAAATCGGTCTGATGACGTCACAGGCTAGGGTCAAAATTTCATTGCCCCCGATCCGGGGCCAAATATTTTCAGAATGGGTTAAAACTTCATATTCGCCAATAAAGTAGCAGGGATCACCACATGAGAATATTGCACCTCAAAATTTCAAACATTTATTAAAAGAGGCACACTCTACCCACCACCCAAGTGTTGAGAGAAGGAGTAGTCCGAGAATGAGAAGCAGTAGTCGTAAGCCGAGGGGGAGAAGTAGCCATAGCAAACAAAAAGAAAACTTCATTCCCCGCGCGCATCCAGCCACCACCGACTCCAACAAGGGAAAGGCGAATCGTGAGCACACTCGGTCCCACCGCCAATAGATGTCACGCAGGGGAGATACACTCGTACCCAGTCCCTGTGCCTAAAAGGCGGCCACTCTCATCCAACGCGCGGTGAAAGGTGGCAAGGACAGGGCTTGGGTTTGGTTGAAAAGCGACAAGGGTGCAAGGCAACCACCTCCCACACCCAAGGGCCTAGGAAGGGGTCAAATCAAGGTCCAAAAACAACGCACAAAAAAAAAGGAGAGAGAGAGAGAAGCCAGAAAGAATGGGTGAAAGGAGAAAGAAAGAAATAGAAGCAGGAGATCAGCCGGGTCCCCAAACGGGTCCAATGGTCCACAAGGGCAGAGAAAGCCCTTACACCGAAGAAAGATGCATTCCCACATTCGCCACAGAAGGACGGCGCCCTATCGCTCCGGACAAAGCAAAGGGATATATATATATAAATATATATATATATTATAATATATATATATATATATATTATATATATATATATAATATATATATATATATATATATATATATTATATATATATATATATTATATATAATATATATATATATATATATATATATATATATATATATATTATATATATATATATATATATATATATATATTATATATATATATATATATATATATATATATATATATATATATATATATATATATATATATATATATATATATATATATATATATATATATATATATATATAATATATATATATATATATATATATATATATATATATATATATATAATATCTATATATATATATATATATATATATATAGATATATATATATATATATATATATATATATATATATATATATATATATATATATATATATATATATATATATATATATATTATATAATATATATATATATATATATATATATATATATATATATATATAACGTAGTAGAAGTGCCACCCCGCTGTCAGAAAATCCTGTGGTCGCTGCTGGTATTGCATCACATTTCTTTAAACATGAAAAGGTGTTTTGATGGTGGAGGAAGAGGAAACTGCTGAATGCAGTTTAAACATTGCCTTTGGAACACCATAATATAAAAAAAAACAGGATCCATTCTACCAAGCCTAAGACACTTGAAGACCAAACGACCAAAGTTTATGAGGTAAATAATCAACATCATCCCAGGTGAGCTATTTCCAAAAATTAACATTTGTGTAAGGTTGAATATTGTGTTGGAAAAATATAATTTTTATTGCTGGCATATCACACGCTGGCATGTCACAAGCTGGCATTAATCGTCAACAGACTCAAACCTCGACCATTACCCTCAGAGTTCCTGTTGCTAATTATGCCTATCTAAACGGGTTTTAAACATATTAACGCTGGTGGAGTTCACGACGGACGCGGGAAGATTACTCCATTTATCAATTACTTTAAACGTAAAAACGTTTTTAGCGATGCTACTAAGGAAACGTCTGCCACGTAATTTAAATCCGTTATTACGAATATTGCTATTATCGAAAATGAACAATTTGTCAAAATTTACGTTATCGATTTTATTAACGATTTTGAAAACTTCAATAAGCTCCCCCCTTAATCTCCTAGTTTTGAGTGAATGCAAGTCTAACTCTTTAATCCTATCTTGTAAGACTTGTTGCGTAGTGACGGAATTAGTTTCGTGGCGCGTCGCTGAACCCTTTCCAATCTATCAACATCCTCACGCAAATACGGGCACCAAAACTGAACGGCATATTCTAAGTGAGGCCTGACTAGAGACTTGTAAAGGGGTAATATAATATTCTTCGATTTAAATTCGAAATTACGCGCTATGAAGCCTAACAACCTATTAGCTTTTGCGCAAGACTCCAGGCATTGGTTCCTAACTTTTAAATCCTTATATACGCGTACGCCTAAATCTACTTCCTCGTCAACGTTCGCTAACTGTCTATCATCCATCGTGTACGTGTAATTGTTGTTACGAGAACCTTAGAGAATATTCATTATTAGGTTGGTGTCTTCATGTTGATGCCTTTATTTTTCATGTGTGTTTATGTTTTGTTTGTATGTTTCAGAGTTCCATCATTGTTTAGCGTTATGAATATTGGTCAATAAACATAATAACAAAAAGTGGAATCTTATTTATGATGGAACTTTATACAAAACAATAGGGAATCTCAACAGATCAACATGCCCGTGGTGAAATGTCCAATTGAGGGGTGCACATATGAGACCGGCTAGGCCTGTTCAAAAATCAACTTTTTCTTATTTTCATAGGTTTCTGTACATTTTCCCATGCTTTTTGACCTGAAAAAGCCGAAAATCACAACTATTTTGACCTAGGATGTTGGGAAGCATTGCCGCATGGAGCTTTAAATTTTCTGCCTTGAAATCGGCCAAAGCGCCAATTCCGGGGTCCCTTGAATTATGTTTTGCACTTTAACTTTTGATCTAAACAAGATAGAGCAACAAATTAGGTATCAAATGAAAGAGCATAAAATTAATAAATAATAATAATAATAATAATAATAATAAATAAAATAATTAATAATAATAATAATAATAATAATAATTATCTATCATTTTTCAGGAAACAACAGAAACTCAATCAGAATCTAGAAAACCATCTACAAGTTACAACTTCACAATGGCATTAAGCAAGGAGCTGAGGGAGCTCCGTGGGCGCACAGTTGATATCTCAGAACCTCCACGTACTGTCCACAGGCAGGTGTCAACTGGGCCATCTACCAGATCTCTCACTGAAACTTTCCTGGTTGGATACCCTTCAGCTTTTATCAGTGGTTCCCAGCTTCCCACCAACAGACAGGCGTTCCAGTATTTCCTTAATCTCAGAATTTACCGGAAAATGCAGGGAGGCCCATGGTTCAAGACCTTGCATATGAAACAGTTGAATCTATCATCCATTCTGGCAGATGGCTAGGATCAAGACAATGACCAAGTACAACGCAATGAAGCTCTTCATGAAACTACATGAGAAACATCGTGCTCTGGTGAAAAGCAAAGGAAGAGCAAGTAACCCTGGAGGAAAAAGAGGAGCATTTGTGCTGGAATTAGACAGCCTGTTCGATATAGGAGCTCCAGATGCAATCCAGGAAATACAGAACACACAGACTGTTATCCAGAGAGAAGAAAGATGAGGATATCAGGTTCTACGAAGACCAAAGACTGAGAGGAAAGGTCATATGTCTGGTCATGACAAGATTTTTGAGACAAGATCCCTGCAGCAAGCAGCGAGGAATGAAAGACTGCAGCATAGACAAGAACAGGTAAAACTAATTACTTTGAACGTCACAAAAAGTTTTAAGTTTTACTCCATTGCGATATTTAGCATGTACTTAACAATTACTGTCTTAACATGTTGTACTATTTTACAGCTGCAGCAGAACAAGAGGCAGTTGTTCATGTGGATGACATTACCTGGGGTGACTCAACTGACAGCGACGCTAACACGAGGACATGGATTACCATCAGCCTCGTCCTGGATGTTCTCACCATGAAGACACTGTGACTAGTGACTTTGACGTTTCCAAGGAAGGTCATGGAATGTGATGTCATCTGCAATACAGCTGATCGTCTTGGTTTATCAGACAATCAAGTTACTGCCATGGTTTCTGCCACCTTGAAAGCGCTGGAGGGGTGATCTGGATAACTTCGTCATCTCAACCTCAACAACCGTCGCAACAGAATGCTGTCCAGGTATAATATCAGCCAGAGTCACATGTCCAAGTTTTGTGAAAACCCCCCACAGTACGCTGCCTTACACTGGGATGGAAAGTGCTCAAAGATGTCTTGGGCAGTGAACCTGGAAGTACCTCAGAGACTTTAGCTGTGCTAATGTCTGGTCCACCTTCATACACTGAAGGAAAGTTATTGGGAGTACCTGTCATCGACAATTCTTCTGGCACAGCTCAGGCTGAGGCTTCAATGGATTTACTGGAGACATGGGAACTTACGGATAATGTTACTGCCCTTGTTTTTGACACTACATCCAGTAACAGTGGAGTTCACAAAGGAGCTGCCAAACTGCTAGAGAAAATGCTGAACAAAAAGGTGTTTTATCTGGCCTGTCGACATCACATCCTGGAAATCCTAGTAGGAGCAGTTTGGGAGAAGCTGTTTGGGAAGGTGAAGGGGCCAGATAATCCCTGGTTGAGCATCTGAAGGATGTTTGGACGGACTTGTCCAAGGAAAACCCAAAGATGCTGGCTATCAACAGCAAATGGCTGAAGGAAAAGAAGAAGAACAGTGAAGAAATACTCCAAGACATTCTAACAGCAGAAAGGCTTCCAAGAGCGACTACAGGGAAATGGCTGAACTGACAGTCATTGTTCTTGGAGGAACGCCTCCTCGAGGTATTCACTGGAGTCGACCAGGCGCCATTCATCAGGCCAGATGGATGGCCAGAAACCTGTACTCCATGAAAATGCTGATGTTTGCAGATCAACTTGAGTACGACGAAGACACTGTATCAAAGCTGGAAAGACTCAACACCTTCCTTGCGCTGTTCTACACTCCTGTATGGATGATGTCAATGTCTGCTGCAGATGCTCCCGTGAATGATCTAAGTCTAATCCAGGACATGTTGAAGTACATGAAAACTGACCCAGAGCTTGCTGATGCAGTACTTAATAAGATGGAAACCCACAAATGGTACCTGACGCAGGAAGTCGTGCCATTTGCCCAGGGCCGGATTAAGACCTTCAGAGGCCTAAGCACTTAAAAGATTTTGGTGCCCCATATATATGTAATTCAAAATATAAACAAAAATAAACCATAAAATAAAATTTTATTTTTTGAAATGAAACAAAACTTACAGTAAGATGGAAAATAATGTTTATTTTTGTATACTTCCACTTCATTTATATTTGAAAAGTTTTCTCCTACTTTTTTTAATTGCAAAGTCTTTGATCAGATCCTCAAAACTAATCTTACGTAACACATCTGCTTCTATACTTTGTAGAGATAAGGCATCCAGCCTGCCTTGTTGCATAGTTGTTCTGTTGGTATTTTTTAATATACTTCAACTGAGAAAATGAACGCTCAGCTGAGCAATTTGTGACCATTAATGTTAAAAATATACGAAAGGCAATTTCTACATTTGGGAAGGCACACTCAATATTGTCTTCTACAATATTGAATATTGAATAATTTGTAATGTATAATACATACAAATTATTCACTCTGGTTATTACAATCTAAATTCTTTTATACTGTTATGACAATAGATAAATAAATTATAAAATAAAGATACGTGTATGATAAAATATTGTTATATATACAAATAAAAGTACACTTCATAGACTTACCCTAGAGAAGAAGAGAGAGCAACAGATAACTTCTTCAACGCTAATTAACTTAGGTCAGTATCTTCTTATTATAATGGCCGTGATAAACATCACTTGATACAACAGCAATATAGAGAGTTTATAGTTTCTTTTATTTTAATATTAATTTATATTACAATTCTATAAACCTAAATCTTTCTGTAAAACAATACCAAATGATTATGTAAAATATATATTTAATATTATATGCACAAATCACACGTTCAGATAACTTCCTATAGCACACGAAAATATTTAATCTATATGTATTTTTAATATGGCGCTCAAATATTTGATATAAACAAAATAATAACGCAAAGCGTAAAGTGTGTGATTACAACGAAATATATTTATTCTCTCAAAAGGGTTGTTGTTCACTACAAATTCAAACAATGAAAAAAAATAAATACTATATATGAATATATATAATTCAGTTTTCAACAGCTTATAGGCTATAAGCCGCGATTATAATAGTATAATAAATCCATGGTAAATCCGACAATGGAAAATTTCTGTGGTGCCCCCCTTCCCTTGATGCCCTAAGCGCGGGCTTATTTTGCTTAATGGTTAATCCGGCCCTGCATTTGCCCTGTTCAGCAGTAGATTGAGTGACACATTGAAGCACGACATTGCTGCCCAGTTACATGCCACTGAGAAGCCAGACAGCTTCAGAACAGGAAAGCCTATATTCCAGAGAGTCACAGCTAAGACCACCCTGGTTGATCTCATTGGCCCAGAATCACATTTCCTGCTGGACACACTGAACATTGGATCCGAGTGGCTTCTGGAACCTGTCACGTCTTGGCCACAGAATGAGGACTACAGAAAAGCGTTGGACTATGTTAAGAATCTGAAAGCGGTGAATGACATTGCTGAACGTGGTGTCAAGATGATGAGCGACTTTGCAAATGTCATAACAACAGATGCCAAGCAAAGGGACTATCTCCTCCAAGCTGTGGAGTTCAACAGACGCCGCTTTGACAGCCTCAAGAAACAAACTCTCAACAACTGACTGTGTAAATGTCATTATGAAATTAATCATCATGTAATGCTTTCACTTCTTGATCGATTAGACTTGTGACAAAATGTTAATCTCAAATTTGTGTCATGAATAAGGCGCCTTGTCTGCCTTGAGTGTGAGAAAACGAATTTTGTGATATTTCTGAAATCTTTGTATGTACCAATGTGCCATTTCTTGTTCCAAGACTATCATAATTGTATAAGTTAGAAAGAGGATTAAAAACACTTTAATTTGGTGCCTATTTTGTTGCTCTATCTTGTTTAGATAAAAAGTTATAGTGCAAAACATGATTCAAGGGACCCCGGAACTGGTGCTTTTGGCCGATTTCAGCCAGTACGAGCGAGGAATGGTCATACTTCACATCGCGATGGATGGACTATGTGGATGCCACCAAAATCATGGGTCGTGACAAAGTGGTGTAGCTACTGGAGTGCTGCGATGAACCCCTTCGCAAAGACCTCACACGATCGGCCGGTGGTAGCCTGACAGGGAGAAGTGAAAGTGAGGTGCTCGCAGCCATAAAGAAACTCGCAGTCAGAGAAGAGAGCACCATGGTTGCTAGAGTGGCGCTGCACAACATGCGCCAATACCGTGACGAAACCGTGCGTTCATTCGGCGCCCGACTCCGTGGCCAGGCAGGGGTGTGCAAGTACATCAACAAATGCTCGAACTGCGATGCGGATGTGAACTACACGGAGGCCATCTTGCGCGACGTCCTGACCCGCGGCATTGAGGACCCCGAGATTCAACTGGACCCACTCGGCAACACAAACCAGAACATTACATTAGAGCAGGTCTTCCAGTTCGTCGAGGCCAAAGAATCCGGCAAGCGCTCAGCATCACGTCTCCTCGACTCTCAGGGCGTCGAAGCTGCTAACAGCGGCTACAGACGGAACAAGAAGGACGCTCTGAAGGAGATGACAGTCGGCAACCATGAGGTGTGCTCATATTGCGGCAGGAAAGGGCACGGCAAAAGTGCCCCAGGCAGGGTCCAAAAGAAAGACTGCCCAGCCTATGGCCACACATGCAGCCACTGCAATTGTGAGAACCACTTTGAAGCAGTGTGTAGGAGCAAGCACAAGACATCAAGAGGCGAGATAGTAGCGAATTCACATGCGATATGCGAAGAAGGTGCTGTATTCGAGGCCCTCTGCTCGATTGCCACAACTGGCCGACGCCGCATCAGGAGAGTCATTGCCATTGACCATCATCTTTATCATCGCCTTTCCGACACATGGATTAAGCAAGCCTCCGAACCTCAGCCATTCATAAACCTCACAGTGACAGCCGTCGATGAAGATTACGCTGCATTCGGAGTCGAGCTAAAGGCCGCGCCCAAGATTGCTACACTCGGTGCGATGGCTGACACCGGCTGCCAGAGCTGTCTGGCAGGCATCAAAATCATCCACCGCATAGGCCTCAAACAAGCCGACCTTATCCCCGTCACGATGAGAATGCACGCCGCCAACAACGGATGCGTCAAAATACTCGGCGCCGTCATCCTGTGACTCTCTGGAAAGGACAAAACCGGCAAAGTGGTAACAACTCGTCAACTCACCTGTGTCACAGACGCTGTTGCTGATGATGACCTACCGTCGGCATCTGCTCTGCGCCACTCATTCTTAGCTGGCATACGCACAGAGGGAACGGCTGCGTACAACGACGAAGCCCTCGACGACGAGGTTATGGTCTCCGCGATCTCAGCTCTGAACACGCCGCAGTCCGTTACCTGGGACCGGGTAAGATTGGCGACGAGCAGCGACCAACACATGACAGAGCTCGTCTCGATAATCGAGTCAGGCATGCCTGACTTCCGTCACGAGCTCCCATCCCCACTCAGAGAATATTACCAATTCCGAGAGGACCTGTACACGGTGGACGGCGTCGTCGTATTCAAAAACCGTGTTGTGATCCCTCCCTCTCTCCGGCAGGATGTACTGAACGCGCTCCACGCAGCCCATCAGGGCGTATCGTCGATGGTCGCGAGAGCTGAGGTGTCCGTGTTCTGGCCCGGCATCACCCCTGCTATCACTACGCTCGGGAACAGTTGCAACCATTGCAACCGTATGGCACCTTCACAGCCCAGTGCTCCTCTAATTCCTCTGGTGTCCCCCGTCAGTGCCGGCCTTAGGGGTGTGCGAACCGTGCGGTCGCACAGGGCCCGCAACTTAGGGGGGCCCGAAAATTTCACAGAAATTTACCATCGACGTCAGAGTGCCAAAATTGGTGTAAATTAATGTAATTTATTTTTTTATCCTAATTAAATTGAATTATCCTATTCCTAATTAAATATCCTAAGGCCGGCGCTGGTTGAAACCTCTTATGATAGTTTAAATATTTGATAATAATAAAGTAATAAGTAGTAATAATAGTAAAAGCTGTTGGTCTGTTGGTATTCTGTTACAGGTGCACTTGTATAGTTAAATTTTACTTGTTGTACTTGTTAACAATCTACTAAAATAAAATGATTAGCAATGAAAAACAATTTGACTTGTGTCATGGGGGCCCGTACAGTATACTCTGCACAGGGCCCGAAATATCCTAATGCCGGCGCTGCCCCCGTCTACCCTTTCCAGTGCATCTGTGCCGATTATTTCCACTATAAAGGTACAAACTACCTGGTGATCGTCGACGGGTACTCAAACTGGCCGATTGTGGAGAGGACCACGGATGGCGCCAGAGGCCTCATCAACAGCCTGCGCAGGGTGTTCGTGACTTATGGCATCTGCGACGAACTGTCATCTGACGGCGGCCCTGAGTTCACATCCACGGCTACTCGTCACTTCCTGGAGAACTGGGGGTGTACACCACCGTCTGGCTTTGGTAGCTTTTCCACATTCAAACTGCAGAGCCGAAGTTGGCGTGAAAACAGCGAAACGACTGATCACAGACAACACAGGACCGAACTGTGAGCTCGATACAGACGCTTTTCAGCGAGCCTTGCTACAGTACCGCAACACGCCTGACAAAGATACCAAGCTGTCTCCCGCTATGTGTGTTCGGCCGTCCGATCAAAGATTTCATCCCGATCGTGCCCGGCAGGTACAAGCCACACGATACCTGGCTCGGGACGTTGGGGGCGAGGGAGGATGCCTTGCGGAACAGGCACATGAGAGTCACTGAACACTGGTCCGAGCACACCAGACGGTTACCCCCACTCGTGGTCGGAGGCAGGGTCAGAATCCAGAACCAGATCGGCCCCAACCACAGGAAATGGGACAAGACTGGCCTGGTAATAGAAGTGCGACAGTTCGATCAATACGTGGTGAAGGTTGACGGTTCAGGCAGAGTGACTCTGCGAAACAGAAAATTTCTGAGGAAATACGAACCCGTCCAACCGCACAGACGCCGCCTTACCATCGGGGACGACTCCCACCTTCACCCCTCCAGCCCTGCGCCCGGATTGGGGCAGTGCGCGACCTCACCCCAAAACCACGCATGAACGACTCCCGCCTTCACCTCTCCAGCCCTGCGCCCGAATTGGAGCAGTGCGCAACCTCACCCCCGAAACCACGCTCTCCGTCCGCAGTCGAGTGATCATCCCCCTACTTCCCACCAACCGGCTGGCAACGTAACCTCACCGACCAGCCCCACATCATTTCCACTGCACACCCCACCACGAGGCCTGCCATCCAGACCAGCTGCGCACCCTCAGCAGTGCCAACCAACACCGTCTTTGGCACCCATTGAGCGCTTCCAGCAACGAGATTCCTCGCAACCTGCTGCGTTCAAGTGTCCCGCTTCTCCAACCGATGCCCCTGCCGTCAGACGCTCCGGACGCGATAGGAAGACACCTTCATGGCAGAGCGATTACGATATGACGAACACGCTACATACCACATGAACAACCCCCTCTCGCCATCGACACCCATATCCTGTACCACACTACTACATATATAAGTCTTTGTCCCCCTTTTTTCACTATACTGTATCAAAGACTCGGGGGAAGATAGAGAATATTCATTATTATTGATTTGTGTCTTCATGTTGATGCCTTTATTTTTCATGTATGTGTGTATGTTTTGTTTGTTTCAGAGTTCCATCATTGTTTAGCGTTATGGATATTGGTCAATAAACGTAATAACAAAAAGTGGAATCTTATTTAAACCTATATGCAAAACTTTACATTTGTCTACGTTAAATTGCATCTGCCACTTATCCGTCCACTACATAATCCTATTTACATCGTCTTGGAGCCTATTTCTATCGTCCACGTTAACAACTTTACCGCCTATTTTAGTATTGTCCGCTAATTTTGACACGTTACTGTCAAGCCTACATCTATGTCGTTAATGTAAATTACGAATAGCAATGGGCCTAACACTGAACCCTGCGGGACACCGCTACCTACATCTAGCCACCCCGATTCCCTGCCATTAACAACGACCCTCTGTTTCCTGGCACGAAGCCATTCCTCTAACCAGTTAGCTACCTGACCGCGTATACGTGCGCTTTAACCTTCGCAATTAATCTATGCGGAACTGTATCGAACGCTTTTTTAAAGTCTAAATAAATAACGTCAGCCGCTGTATGCCTCTCGTATTCGCGCACTATTTCGTTATAAAACTAACAAATTAGTTAAACAAGATTTATGGCGTCGAAACCCATGCTGACTACTATTAATTAAATCGGGACTTTCTAAGTGATCACGATACGATCCCTAACTACGGATTCCAAAAGTTTACCGACAATCAGTGATGGGCATCGATACATGAAAATCGCTAAAGCGATACCGATACATGAAGAACGTCTTAGGCGATACCGATACGCCGATACTTTCTAGATGTCTTAAGCGATACCGATACCGATACATGCATCGCCGGTACATTTTTATAATTATTCATTTAATATGTAGGTATTAGGTATTATTGTTTATACTAGTAATTTGTACGCACTGTAAGTAAAATCAACGACATTTTAATGGGTTTTATAGATGTAAATAAAAATAATTGCTTTATTTAATGAAAGTATGTTTTAATTTTGTAGGATACATGAATGACTGAAAATATTACAATAACAATTAAAAGTAATTACTATTACCCTTCAAAAATACCAGCTGGCTAAACATCTGGTCAGACAGTCTATTCCTTTTTGGAGCGTGAATGTGACCAGCCAAACTAAACAACCGTTCTACAGGAGCAGAGGATGGTAGTGGTGTGTTATACTTCAGGAAGACCCGTAGAATTCCTGGGTACTGCCTCAGAGATTGGAGAGAATGACTTCCGTTACCCAGATACTGTAAAACTTCCATCTCAGTGGAATCTTGGGTTGCAGAGACATTAGTGGAAGCAGACTCATAACAGAAGAAATCATCTGCACTTCCGTCAGATGCAGCATCACTTAGTTGTTGCTGGGGGGTCTGCTCGCTGAGGCTCTTAACAGCATTAACCAACATTTCTTGAACCCTCTTTTTGACAATGTTAGTATTAAATTTGCCTTTTATTGTCATCCACTTTAACTTGAACAGAGGATTTGAAGACGATGCCAGTATTGACTGATTGATAAGAAATGCCTCGGGGGACCAAGAGGAATCGCTGCGTTACAAGTATGAACCTGTTTAAACTCAACACCGAGTGGGCGTGGCCAATAGTGTTGCAACACCAATGAGCGTTTCTATATTATATGAGCGTTTCTATATTATGAGCGTTTCTATATTATGGTTAATTAATCTCAATAACACAAGTACAAACGTGTTTAAACGTTGCGCCGGACTGTGTGACGTGACCAGTAGAGTAGTACTGTCATTAAATAAATATTTAATATTATTATTTATGTATATTCATAAATATAACTTAGTAGTGTCATATTATAACATCTATTTAAATATTTAAAAATTCTTATTAATGTATCGATGTATCGAAGTATCGATTTTTTTCGATACATTTAAGAAAATTGACCTTAGCGATACCGATAAATCGATACTTTTGTCAAGTAGCTAAAGCGATACCGATACCGATACAAAAGTATCGATCGATACGTATCGGCGATACATGTATCTAGATGCTGCCCATCACTGCCGACAATTGACGTTAAGCTAATATATCTATAATTGCTAGCTACTGTGCGGTCGCCTTTTTTAAAAATGGGTGTAACGTTAGCTAATTTGAAGTCTTCAGGAATGATCCCCGCTTCCAGCGATTTATTCAAAAATTTTTGTTAAAGGGCCTACGATAACGTCTTTCAAATCTTTCAAATGTGTAGGATAAAGCGCGTCAGGGCCTAGAGCCTTGCTAACTTTTAGCTTATCGATATAATGCGCAATCTCACCCTCGTAAACAGTTATTTCATTCAAAATAGTCTCGCTACTAAATGGAACGATATCGTCCACGTCGGGGACATTATTTACGTCTTCTACGGTAAAAATTGTCGCAAAAAGTTGTTAAAAATACCCGCCATCGCCTGAGCGTCGGAAGCCAAAGCGCCGTTAGCGTCCACTGGAGGGCCTATGTTATCTTTTATTGGCTTACGATTATTGATGTAGTCAAAAAACTTCGGATTATGTTTACTATCCGCAGTACAAGTATCTCAAAATTATGCTTAGCATTCCCAACAGATCTTTTAACCTGACGTCTAAGCTCGATATATCTATTAAAGTTAGCTACCGTGCCATTGCGCTTATTAAGTCTATACGCTCTGTTACGCTCGTTCAGTGGCGGTTCCTCATATGGGCAATATGGGCAGCCGCACAGGGCGGCATTTGTGGAGGGGCGGCATGAGCGCCTGCAAAAAAAATAAAAATAAAAATAAGAATAAATAAATAAAGAAATAAATAAAAATAGTTTATTTATGGCAGTTGTGCAATTTAATTTGTATTTTTCCTGTTCATAGTATCATAATTACATTCTCTTAAGTGAGTTATTCTATTTACGTGATGAAGGATTTGTAAAATTCAGAAATTTGAGTCTTTGTTTTGGTTCTGAAGTTCCAACAATTAGTCCAATAAAAAGTTATTTTGTGAAAGAGTTATGTCTGTCCTTTATTTTGGGGGGATTCGAATGTGTGTGTGTTGGCGAACAGGGGGGGGGGCGCTGAAGGTGAGGTTCGCCCAGGGCGTCATGTAAGCTAGGACCGCCACTGCGCTCGTTTATGGACTCACCTATTTCCCTAGTCTACCACTTGGGCCTACCATGATTACTAGCGCGCTTGGCCCTACGCGGAATAAACTCCCTTTCGATATTCAAAAACTTTCTTTAAACGTCTCCCACTGAAAATTTGCGTCATTACCCATAAATAAATTATCCCAGTCCACTACTCTCATCCTATCCGCAAAACTATCAAAATAAGCCCTACGAAAATCATGGACTTCTATTACGTTACTGAGGTGACGTATATATATATATATATATATATTATATATATATATAGTCTAAAGTCACTAAAATAAAGCTGAATGGCAACACAAAAGGATAAACAGCGGAACGCGGGCTGTTCGTTTGTTTTGGCTGAACTAGCAGCATGGTTATTCATATCTGACTAAATCGTTGGTGCTAAGTTTAATTTGGTGATGTTGCTAAAGTGTTAGAATGTGAGCAGGAAGTTGTCAAATAGTATATAAGGGTAGGGGTAATGTCTATAGCTTCTAAATTAGTAAAGTGAGGGAGTTAGGTAGGCGGTTTGTTAGGACGCTGGAAATCTATGCTAGGCCCTAAAGAAGATCTAAATCAAAGCACCGGTAAGTGCCTTTGTTGTTGTTTAGAAACCTAATAACTTGGTGGGGTCACTAACCCCCAGAAGCGTACCGAAGGGGAGGGCGACAGGGGCGATCGCCCCCCTTGAGCTAATAAATTATGAGCTCAACAACAACAGGATGAGAATGAAAGTGAACAAATTTCGGCGCCTTCGGCGCTAGCTCTTGCCTCCCCTACTACTAAAAATCTAAAATGGCTTAGGATCCCGAAAACTCTTAATCCGGCCCTGCGAATAATTTTCTTTTATAAAGGTAACTGTTATTTTATTTATTTGTCGGGTTCAAAATCCCAGCTGAGCCGTGAACGGCCAAATTCTAAAGGGCCAGTTCTACCTGAAGCCCAAGTTAAGCTAAATTAAAACTTACGGATTTGAGATCCTATTAGGTCCTACCTCAGGGTAACCTCAGGGTTGCTGACTCGATGCGGGCCTACCTTAGACCTTAGTTACATGAATTTAATGTAAATAAAAGGGGTACTATTTATGGTTTGCTTTCTCAACCTTGCAACAACAACGCAACCTGGACTATTGCACGGTGCAACAATCTTGTATCTAAACAACCAAACTGAATTGCAAGAGAGCTCTCTACAAGACCACACCCTGTACGTACGACATCCCACAAACGAGTAGAAAAGACGCGCAGCGCCCCAAAATGATGCCACCAGCGTCCCAAACACTGATGCCACAAGAGCCCAAAAATGCTAGCTCTTATTAAGTGAATTTTTCACTAACCTTACAATTATGAGATGGATATATATACACCTTAACTTAATATATACAAGCAATGCTGCATCAATCAGCTTAGTCATCATATCGCCTTGGGACAACAATGGTTCTTCCTCTTCTAGATTTTCTAACACTCCCCACCGAAGAGGCATTGTTGTCGTTACCTCCGCAAGGTTAGCCAAGCCTTCTCGATGAGGCTGTAACTCAAATGTTTCATCTTGACTATCTGTGTTTTTGCTGATTTCTAAAGCATAGAGTTTTGTATAGGTCTCTTTAACTTTCGTCCTGAAGTCTTTACCAGTGCAGACCTAACTAAATTGTCTTTGCAACAAACAACTCTTCAATTATGCCAAGCTTCCAGCATTGCCTTGGTCTTTTCCCCCAATCATTACCACGTCTCCCACCTTGATACAATGCATTGGAGCCCTTTACCTTCCTGATGGGTAATAATTGAGTTCTGGCAAGTATTCCATCTGCCACCTCTTCCATAACTGATCTTGTAGCTCTTCAAGTACCTGAACCGTCTGGTTAACTCTCCTTGAGGCTCTGGATAGGCTGCAAGTCTTCTGGCACACTGGGGCTGATGTTATCGTTTACACAAAGAAATGATTTGGTGTCAATGGCTCTGCATCCTGCATACTGTTGTAAATAAAAGTGATAGGCCCTACTGTTCACCATTGCTTCTACTTCACATAAAACAGTGCAGAATTCTTATTTGCTCAAATGAGCATTAGCTAAAAGTTTCTTTAATGGACACTTTACACTTCTCACTAGCCTTTCCCAAAATCCTCCCCACCATGGTGCTCTCTCAACAATAAACTCCCACTGTACCCTTGGTGTGAAAAGTAGGATTGGAATCCTTCCTCTTTAGCAAGGACCAAATTTCTTGGAGTTCCTTTGCAGCCTTTTTGAAGGTTTTTTGCATTATCCGATATGATTTTATTTGGGAAACCCTTCTGTTCACAAACCTTTTAAAGGCCAAAAGAAATACATCACTACTTAAGTTGCTTACCAACTCCAAATGGATTGCTCTGGTGGTAGCACAGGTGAAAAGACATATATAAACCTTTGTTAGACTCCCTCGCTCATACACATAGACTGGCCTGCAAAGTCTACTCCCACTACATCAAATGGGGCAGTATAGACACACCGTTCTCTTGGAAGTGGAGCCACCTTTTCATAATAAGGCTTTGCACTACAACGCTTGCAAACCACACATTTATGCAAGACCTTTTTTACTACTTGTCTAATTTGGGAATCCAAAATTGTTGTCTAATCTCTATTATCACTTCTCTAACTCCAGCATGTAACAGCTTATGATGAGTATCCAGGATCAAAAGGTCCACGAAGTGCCCCCCAGAAGGTAGCAAAATTGGATGTCTTTTCTCCTCTGGAAGCCCAGAAAACTGTAGTCTACCTCCTACTCTCAATAAATCCTGATCCAAAAACACATCCAAACCCTTGAGCGCAGAATGTGTTGGTAGAACCTGTAATGGATGGCTGGTGAGCAATTCTCTCTCTTCACCAAATTTTTCCTTCTGCATATATACCACCCAGTATTTCCTGGCTTGCTGAATCTCATTACTGTTCAGAATTCCTTCCCTTCTTGTTTCTCCCTTAATGTTGTTGGTAAATCTATATACCCATGCTGTCACTCTTAACAATCTTTTCAGACTGCTAATGTCCTCAAGCCTCAATATGGGGTCCTGCTGCATAACTTGACAACTGTTCACAGCGCATTTTCTCACCTCACTCACCCATGCTTCTTCAGCCTGGCATTCTCCTACAATAGGCTGATTAGAAGGCCAGTTTTCACTTCCAAGTTTTAGCCACTCTGGCCCATTCCACCACAAACTTGACTGTGAAAGATCTTTCACTGAAATTCCTCGTGTTGGTAAATCAGCGGGGTTTTGGATGCCTGGACAATGCTTCCATTGCTTGGGATCTGTGTGCGCTTGAATTTCCTCCACCCATTGGCAACAAATGGTTTCCATTTCCTTGCCTGACTTCTTAACCAGTGCCAAACTATAGTGGAGTCTGTCCAATAATAGCTTGGAATTTCATAGAGGGCCAAAGACTTTCGCACTGTAATTGCAAGCCGACTAGTAATAAACGGCCCCTCAATTCCAACCTTGGAACAGAAAGCCTTTTCAAAGGTGCTATTCTACTCTTTGCAGCAACCAACCTGCAACTTACTTCCTCTTGCAATGCGCCTCTTATATAAATACAAGTTGCATAGGCTTCCTCACTTGCATCACAAAAGATGTGCAGCTCCAAATTGTCTGGACTATTGTTCAACTCTCCAAAGTACCATCTTGGGATTTCAATGTCTCCAAGATGTGCCAATTCTTTGAACCAATATTTCCACCTTACCACCATATGATCAGGTAACTCTTGGTCCCAACCAAGTCCAATTTCCCAGAGGCTCTGAAACCAAACTTTTGACTTTATCACAAATGGAGCCAGGAATCCAAGAGGATCAAAGACCTTTGAAGCCAAACTAAGAGCTGTACGTTTTGTCCACCTTGTCTCATTCTCAGCCAGCTCTACTAAAGATTTCCCATTGAAGGTAAACAAATCATCATCTTGCTGCCAAACAATGCCTAGCACTTTGCATCTATTGCCCACAACTCCTTAATACCAGAATCCTCAATACTTTCTGCTGCATCAGGTACTACACAGGAATGACTCATAACTCTTGTAATTGCGAATGATTGGTCTGCCATTTTCTAAGCTCCATGCCAGCCTCCCTCATTATAGCTCTAACCTCCATGAATATCTGTTTAGCCATTTCTGTATTATCCACGGAACACAGCAAATCATCAACATAAAAATTCTTCCTTATGTGTCAATAGTGTTAGGATAGACTTCAGAAATTTCCTAAAATGGTACTGCATAGTAGCTGCCAACAGAAATGGACTAGAGCTGAGGCCGAACAACACTGACTTCATTCTATATGCTTGAACCTTAGGTTCATTTTCCAACAAGTCTTTCGTATCCACCCACAGATACCTTACTGCATCTCTGTCCTCTGGTTTTAACTTTATCCGCAAAAAGGCTTGCTTCACATCTGCAGTCAATGCTACTCTACCAAACCTGAATCTCAGTAACAAGGAAAATAAATCTGCATTTAAATTTGGCCCAGCATCCAAACAGTCATTCAAGGACACACCACCTTTGTCCTTGGCTGAGCCATCAAAAACTACCCTCAGTTTGGTGGTAGTTTTGTCTCGCCGTACCACTGCATGGTGTGGCAGATAATGTGCCTCCTGGCTCACCAGCTCACCTTGCACCCTTTCAGCATAGCCCTCCCTTACATAACTTAGGATGGCCTCATCGTATTCAATTAACAATTCCTCATTTTTTCTTAGCCTGTACAATGAAGTCTCCAACCTCCGATTAGCTAGCTGAAGGTTTGAACCGGGTTTGCAAGAATCCTTCCATGGTAGGCCAACTTCATAGCAACCATCTCTAAACCCAATCCCTTTTTCAAATTGCTCTAAAACATCATTGTTCACTGTACTTGCCTGGTTGTCCTTTATGCCAATAGATTCAAGTTCCCAAAACGCTTTCAAATGCATTTCCAGACTATGGCTGTTCTCCTCAATCTTAACAAAAAGAGCCTTAACTTCCATTTCATTGCAATAACTACCATGTAGCATCCAGCCTAGCTTACTTTCAATAGCTACCGGGCCTTGAGATGTACGGACAATATTACCAGTGATGAAGTCCCAATAATAGTCAGCTCCAATCAAAAGACTAATATCTTCTGTTCCCTCAAACTTATTATTGCCCAAATTAATTCCTTTAACTTGCAATTCTTGGACACATGCCATATCTAAACAAGTAGTGACTGGAGCACAAAGTTCCTCAATCTCTACAGCTTGGACCTTGATAGTGGGACTTTGCGGTAACAACCCTTTAACCAGAACTTCTACCTTCTTAAATTTGGTTCGGTTTTGAACGGAACCCCCAAACCCAGAAATTCTTAAATTTTCCCTCTTAAGTTCTTTAAACTTCAATTTTCTGGAAATTCTGGTCTTAATAAAACTACACTGGCTACCACTATCAAACACACTCTTACAGTAGCTTCTCCCTCATTCCCAATTAATAAGGCTGCAGTTTTTTGCAATAATCCCCCTTTACTTTTACTCCCTTGCCTAGCAGTGGCATGTGCCACTGATGTCTACTTCTGGGGTAGGCCTACTAAGAGTGTTTTCACACAATAATGGCTGATGCCTACCATGACATTTTTTGCACAAAATTTTAAACTTACAAAACCTTGCTCTATGACCTTTCAAAAAACATTTAAAACATGCTGTGGACTTAGTTACCCTGTCCTTTCTCTCCTCAAAGGGTAAGGCCTCAGCCACCTCACATTTATATGACTTGTGGTTGCCTTCGCAAAATATGCATTCCTTGATTCCCTTTAATTTATTCTCAGAGGAGGCATGTAGAGCTGACACTGTACCTGGGCTATTCCTTTTTGTGAAAATTTGGTGCTGTGCCTGCCTTTGTCCCCTTGTTTACCATCCCACTGTGCAAACTCAACTCCCTCTCGTCTTGCTAATTCTGTGCCTAAAAGACTTAACATCTGCTGAAGGGGGATGTACACATGTTCTGCAGAGTGTCCCCTACTTAATTCAAGCAAAATTGAGCTAGGCAATTTAGACTCCAGTGTAGGAACCAACATTATACCATACTTTTCCATTCCTACACCCAAGTTGTCCAGGGACCTTGTTCTAATTTCAAATTCATCATATAACTGCCGTAACTCCTTGACACTATTAGGATTATTAACAGGAGGTATAGCTAAAAGTGCACGGAGGTGGCTTTTAATTAAGATCTCTGGCTTACCAAACCGTTTCTTTAATATATCCCAAGCCACATTATAATTAGCCTCTGTTAGTACTAATCCTGCTATAGTCTTTGCTGCCTCCCTTTCCAAGAGGGACCGCAAATAATTAAACTTCTCCACGGCACTTAACACTTGACTAGAATGAACTGCTGATTGAAAACTGTCTGCCCATCCTTGCCATTCCTGAATACTCCCAGAAAATTTTTGAGCACAAGCTCGGTAATTGAACTACAGATCTGTTAACCTTAACTTCACAAACATCATTTGTTGAGTGTTGTGTTTCATTATCAGACCTGGTCTCTAACTGTACTGAGCTACTAAACTCTTTTGCTCGGAGGCCTACGTTAATTATATCATCAACAATCTCTTCAAAGTAAATTATGTTATTTTCTATTTCATCCTCTTCTATAAGAGCCTCAATTTTAACATTTACCTCACATAGAGCAACCTTTTTAGTTTCTAATATGGAAAGCTGCGCAGTCAATAAGCGTAAATCCTCTTGCTCTATGGCAGAATCTATAGTGGCAATGACCTTTGTAATTAGACCTTTGTAGGCGCTTCTCCTTTTTATAAATTTGTTCAATTCAGATGCACTCATCTTCAATGCAAACAATTGGCCTCAATGCCAAATAAGCTGAATTGGCAGAAATACTTAACCAAACTGATCAAACGCAAATTTTACTTTCAAATAAACTGAATTGCTAGGTGGGGTACTAACCAACACCAGTATGGAATACCAATTTTTCCACCCAAGTAACTGGCGCACTGGTCTGCAACCTTCGCCTACGAATAATAAACCAAATTAACCAAACTGGTAAATGTAGGCCAAAAACAACGACAGACAAGTGGCCAAGTTTCGCAATTGGGCAACCAAACTTTCTACCCTGGGACCTTAATTCAATAATAACCCAAAATTAACCAAACCGGTAAAATGTAGGCCAAAACAACGACAGACGACTGGCCAAGTTTCGCAATTGGGCAACCAAACTTTCTACCCTGGGACCTTAATTCAATAATAACCCAAAATTAACCAAACCGGTAAAATGTAGGCCAAAACGACGACAGACGACTGGCCAAGTTTCGCAATTGGGCTACCAAACTTTCTACCCTGGGACCTTAATTCAATAATAACCCAAAATTAACCAAACCGGTAAAATGTAGGCCAAAACAACGACAGACGACTGGCCAAGTTTCGCAATTGGGCGACCAAACTTTCTACCCTGGGACCTTAATTCAATAATACTCAACCAGTCTAGGCCTAACTTGGGCTACAATTTGCACAATCAGAACTTTGCCGAAAAATAGTCACTGACTCAGTCTTGGGGTAGAATCCGGTTCGAAGGACCATGTTATTTTATTTATTTGTCGGGTTCAAAATCCCAGCTGAGCCGTGAACGGCCAAATTCTGAAGGGCCAGTTCTACCTGAAGCCCAAGTTAAGCTAAATTAAAACTTACGGATTTGAGATCCTATTAGGTCCTACCTCAGGGTAACCTCAGGGTTGCTGACTCGATGCGGGCCTACCTTAGACCTTAGTTACATGAATTTAATGTAAATAAAAGGGGTACTATTTATGGTTTGCTTTCTCAACCTTGCAACAACAACGCAACCTGGACTATTGCACGGTGCAACAATCTTGTATCTAAACAACCAAACTGAATTGCAAGAGAGCTCTCTACAAGACCACACCCTGTACGTACGACATCCCACAAACGAGTAGAAAAGACGCGCAGCGCCCCAAAATGATGCCACCAGCGTCCCAAACACTGATGCCACAAGAGCCCAAAAATGCTAGCTCTTATTAAGTGAATTTTTCACTAACCTTACAATTATGAGATGGATATATATACACCTTAACTTAATATATACAAGCAATGCTGCATCAATCAGCTTAGTCATCATATCGCCTTGGGACAACAATGGTTCTTCCTCTTCTAGATTTTCTAACAGTAACAGTCCAAGGAAATGCTTAATCTCGAAATTAGCACTTTTTTATTCTTGTTAATACAAATCTGAGCATCCTAATTGCGGTTTGCATTGAATATTATGTTACTAATCAGATTTTTATAATAATTTTTATATTTTTTATAATATAATTTTTATATTTTTATTCATAATGTGTCTTAGCAGTAGCTAGTTAATCATCTCTAACTGAACGATAAGCTCATCATGAACGTACATAAAAATTATTTATCTCTATTTCAATTATACTTCTACGATTAGTTCCAAGTTCGCTCCCCCCTTGGAAAATTTCTGGGTACGCCCATGCTAACCCCACGCTATTACAGTTTCTATCCTTACTGTTTTCTATCAATAGCTTAAACCTAATAATTTGGTGATCACTACATCCCAAACTCTCACCTGCTTCCAAACCTTTGACTATATTTTCGTCGTTCGTCATCATCACGTCTAAAATATTGTCACCGCGCGTTGGTTCGGCAACCATCTGTCATACAAAATTATCTTCCATAAACTCAATCAGTCTTAAACCCTCATCATTACCAGTAAAAGCCTCGTAATTAACGTTAGGGCAGTTAAAGTCTCCGACAACTATACTATCCCGATTATTAATAAAGTTACTAAGAAGTGTGTAAAATCTGGTATCGGTATGGAGGGGTTGAACGGGAGGTCAATAAACAACACTGAAATTAAAGCTAATACTACGCGCCCTAACTTCAACGCATATCAAATTGCTGCCGGAAAATCTATCTGAACGTCGATAGCCTTAAGGGAATTACGAATGTACAACAAAACGCCGCCACCAATCCTATCAAGTTCCCCCAACAAGTCCCGAGTTACGGTATTTAACCACGTTCCGGTTATAGCAACTATATCGCAGTTCCCGGAATAAATTATCGCCTTAAATTCGTTCACTTTATTTCTAATACTACGCGCGTTACAATAAAAGACGTTTAAATTATTTTTCACGTTCGCGTCGGCGTTTCCCGGACCCACAACGTTTAAAGAGGGCTTCGACCCATATAGCTTTCGAACGTTCTCATCGATTAACCTATCTCGCCTAGCATTCCCTATTTCATTGAAATGCACCCCCCATCTTCTATAAAAAGGCTAGGATCACTAAATTCTGACCACAGCTTTACGAAGGGTACATTTTCCTGAGCACAAATATCTTCTAGTTTAGTGTAAAAAAATATTGTTTTTGACGTAATCCTAAATCCTGTATCTCTCCAAAAGGTCAGGCACTCTCGTATCGCGCCTATACGAGTCGTTGCCCCCCTACCATCGTCACCAACATCGAGTGAAGGGAGGCAACATCAATCCTATCTACTTCGTCTCTAATTCTGTCAACCCTGGCCCCTGGTAGACAGACCCTCCTCCTCTTGGTTGGATTCCGTTCAACGAACTCCTTACCCATGTGACGCACTAAGGAGTTCCCAATTAAAATCATTTCCCCTTCGTTCACATCCCTATCCAACTGGGCGAAAGGATTCGAAACCTCGATAGGCGGGGGGGAGATTCCTATCACCTAACGTACGTGGCCTAGCTCCACCTTTAACTACTCTAAATCCTTCCCCGTCTACTAATCTCGGACCAACCTTAACCCCTTCCTCAACAATGTCTAACCTTCCCGATAAGCTACCTATACTAGAAACTAGGTTCCTAACCTCACCCTTCAACTTACTAACGTCTTCAACGTTAGTGTAGGTTCGGCCTTCGTCAACTGTAAGCCTACCCCTGCCCTCATCAAGAGTTGCAAGTCTTTCCGTCACCTCGCGTACACTACGTTTTAAATCAACTATCTCTTCGCTTAACTCACAAAAGAAACAAACCGATCTCTCAGTAATCGCCATAGGACCGCCGTTGTAATCTTTAAAATCAGTATACCACCGATTAACCCCACACCTAGCACACGACGCTTTCTGCGTTAAGGTACTTAACGTTTATAACTGTCACAAGTTTAAATTAAATTAAGCCAGTACGCTATGAAAACTTCCAAATCGCTGAAAACCACTAATATTCAGTTACTTAACTATAACAATGTAAATATAAACGCAGGTATCATATATAAAATTCAGAACTTTTCAACAGTAAATTTATCGGCAATATCCAAAAGTAGAAACAATATCAGAGAGCCCAGGGAATGCGTCCGCTCAGTAAGGAGTCTGGCTGACGAATGAGTAAGTAGTCTGTCTGACGAATGAACCTCACCTCAAAATGGTAATTACACTGATCATGTTGTTTAACCCTTTCACTCAGTGGGTAGACAATTTGGTAGCTGAAAAATAAACCATATTGATTCTTGTATAACCACACATAAAGGCAAATTTGTTTTTTACCCTATGTCATAATTCATGAGCGAAAGGGTTAATTAAATTAATAAACTATGCTTTACGTGCCTATTGCGTTTGTCTATGTCTAGATTCCTTTTTTTATTTTAGCTTAGAACATTTATTTAGAAATAGGGGCTTTGACACGAACTGGTCCCCACCAAACGAGGGGCTAAATCCGCCAATGATTGTGTCTGGGTAGTAGTTGGATGGGGGACCGTTCTCTGCGTCCAGATTACGTAGCAACCCGTAGTTTGAATTCCACGTAAAACTATAGGCAAGTCCCGAAAGAGGAATCATGGGCCCTGGTGCTACTTTTGACTCCGGACTCCTTTACCCCAAATCACCTC
Source organism: Bathynomus jamesi (assembly GCA_023014485.1). NCBI lineage: Eukaryota > Metazoa > Arthropoda > Malacostraca > Isopoda > Cirolanidae > Bathynomus > Bathynomus jamesi. The sequence goes on along the minus strand of JAJOZX010000640.1, from coordinate 779,241 downwards.
TTTCTATATCTTCCAGCCTGGGTCTCCCTGAGGCCGGGGCCTGGTGCTTTGACACCTCATGCACCCCCACTCTCCCGGGCCCTGGCTATAGGTCCCCTCCGTAATACGATCTTAGATGTTGTGAAGGACGAAACAGCCCCATTAAACAAACAACAATGTAGCCTGCATTTTTTGAATAAATAGCACTGCAGTTCATTATGTTTATAATAAAAAACGGATGCAGTACCTGATATAGGTTTAAGCCTATTTCCTGAAACTTCTAATTTTGGGTATGGTAATAATATTTTACTAAATAAGTAAACCTAGGATCCTAAAGTTCATATATAACTTAACCCTTGGCTTACTGGATAAAAAGGTATCGGAACTGCCCTATATTTTTTACGATCTTTTCCAGTAGTTACTCCATCCCACCCATGACCATCCCAAAACAAGAAAGAGTCCCTCTGGTGATGCTTAAAAATTTGTCACAACAAATAAATTATAAAATAGTGATGGAAATTGTTTAATTTCTTATCTTTTAGTTTATCTTTGCTGTCAATTCATTGAATTGAACTGAATAACCTTTATTAATAATAAAATAAACACATTGATTTTACAATTTACAATGAGGTAAATAATTGTGAAGCTGGACTATTTGTTTTTATTTAATTTAACCCTTAAGCTTTAGGCTTTACTGGGCTCTTATTAAAAATAAACTATTTATTTATTTACTATTAATTAATAATAAATATTATTAATAGTTAAAGTATGTATTAATCTTAAATTATCATTATCGATATGACAAATGCAAGGTCATTATTGAAGGTTAATATTATACCAATATCATACAAAGAAATCAATATTATACAAGAGAGATAAGAACTGAACAATCATAAGAAATGTGTCTTTAATACTAGATTACACACGAGAAGTGAATAAACAATAGTAATGTACATTAATCCTAGATTTTTATTAGTACGCCATTATTAATCGGATTTCAACTTGGTTTTAAACGAATTTACATTCACAATATTTTTTATATCAGCATATAAATCATTCCATAGTTTCAATCCAATGAAAATGGGTAGTTTTTGAGATGAAGACAATTTAAATTGAGGTATAACATGCTCTGATCTATTTCTGGTCTGATACGAGTGGATTTCTTGATGAATTAAAAAATATCTATTGACCCATTGCAGACATGGGGTAATAGTAATAAGTAATAGTAATAGACTATAACAGGATTTTTCAAGTAATAGTAATAGATCATAATTTTTTGGCTGTAATAGTAATAGTAATAGAAGGCAAAGTAATAGATAAATAATAGTCTATCACTTTTCTATTACAGTGGCAATGGACATATTGTGTAAACAAAGAACTGAAAAATGAACTAAATCTATTCTAAACTAAAATAAACATGCATGTGAACTAATATTGTGGAAAATTTTCTCTTCAATTAATTAAAATTTATCAAGACCTACAGTCTCTGAAATTGTAATGATTTAGTTGAAACAAATATTTGTTATTTGGCTGCCGCTCAGCCTCATCCTGATCCATGAGTGCAGAACCTTCTGCCTCTCAGCCTCATCCTGGATCCATGAGTGCAGAGCTCTCTGCTTCTCAGTCTTATCCTGGATACCTGAATCTAGACACTGCTACATCGCCAGCTCAATACCATCTCACACAGGGTACCCCCTAAGGGGCTTTGGTGAATCGCGATGCTGGGAATGCAGTCGGGGGTCATGATGAGGAGGCATCTTGGACAATGGTGGCAAGGAGGGGCCGAAATCGAGCGACCCATCCGAGAACTGCAACCACTACAGTAGCTAATGGTGGTGGTCCCTCAAGGGGGTCTGGTCCACTCATGCACCGGCTAGAGGGAGTCAGCCTGTGGCAAAGGCTGGCAGAGAACGGCGGGGTATTATAGGGTCTGCCAAAACAGATCGTATGATGGTTGTACCAACGAAGACCGCAAACATTTTCGTCTCGAGATGTCGACCTGATCTTACGGCCAGGAGCTGCAGGCATTTGTGGAAGATAAAGTAAACCTTCGGGTTACATGTAGGAAAATTGACTCCAGATGGACTACGTACAGTTCCTTTCAAGTTACAGCAGTCTGTGATGATCCAGGGGCAGGGCCGGATTTACTTGCTTGTGGGCCCTAGGCCAAACCTTATCAGTGCCCCCCCCCCCAAAATATTATATATATATATATATATATATATATATATATATTATATATATATATATATATCGTAATATTGTAATGTAAAAAAAAAAAGAATTACAACATAATGTAACACATCAATAATTTTATTCAAATTAGTTTTATATCATGTACAACTTATTCTTACACAAAGGAATAATGGAAAAAAATACAGTCAAATTGAAGCATAATAAATTTTGCAATAAGAATTACAACATAATGTAATACATTACACATTAATAATTTTTAATCAAATTAGTTCCATATCAAGTACATCAAAGTAAATCAAGTTCCATATCATGTACATCTTACACATAGGAATAATGGAAAAATACAATGAAACTGAAGCATAATAAATTTTGCAAGCACAACTATGTGAAGTTCAAAATGACTTTTTCCTGCTTTTTTCTATGGCAAATTTGTCAATGATACTGTTTGTGTCAAGGGATTGTAGGAGGTCCCCAGTGGGCCCCCAGTTACTGGTGGGCCCTAGGCCAATGGCCTATGTTGCCTATTGGAAAATCCGGCCCTGTCCAGGGGTATTTATGGATCCAGCAGTATGGCCGGAACGGGTATATGTACGGCGGTTCTATGAGAAGAAGGGGAGAAAAACACCTGCAGCCCCTCTCGCAAGTGCTGGAGAGGGTAATTATGGAGACATCATGTGTCGTACTGTGGAGGAAAATCCAGCTGGGTCTAATGCTGTAACTGCTGTACCTGGTACAAGTGGAATTCAACATGTAGAGATGGCTGGCAGAACTCCTGCATCTTCCTAATTGCAACATTCAAGGTAATCTCTTATAACTGTAGAGGCCTAAACTTAGACAATAACAGCACACAGGCGGATCATAATTGATAAGCTGTTAGAGGATGCCGATATTCTCTGTCTGCAGGAAACAGGACTTAAAGGTTCCTAAATAGCCTGTCCAGTAACTTTCATGGGAGAGGGGAGGTGTTATTTTATTTTATTTGACTGGGTTCAGAATCCCAGCCGAGCCCCGAACGGCCAAGCTCTGAGTGGCCACTTCAACATACAGCCCAAGTTAAACTAGACTAAACAAACTTACGGACTTGGAGGTCCTATTAGGTCCTACCTTGGGGTTGCTGACTCGATGTGTGCCTACCTCAGGCTTCACTTGCATAAAATTAAGATAAAAAACAAAAGGAACACTATTTATGGTCTTTCTAAACCTTGCAACAACAACACCACTTGCACCGTTGCACGATGCAACAATCTTGTATCTAAACAACCAAACTGAATTGCAAGAGAGCTCTCAAATATAAGACCACGCTCTGTAAGTGCAGCATTCAACAAACGAGTAGAAAGGACGCGCCAGTGACCCCCCAACAAATGATGTCACAAGAGTGCCCAAACAATGATGCCACAAGAGCCCAAAAATGCTAGCTCTAAACTAAGTGAATTTTTCACTAACCTTACAATTATGAGATGGATATATATATATAATATACACACACCTTAACTTAATATATACAAGCAGTGCCGCATCAATCAGCTTAATCATCATATCACGTTAATCATCATATCACTCCCCACCGAAGAGGCATTGTTGTCATTACCTAAAGCAAGTTTAGTCAAGCCTTCTCCATGAGGATATAACTCAAATGTTTCATCTTGACTATCCGTGTTTTTGCTGATTTCTAAAGCATAGAGTTTTTGTATAGGGCTCTTTAATTTTCCTCCTGAAGTCTTTACCAGTGCAGACCTAACTAAGTTGTCTTTGCCAACAAACAACTCTGAAGTTATGCCAAGCTTCCAGCATTGCCTTGGTCTTTCATCTCCAATCATTACCACTTCTCCCACCTTGATACAATTTGCATTGGAGTCCTTTACATTGCCTGATGGGTAATAATTGAGTTCTGACAAGTATTCCATCTGCCACCTCTTCCATAACTGATTTTGTAGCTCTTCAAGGTACTTGAACCTTCTGGTTAACTCTTCTTGACTGCTCTGGATAGGCTGTAAGTCTTCTGGCACACTGGGGCTTGATGTTAATCGTTTACCACAAAGAAAATGATTTGGTGTCAATGGCTCTGCATCCTGCATACTGTCATAAACAAAGGTGATAGGCCTACTGTTCACCATTGCTTCTACTTCACACGAAACAGTGCAGAATTTTTCTTTGTTCAAATGAGCATTAGCCAAAAGTTTCTTTAATGGACACTTTACACTTCTCACTAACCTTTCCCAAAATTCTCCCCACCATGGTGCTCTCTCAATAATAAACTCCCACTGTACCCCATGGTGTGAAAAGTAGGATTGGAATCCCTCCTCTTTTAGCAAAGACCAAACTTCTTGGAATTCCTTTGCAACCCTTTTGAAGGTTTTTGCATTATCCGATATGATTTTATTTGGGAAACTCCTTCTGTTCACAAACCTTTTAAAGGCCAAAAGAAATACATCACTACTTAAGTTGCTTACCAACTCCAAATGATTGATCTGGTGGTAGCACATGTGAAAAGACATGTATAACCTTTGTTAGACTTCCCTTGCTCATACACAGACTGGACCTGCAAAGTCTACTCCCACTACATCAAATGGGGCAGTATAGATACACCGTTCTCTTGGAAGTGAAGCCACCTTTTCATGATAAGGCTTTGCACTCCAACGCTTGCAAACCACACATCTATGCAAGACCTTTTTTACTACTTGTCTAATTTTGGGAATCCAAAACTGTTGTCTGATCTCTATTATCACTTCTCTTAACTCCAGCATGTAACAACTTATGATGCATATCCAGGATCAAAAGTTCCACAAAGTGCCCCTCAGAAGGTAGCAAAATTGGATGTCTTTTCTCCTGTGGAAGCCCAGAAAACTGTAGCCTACCTCCTACTCTCAATAATCCTGATCCCAAAACACACCCAAACCCTTGAGAGCAGAATGTGTTGGTAGAACCTGTAATGAACTGCTGGTGAGCAATTTTCTCTCGTCACCAAATTTTTCCTTCTGCACATATACCGCCCAGTATTGCCTGGCTTGCTGAATCTCCTTACTCTTCAGAATTCCTTCCCTTTTCGTTTCTCCCTTAATGCTGTCTGTAAATCTATATACCCATACTGTCACTCTTAACAACCTTTTCAGACTGCTAATGTCCTCAAGCCTGCTGCATTAGGTGTACCATTTTTGGGTCCTTTTCAAAAAGTCAAGGTCCAGGAGTCTAATGTTGTGCCAAATGATGTCCTAAACACGAATTTTACAGGCATTTTCTAATCCGACAAATTTTGAATCCCCCCCACCCCCCCTTGAAATTTTGCGCATCCCCTTTTCCTAAAAAACCCATATATCTCAAACACTATCAACTTTATCGAAAAATGTTATAGAATAAAAATGATTTAGAATCAAAAGTTCTATTAGAAAAGTTCATCAAAATAGAAATTTACTTAATTTTGAAAATTTTCATTTATTTTTTAAAAATTTAAATTAAAAATTTTTTTGCTTGCAGTGCCTTCTTCTTAAATAAGGTGTTACCGCCACCTTTGAAGCATCACCCCAATGCAGCTTCGCGGCGATGGGCTTTGTATTTGCTTGTTATAATGCAAATCATAATTAGTTTTTATTATAACTAGCCTATACAAAGTGAGGACAACCTCAAAACTATATATACTGTATATAAAATAAAGTTAAAAATTAACACTTTATCTGTAGTTGTGAGGTCCCATCGTTTTTTTTTTCCTTTATTCAACACTTTCCTCAAAAAAATAAAAAGAAACAAGTTTCCTAATTAGAAATCATTGATATAAGAGCTTTTTAAACATAAAAATAAGAAAAGACAATTTATGGTATATTTAATAACAAAAAAAAATCAGCCTCTTCTAAATTAAAACAATCTCTGCAAATAAAAATACCTAATCTATCTGTTAATGAACTATTCTTTACTGAGTTTCATTCTTTTAAGAGTCTCTTTACTAGGATCAGGAATTAGTCTTCTATTCTCTTCCACAATTTGCAAAAGACCTTGAAATTCTTCTTCATTTTGACATTTGTCATGAAAGTCTTGAACCAGCTTGATTCCTCTTTCAGCGGTATCATTGACTACTCTAATAGATGAAAGAATGTTTTTTAGTTTGTTGTAGTCATCGACCTCTTCCCATGTTGATGCTGGTTTCTTTATCCATGAGTCTGGTTTTGACCCACAGCATTGAAATAAATGCCATGAAATTGGACCTACTAGCTGATGAAGCTTTGTGTCTTCCTTTAAAATGGGGAAAACAGGTTGCCCACATACATAATTTTCTGGAACTGGATATTTGTTTAAGGATTTTGCGATCTTGTCTTTTTCATCATTACTTAGCGATCCAAAGAAACTCAAAGGGACCACTTCCTCCGTCAAATACCAGTAATGATTGGCAAAAGATTTCAAAGCAGCATTTGCAACTTCCCTATCTTCCTTCTTGTAATTCACCAAATCATGATAAAACTTCAGATCATTAGCTGGACTATCTAGTGAATTAGAACATAAAAGCCAGTATTTTCCATAAATTAATGCATTAAATAGACACATTCTCTTTAATTTCTTAATCAATGATTCATCATATGATGCTTGGTGGGCAAAAGCATACATTTTATTTGTATACAAAATCATTGCCATCCACCTGGCACGGTGCATTGCACCAGGTTTCCGCCAATGACTGTTTTCTCTGGAAACCTCTCCTAAAAGCATTAAAGTTGTTTCAGCAACTTCCTTATAGTCATCACGTGGAAAACAGTCAGATTTTCTTAAACATTGGGTCATAAATTCTACACATTCTTCCTTTAGGCCTCTTTGATACCTTGATTTAACATCAAGAACATTGTATGTAGATTTCGTATTAATTTTCTTCCATTTAGACTCGCGAAATTCTTTGAATAACTCAAACTCAGGAGATTTACTTGGGCCAAAAATGGTTTCATACACAGCACACAAAACTCTTTCAGCCACATGATGGCGGCATGCTAACCAAATCAATTTCTTTTGCAAAAGTTCTTCAAGTAACTTACAGGAACCTTTCATCCATCCTGAATTGGATGCAGTGGTATCAAATGATACTCCAAAGACATTTTGCTTCAAGTTCCATTTTTCAATACTTTGAAATACAGAAGTGGCTTGAGACAATCCAGTGGAATCATCTATTATAGAAACTGATAAAAGTTTTTCTACATTTGGGTATCCAGTAACAAGTATTGCAAGGCGGTCTTCTTGTTCTGAACATGATTTAGTAAGCAGCTTGCTATCCCAATGTACTAGGCAGTGATCAGGAGGAGTAAAATCCTTGATGCAAGTTTCATATTTTCGTTTTCTTGTCTTTCGAGCGGCTCTTGCAGATGTGGTCCTGGAGAGAGACAGTTTTTCAATATCCTTGCCACACCTAATGGCTACTGCAGCAGCAAAAACAGTCCGTTGTCCAATAGAGAGATTAAGTCTGTCTGCAGTGGAGGAAACCAATGGCGAGGCAAGAATATTTTTGGGGCTGGAAGCATTTGAAGGTCCTGCTGTAGGTTCTGTCGGAAACTCTTCATAGCTGTCTGTCTCAGAACTGGTCGTGCTAGCAAGAAGGGTCTCTGATGTTCTGGCTGTAGCACTCACTTGCTTCACTGATTTATGTTTCTCTTTGCGTTTCTTCTCTTTCTCTAATCTAATGTACTTGCGCTGTACTTTTGATGCATAATCTGCATCTAGCAAACCTAAACATGTTTCTCGTTTTGTTCTTTGATCTTCTAAGAATGAAATATCATATGCTTTCTGAGGCTCAGTTCTCATGCGGTCTTTTTGGATTAATTCAACGGCATTTTGAGAAGAGATGTCAAAAAGGGAATCCATAATTTTCATGAAATTAGAGAGTTCATTTTCAAAGCTTGCTCTTTTTTTGTGCTTGATTAAATTATTATGCATTTCTTCTAGATTTAACAGCATCTTCCTGCCTTTAGGGTTTTTACTAATATCTATAGTAGGAATGCATGCTTTTTGCCATATTATTAGTAGCTTCTGTAGAACTTCATTAACAGTAGAATCTTTTGTAACTTTTGGACCCTTATACTGCATTCTCCGTAAATAAATAAAATGGCTTAGAACATCTTTATTGGATGGTAAAACAATTTTAGATGAACTCATAATATCAGCCTGCAAGCGACCAAGAATAAAGTTATGCTGTTTTGTAGCTGTTTGACTCATTTTTTATTTATTTTTCAAATAAAGCAGTCTGAAAAGAAACAATAAGAGTAAAAACAATGCTTGTTTATTAAAATTCAATGTAAAAAAGGATTTTTAAATTTGGATTATACTCACAATATACTCATAAATAATGTAACTTAAGCACCTTATTTTATATTAATACAATAAGGTGCTCTTGGACAAAAGAAAATGAAAATTTTCAAAATTACGTAAATTTCTATCTTAATGAACTTTTCTAATAGAACGTTTGATTCTAAATCATTTTTATTCTATAACATTTTTCGATAAAGTTGATAGTTTTTTAGATATATGGGGTTTTTAGGAAAAGGGGATGGGCAAAATTTCAAGGGGGGTGGGGGGGATTCAAAATTTGTTGGATTAGAAAATGCTTGTTAAATTCGTGTTTAGGACATCATTTGGCACAACATTAGACTCCTGGACCTTGACTTTTTGAAAATGACCCAAAAATGGTACACCCTACTGCTGCATAACTTGACATCTGTTCACAGTGCATTTTCTCATCTCACTCACCCATTCTTCTTCAGCCTGGCGTTCTCCTACAATAGGCTGATTAGAAGGCCAGTTTTCACTTCCAAGTTTTAGCCACTATGGACCATTCCACCACAAACTGACTGTGCAAGATCTTTCACTGAAATTCCTCGTGTTGGTAAATCAGCTGGGTTTTGGGTGCCTGGACAATGTTTCCATTGCTTTGGATCCGTGTGTGCTTGAATTTCCTCCACCCTATTGGCAACAAATGGTTTCCATTTTCTTGCCTAGCTTCTTAACCAGTGCCAAACTATCGTGAAGTCTGTCCAATAATAGCTTGGGGTTTCATAAAGGCCCAAAGAGTTTTGCACTGTAACTGCAAGCCGACTAGCAATAACTACACCCATTAATTCCAACCTTGGAATAGAAAGCCTTTTCAAAGGTGCTACTCTGCTTTTTGCAGCAACCAACCTGCAACTTACTTCCTCTTCGAATGTGCCTCTTATATAAATCCAAGTTGTATAGGCTTCCTCACTTGCATCACAAAAGATGTGCGGCTCCAAATTATCTGGACTATTGTTCAACTCTCCAAAGTACCATCTTGGGATTTCAATGTCTCCAAGATGTGCCAATTCTTTGAGCCAATATTTCCACTTTACCACCATATGATCAGATAACTCTTGGTCCCAACCAAGTCCAATTTCCCAGAGGCTCTGAAACCAAATTTTTCACTTTATCACAAATGGAGCCAGGAATCCAAAAGGATCAAAGACCTTCGAAGCCAAACTAAGAGCTGTACGTTTTGTCCACCTTGTCTCATTCTCAGCCAGCTCTACTAAAGATTTCCCATTGAAGGTAAACAAATCCTCTCCTTGCTGCCAAAGAATGTCTAGCACCTTTGTGTCTATTGCCCACAACTCTTTAATACCAGAATCCTCAATATTTTCTGCTGCATCAGGTCCTACACAGGACTGACTCATAAACTGTTTAACTGAGAATGATTGGTCTGCCATTTTCTAAGCTCCATGCCAGCCTCCCTCATTATAGTTCTAGCCTCTATGAATATCTGTTTAGCCATTTCTGTATTATCCACTGAACACAGCAAATCATCAACATAAAAATTTTGCCTTATGTGTTCAATAGTATTAGGATAGACTTCAGAATATTTCTTAAAATGGTACTGCATAGTAGCTGCCAACAGAAATGGACTAGAGCTGAGGCCGAGCAACACTGACTTCATTCTATATGCTTGAACCTTGGGTTCATTTTCCAACAAGTCTTTCGTATCCACCCACAGATACCTTACTGCATCTCTGTCCTCTGGTTTTAACTTTATCCTCAAAAAGGCTTGCTTCACATCTACAGTCAATGCTACTCTACCAAACCTGAATCTCAGTAACAAGGAAAATAAATCTGTATTTAAATTTGGCCCAGCATCCAAACAGTCATTCAAGGACACACCACCTTTGTCCTTGGGTTAGCCATCAAAAACTACCATCAGTTTGGTGGTAGTTTTGTCTCGCCGTACCACTGCATGGTGTGGCAGATAATGTGCCTCCTGGCTCACCAGCTCACCTTGCACCCTTTCAGCATAGCCCTCCTTTACATAGCTTAGGAAGGCCTCATCGTATTCATTTAACGACTCATTTTTCCTTAGCCTGTGCAATGAAGTCTCCAACCTCCTATTGGCTAGCTAAAGGTTTGAGCTGGGTTTGCAAGAATCCTTACAAGCGAGGCCAACTTCGGAGCAACCATCTCTAAACCCAATGCCTTTTTCAAATTGCTCTAAAACATCACTGTTCACTGTACTTGGCTGCTTCTCCTGTTTGTCCTTTATGCCAATGGATTTAAGTTCCCAAAAGGCTTTCAAATGCCTTTCCAAACCATGGCTGTTCTCAATCGTAACAAAAAGAGCTTTAACCTCAATTTCATTGCAATAGCTAGAGGGACGTAGCCAGGAGTGTCCCAACTGGGGTGGGGCGAACTTAAGCTATGTTCGTCAGGTCCCGTGGTGAATCGGGCTAGCCCATACAGTTAGGGGGTCTGTGAGAGAGCTGGAAGCTTCCCCAGCGGGGTCCAGAGCTGAGCCCCGTAAGCCAGCGCATTTTAAGCTTATTTTGTGTAAAAACTGTCTGAAAATGTCAGTACAACTGCCATTTTTGAACAGCCACTATACAGCCATCCACATGAACTATGTACCCTTTCCAACAAAAGTTTGGATAGGACAGTCACATTGGTGCAATCTAAGTTATATTATGATGTAATTACTTGTATTTTCTGAAATGTTAAATTAGGTATTGATCTTACAGTTTTCATATATTATATTAAATATATCCTATATTTTTATGTTTTCATATTCCATTATATATAGATACCAAATTTTTAAATGTTATAGTTTGGCGGTGAACTTCTTCTTTCTCTTCGCCCGTTCCCGCCTCTATGCGGGGTCGGCGTTTCTGACCAGCCTCCTCCACACAGCCCGGTCCTGGGCTTCTTCCTCTGACAAACCCTTCTCCCTCAAATCGTCCCTCACCTTCTCCATCCACCTTCGCTTCGGTCTGCCTCTCTTTCTCCTGCCATGCACCTCCATATTCATCGTTCTCTTACCCACATAATCTTCGTCCCCTCTCATCACATGTCCATACCATTTCAGTCTACTTTCTTGTATCTTCCTCGAGATTTCTCCAACCTTTGTTGTGCCCCTTATCCTTTCATTCCTTACTCTATCCAACCTTGTCACTCCGCACATCCATCTCAGCATTCTCATCTCCGTTACATCTAGTCTTTTCTCATGATCTTTCTTTATAGCCCAAGACTCAGCCCCGTACATCATAGCCGGTCTTACCACAGTCTTATACACCTTTCCCTTAACCCTTGCGCCTATTCTTCGGTCACACAACACCCCTGAAACTTTCTTCCAATTTTTCCAACCAGATTGCACTCTGTGTGTTATTTCTGTGTCCAGCTCACCGTCCTCAGCCACTGTCGATCCCAAGTACGTAAACTTACTTACTCTCTTTAACCTCGCTCCCTCTAAACTAATTTCTGAGTCTTGATTTTCGTAGAACCTCAGGTACTCCGTTTTCTTTCTGCTGATTTTCAACCCTCTGTCTTCAAAAGCCCTCCTCCATTCCTCCAATTTTCTTTCTACTACTTCTCTCCTGTTGCTGCACAGAACAATATCGTCTGCAAAGAGCATACACCAAGGGGATTGATCTTTTATCCCTGGGCCAACACATCCATAATCAAAACAAAAAGGTACGGGCTCAAAGAAGATCCCTGATGTAGACCAACCCTCACGGGGAACCATTCCGTTACACCTACACTACTCCTAACCTGGGTCCTTGCTCCTTCATACATACTTTGCACCAACCTAACGTACTTCTCCGGCACACCTTTCTCTCTCATACACCTCCAAACCTCCTGGCGTGGCACTCTATCATATGCTTTCTCTAGGTCGATGAAAACCATGTGCAGTCCCTTTTGTCGCTCCCGGTGTTTCTCCATCAACTGCCTCAGTGCAAAAATCGCATCAGTTGTTCCCCTACCTGGCATAAAACCCAACTGCTCTTCCCCCACGGTTGTCTCTTCTCTTAACCTTTTCTCTATAATCCTTTCCCAAACGTTCATCGTGTGTGACATAAGCTTTATTCCCCTATAATTTCCACAATCCTGGATGTCCCCCTTCTCTTTGTAGATAGGTACGAGTGTATTATCCCCCCACTCCTCCGGCATTTCCTCTTGTTCATATATCTTCTGCATCAGATCCCACAATAGATCTATGCCCTCATCTCCCAAACAATTCCACGCCTCCACTGGTATCCCATCCGGTCCCAATGCCTTCCCCTTCTTCATTCCTTTCAACGCCACCTTCACCTCCTCCCTACTCACTCCTGAAGTTAACCCTTGATTTGGGACACCATCTTCAAAAATAACCCTTGGGTTTTCCTCATTTAACAGATGTTCAAATAACTCTTCCATCTATCCATGATTTTATCCTGATCCTTTAAGACCACTCCCTGCCCATCCTTTACCTGTTTAATTTGAGTAAAATCTTTACTAGTCTTATCCCTAGCCTTCGCTATTCTAAGGATCTTTCTCTCTCCCGCCGGTGTCTCCAACTCTTTATATACTTCATCCATCGCCTGCGCCTTGGCTCTTGTCACTCCCTTCTTCGCCTCCTTTTTCGCCTGCCTATAGCTTTCTCTATCCTCTTGTCTACCAGATGTGTCCCACTTCTTTTTAGCATCTTTCTTCCTTTTAATCACCTCCTGAACCTCTTCATTCCACCACCACGTCTCTTTATCTTCAGGGGGTCTTCTACCTGATGTTTTGCCCAGTACTTCCTCACCAACTCTCAATATCACCCGGCTGTTCTCCTCCCACCATTCTTGTACACTCTCCAACGACCTTACTTCTTCCAAAACCTTCTCCTCAAATTTCCTTTTCTGGTGAACCTTGGTTGTAATTACCGCAGATTCTTTTTCCTGACTTTCCAAGAAGGGGGCGACCGCCTCCGTCAACCCCTCTTGGCTACGTCCCTGAATAGCTCCCATGTAGCATCCAGCCCAGCTTACTTTCAATAGCTACAGGACCTTGAGATGTGCGGACAATGTTACCAGTGATGAAGTCCCAATAATAGTCAGCTCCAATCAAACTTATTATTGCCCAAATTAATTCCTTTAACTTGCAATTCTTGGACACATACAATATCTAAACAAGTAGTGACTGGAGCACAAAGTTCCTCAATCTCTACAGCTTGGACTTTGATAGTGGGACTTTGTGGTAACAACCCCTCAACCAGAACTTCTACCTTTTTAACTTTGGTTCGGTTTTGAACTGAACCCCTAAACCCAGAAATTCTTAAATTTTCCCCTTTAAGTTCTTTAAACTTCAAATTTCTGGAAATTCTGGTCTTAATAAAGCTACACTGGCTACCACTATCAAAGAACACTCTTACAGTAGCTTCTCCATCATTTCCAATTAATAATGCTGCAGCTGTTTGCAATAATCCCCCTTTACTTTTACTCCCTTTCATAGCAGTGGCATGTGTCACTGATGTCTCTACTTCTGGGGTAGGGCTACTAGGAGTGTTTTCACACAATAATGGCTGATGCCGGCCATGGCATTTTTTGCACAAAATTTTAAACTTACAAAACCTTGCTCTGTGGCCTTCCAAAAAACATTTAAAACATGCTGTGGACTTAGTTACCCTGTCCTTTCTCTTCTCAACAGGTAAAGCCTCAACCACCTCACATTTATATGACTTGTGGTTGCCTTCGTAAAATATGCATTCCTTGATTCCCTTTAATTTATTCTCGATGTAAATGCAAAAAACCACTTTTCTACGTGAAGGTCAAAATATGATAATAAAAACCCACTCTAATAGACAGAGTTTATTTCCACAACAGTTTCGATACCCACTGGCATCCTCTTCAGGTGGATACAGAAAAACGAATGAACCAAAAACAAGAGGGAAAAACAGTCCAGGGACCATTGAGAAATTCACACATAGGATAGATCCCTTTCTCCAGACACCGGAAGGACATTTTATCAAAGGTTCCCGCTTATAAGTACCTTCGCACAAATTAAAATTATCTTGTTCTACACATACAGATTCTATTATTTTTGACATAATTATTACATTTATTATTGCATTATTATTTTACTACAGAAATTATAAACCGAAAAATGAATGAAAAAGGCGAGAAGGAAACAATCCAGAGACCATTAAGAAATTCGCACCTAGGTTAGATCCCGTTCTCCCGACACCGGAAGGGCATTTTATTAAAGGGTCCCGCTTATAAGTACATTCGCACAAATTAAAACTATCTTCTTGTTCTAGACATACAGATTCTATTATTTTGACATAATTACTGCATTTATTATTGCATTTATTATTACATTTACGTTTATAACATTTATTATTATTGCATTTACAATTATTTCCACATTTATTACTTTTATTGAAAATTAAATGAAAAGGTTTATTGGCAGACTATAGTCCATATGACAAATATTATTAATACAATAACAGTTCATATACTAAGGATAGAAATATATACAATTGATTAGAAATAATACTGTAATGTCAAAGTTAAGTGGAGCTACAGACAAACGTTTTCATACCAAGAAGTCCATAACTTAGAGCAGGGGTCACCAGCCTGGGCGGTAGCGCCCACTAGTGGGCTCACATTAAAGGTAATTAAACATTTATTTCATTTATTTTATCGATTATGTTGATTTATTCTTTTTGATCTAAGGTGGGCGATAAGCTTTTTTTAATTTTCAAAAAATCGTAAAAGTGGGCGGTGAACAAAAAAAAGGTTGGTGACCCCTGGCTTAGAGGATAAATGGCAGGACTCATGGATAGCGGCTTTAGCACAAAGGCTTCGAGATTGTTTTCTCATATCCGAGTCATCACTCAAGGAACTGGTAATAGTTTGACCCAAATACTTAAACTCTTGTACTTCCTCAATTACTTCACCATTCATTTTAAACCTTATATCAGCTGGTTGATTACAGCTTTTAGGATGAAATTGCATAACCTTAGTTTTTGTAACATTAAAAAGAATATCATGTTTCTGCGAATACTCTTCGCAGACTTTTAGTAGCCGATCCAGACCTTTAACAGAGCGACTTATTAGCACCATATCATCGGCATAAACTAAGTTATTTATCCTTGTGTTATCTATACAACATCCCACTGTTGCCACGTTAAGTGAAGCAATTAATCCGTCAATATACACATTAAACAGCACAGGGAAGAGCAAGGAGCCTTGTCTCACCCCGCAAGAGGAGCCAAAACACTCGGATAGTACATTGCCCCACCTAACAGTGAAACATTGGTGGGAATATCAAAATTTCAATAAATTTAATATGTACATGGGAACCTTCCTATCACATGCCTTACTTATATCTAGGAAACAGCTATAAATAGTTGAATTACTGTCAATGTATTTAGATATTGTTTCTTTAAGTACATAGATACACAGTTCAGTTGAGTGGGACCTTTTAAAGCCAAACTGATTAGATGTCCATAGGAAATCATTTAATCGGAGTAACAAGAGTTTTTCTAGTAGTTTCGAGAAGCAGGAAGCGACAGCAATAGGCCTGTAATTATTGCTGGACAGAATGTCTCCGCACTTATTTTTGACCAAGGGCAAAATATATACCCTCATGAACTCTGCAGGGATATAACTATGAGCAAGTATGGCTGATAGGAGCAATGATATATGCAGACATACTACGTCATTTGCATATTTTAAGTGCTCATTCGATAAGTCACCTACCCCTGACGCAGAACCAGTCTTTAACTCTTTAATTAACCTCTTTACTTCAGAAAATGATAAAGTATTTTCCCTTGACCCTCCCACAATCGTTTCGCTGCACTCTATCTTAAGATTATCCCTACTTACACTATTAAGAATGTTAGAATAGTGTTTTTTCCACAGCTTTGCAATTTCATCCTTCCCCGACACCCCATGGATTGTCGAAGGGAGGATATTTTTGACACGCGTTTGATTCTTAAAAAATTTCCAAAATTTGTTATTATCGTTATTTATGCGAGCTTCACAGGCTTTTGATGCTCGAATAGACTCTTCTTGTTTACATCGCCTTATGGCTGCCTTATACAGACCCCTACTTCTACACATATTCATGTATACTGGTCCTGATCTGGGTCTACCATGAAAGCACCACAAATCATAGGCGTCTTTCAATTCCCTCTTCAGGGGGGGGGGGCAATAAAATCATTCCATCTAGGAATAATCTTAGTATGATAGTTATAAGATTTAATCAGGGGGCTTCCTGCTTCTCTTAACAGGGATATTATCTTACTATAATACCTATCTATGAGTTTACAGTGAGAATCATTTGAGCAAGGATTAATTATTATAGGCAAGATGCAAAATTTCTAAATTATTAAAAAGGTGACTTGTTCTGACTTTGTATTCTTTTCTCTACTGCATATTAACATTGGACCAATCGACGCGATTATTCTTACCTATTGAGTTCTTGTTAAGTCGTGTTGCGCATAAATTGGTAAAGTTAATTAATATTTCTAATGGTCTATGATCAGAAAGAAGGAAATCATGCAGAATATGAACTCTAACAATTCGATCCTTTAGATTACTAGTGAGACAATGATCAATCCACCTGGTGGTACCACTCATATCATTAACGTATGTAAAATTACCACTGGTTACCCCTAATACATTACATCACTTATACTTAAATAGGCCGACTCGCACATGTTACCCAATTCTACAAAGAATTCCGAGTTCACATGTGCGTTAAAGGCCCCCCATTATTATACAGTGAGAATATTTGGGGTTATCTGATAATGACTTAATTTTGTACAGCAAATCAATGTATTCATCTAGATTACTGCCGTTGTTGTATGGTAAATAGCAGTTTACAATTAATATGCAATCATCGTTCACTTGTAATTCAATGCCTAACAACCTTACATTATCGCTTGTTAAAAATTTGATATGTTTTGACAAATTTTTCCTTATTAAGAAAGCAACACCACCAAAAGGCCTACCGTACATTAATTCATCTGACAAGTCTAGTGCTGATGACGCATGGTACATAAAGTCATCATGGATGGTAGAGAGGAATTTTAGCTCTTGCTTAGGTAGCCAGTGCTTCTGCAGGAGTATCAAATCTGCACTGTCGCAGATTTTATGAACATCTACAGTTGAATTCCTCACTCATCTTATATTATATGAGACTAAATTTTCAACAAGTTATCCGCCATGACTGAGAGAAAATTTATTATTAGTAAGATTATTATTATTATACACAATACAACTTTCAGGCATTACCGTTAGGGCGCCTATTATTATTATTATTGTTTTGCCTGTTATCATATCTCCTGGAAAAGTGAATAAACTCCTTAACAATAATACCGTCTGGCCATTGACTCATATTATACGGTTTGAAATGCGCATTTACACCTTTAATTATTACTTTAAATGAGTTATAATACGGAGATTTCGTGTTTAGTTTCTTAACTATCAATATACTGTGTTCACCAATAACTTCTTCCATCATGTGTTGAATATCGCTTTCCTCGTTCGAGAGCTGAATTCGCGACACAAAGAGGGTGAGATTCCCCATCGGTGGCCTCGCCGCGGAGACCGGTTGAGGAAACCTTCGGGAAGGGCGCCTGTTAACAGTAACCCACCCCTGCTCCTCCCTCGATCTCCCTGAGGCAGGGTTCGCCTGCCTGGGGGATGGGTGGCACAACCTTTGGGGGATAGGAGACCCCTCCCTTACTCTGTGGCTTGGTGAGGGCCTGTTAGCGGTGTTTATAGCCCGACGGCCGCGCGTGCCCCTCCTTCTTCAGTGGGAGGGGGGGGGGGGAACTGCGCACTGAGCGAGGCGTAATCGAACGCCTATCCTCCGCAGTTTTATTATTACATTTACATTTATTATTCCATTTACATTTTACCGAAAAAACGAATGAACCAAAAGCGAGTAAGGAAACAATCGAGACCTTTAAGAAATTCACACTTAGGTTAGAACCCGTTCACCCGACGCCGTAAGGGATTTTTCTGACCAAGAATCTCATTAGAGGGGGCCCAGCTTATAAGTACCTTGGCACAAATTAAAATTATCCACTTGTTCTATCCGTACCGATTCTATTATTTTTCGTTTGACATAATTATTGCATTTATAAAGTAACTTACTTGATTCCCAATCTATAGCATGATCATTCTGGCTGGCGTGATAAAAAATTGCATTATTAGTATTACAACTTCTGAAGGCATATTTATGTTCTTTAATACGGGTTTCAATATTTCTTCCAGTTTCTCCTACGTATACTAAATCACAACTTTTACAGGGAATGCTGTAGACACAGGCTTGTTCCTGTTTTGCAACGTTATTCCTAACTAATTTACTTTTTACAGTCGACGAATATTTGAACGCCAAAGCAAACTTAGAATCTTTCGTCAAAGGTTTTACACTTTCAGTCAGTGGCGTATCAAGGGAGGGGCGAGAGGGGCGACCGCCCCGAGCGGCACTTCCCGAGGGGCGGCAAATTACTGTCAGGTGGGCGCAGTATGCAAAATTTTGGGTTTTTGTTTTAAAATGCAACCCTCAAAAAAATTATATCTCATCATTGTCGCACGTTATTTGTGTACAAAATATCCATGGTTTTGATGAAAAATCATCATTAAATGCTATATATGCCACCTCAATGCCACTATTTCCACAAATAGTTGCGTTAAATTTTCACATCGGAAAGGTTGCCAGCCCTATTTTTCAGACTTTCCCTATATTATTTAGGTTAGGCTTTGCATTCTTTGAGCTTTGATGATGTTAATAATTAATGGTTGTTTTATTTTGCAGATACCCAACTGAATGAGCAAACATGAGCAAACGACAGAGACTGAGTGGTGCTGCATACAAGAATCTTCGCGAAAAAAAAGAGGAGGAAGGCAAGCGTGCTGCTAAGCGATTTCATCAGTTAATGGGATTCTCAGACACACCTTCAGTGCCTTCTGGGAAGCAAGGAGATCAACCGCAATGTGATATATCTTTAGAGATAGATGTTCAAGCGGCAACTTCAAGTGAACCCCAAATAATCAGGATCAACCCTCATCTACATCACAAAGTCACCCACCCACCCATCACCCACAGAGTCTGTTTAACGATTCTGGCAACTGGCCCGTTCCAATGACGGACAATTTGAGAATCGAACTCATTAAACGTGGACCATCACATTTGAAAAACATGAATGGACCCTTTCCAGCTGATTCAAACAATAGGTCAATGTCAAAAGTTTGGTATTTCAAAAGTTTGGTATTTCAAAACTTTGGAAAATGGCGAAAAAATTGAAAGGTCATGGCTACTCTTCTCACCTTCAAAATGTAGCTTGCATTGCTTTTGCTGTCGTCTCTTCAACAACATCTCCAGTGCATTTGGAAAAGAAGAAGGATTTTTTGCCTAGAGGAAACTGAATCCAAGAGTACCTGAACATGAAAACAGTCCATATCATACCCGATGCTTTGAACAATGGAAAGAGTTGTCTATGCGCCTTCAGTTGAATGCTACAATAGATAATGCACATCAGCAGGTCCGGCGCCAGCCTATTTGGCGCCCTTAGCAGGACTGCAGCTGGCGCCCCCACCCGCCTCCCACTTCACGATTGGGTTTGCCCACAAAGTAATCAAGGTACCATATTGAAGAAACTATTTGCCTTACACTGATCTATTTTAATTTGCTAATACATACATTTATTATAAAATTATAAAATCATTTCACAGTTCAAGAAAGTGTCATGACCAATCAAAACAGCGAGTAAAGCGAGGCATATGTAGTAACAAATCAGAACGCTCAAAAGTGCTAAAATATGCGTGCAAAAAGGACATATCTATTGTTTTTTCTCAAGCAAGAAGGGCATATGTCACATAAAAAGTTATTCGCTTATTGACGACTCCCGGAACTCATATTAAGCCGTAAATAAGCCGAGTCGCTTATTGACGACTCCCGTCTGTGCGCGCAACATTTTTAAATCGCTTATTTACGACTCCCGTCCCTAAAGGGTTAAAGGTCGTGATAGTGAAAGTTCTATAATGACCCAATAAGATGAATAAGTTAATTATGTAAATATCAGTCAAGCTAAACTGGTGTACATACGTCGTACAACCTTTCATCATTTGTCTATGCTTCTCATTCCTTCATTATTTTTTTCATGTTGTTCTTACATAATACTATCAGACGTGCACAGGGCGGGAGGCGCTGGCGCCCCCCAGATCTTTGGCGCCCTTAGCATTTACTAACCTCGCCTAATGGAAGCGGCGGCCCTGCACATCAGTTGCAAATAAAACATGCTACTGCTAAGTGGAAAGAAATACTGAGACGAATTTATGACTGCATCATGTTCTTGGCAAAACAAGATCTTGCATTCCGAGGGCACCGAGAGAACTTAAATGAAGAAGCTGGGCTAGCTGGAAATTCTGGAAACTTTTTGGAGTTAATAAAACTAATGGGCAAATATGACCCAGTAATTAGGGAACATCTTACAAAAATACGAATGACTGACAAGATATCCACTACGTATTTGTCACTTAACATTCAAAATGAGTTCATCACACTAATCGGCTGTAATGTTCGAAAATGTATAATTGATAATGTGTCTAGTGCAAAGTACTTTGCAATAATTTTCGATAGTACACCAGATATATTGCATATTGATCAGATGTCTCAGGTAATTCGCTATGTGTCGATTAAAGATGGTAATGTAGAGGTGAAGGAATCCTTCGTTGATTTTATTAAATTAGAGGGGAAGACTGCTGAGGCAGTTACTGATCTCATTGTCACTAAGCTCCGTGAGGATGGGCTGGATATCCAGAATTGTTATGGTCAAGGGTATGACAATGCTGCTACGATGGCAGGTATTCATCTTGGAGTTCAACGCAGAATTCTTGATGTTAGCAAACACGCTGTTTTCATTCCTTGCAATAACCACTCGCTGAACTTGGCTGGAGTTCATGCCGCGGGACTGAGTCCTAATGCTGTAACTTTCTTTGGAACAATTGAACGAATTTTCGTCTACTTTTCTTCATCTACTCATCGTTGGGATGTCTTAACAAAACATTCCAAAATCACTGTCAAGCGAGTCTCTGATACGCGGTGGAGTGCTAAGTATGATGCTGTTTCTATTCTTAAGAAGAACTTGACTCACGTTGTTAGTGCCTTGGAAGAACTGAGTGAAGGGGTCTCCGAAAATCTGGACACAAAGGGCGATGCTGAAGCTCTGTTGACCTCCATCATGTCATACATATTCATTGTGTACTTATTTTTCTGGGATCCAGTGCTGAAAGAAATCAATGATGCTCAGCTATATTTTCAAAGAAAGGGACTTGCTTTGGACCAGTGTGCATTAGAAATGAACTCTTTATCCGTGTTTTTAACTAATGAACGAGAGGCAGTAGTATCAAACGCTGCAGATGCCGCCGAAGAGTTCTGTAATGAAATGGATATCAGTATAGACCGCAGAGTCAGGAGACGGAGAAGAATGCCTGGAGAGCAAGCTCGTGATGCTGGATTGACCGTGCAAGAGGATGTACGCAGAGAATTTTTTGAAATCATGGATCGTTTATTAGCAGAAATTGAAAAACGCACAGTTTGTCTTAAAAACATGAATGATCGCTTTGAATTTCTGTCTCCTTCGTACCTTTTGAATCAGTCCAAAGATGAAGAAATTAATACCAAGGTCAATAATTTTTCTTCCATCTACAATGACATTAATCCAGGAAGTCTACTGGAAGAAATAAAGCGTTTGCGCAGACATTTGCTCAGTTTCGAAAGCATAAGCGTCGACGATGATCCAAAGAACTGGGATATGTTAAAACTACTTCAGTGGATCGTTAAATGGGATCTAGTGGAATCTTTGCCTCATATAACAATTGCCCTCCGGATCTGTCTAACTACATGCATGTCCGTGGCAAGTTGCGAACGAAGTTTCTCGAAACTGAAACTTATAAAAACTTACCTCAGGTCAACTATAAGTCAATCTAGACTGAGCAATTTGGCGATTATTTCAATTGAACGCGAAGTTGCAGAGACAATGGACATAGAAAAAATCATTCATGAATTTTCTGTTATGAAAGTCCGAAAATTTAACTAGGCATTATACATTATATAGTTATTGTTAAAATTATGTAGTGTATTATGTACGGTACATTATGTAGTATTGTTAAAATTGAAGTTGCTTTATTTAAGTTTTTCTTCCAATAAAAGTTTTGTTTAGAAGTGTATTTTTGTAAAGGAATTGTTTTTAAAATTGAAAATTGTTGCAGGGAGGGTGGGCGGCGTTGGCATTTTCGCCCCGAGCGGCAAAAAGTATTGGTACGCCTCTGCACTTTCTAAGCCAGCAATGTAAGGCAAACTCGTATACTGTTTTTGGTTAACTAAAGGTTAACCATGTAGAGCTGACACTGTACCTGGGCTATTCCTTTTTGTAGAAACTTTGGTGCTGTGCCTGCCTTTGTCCCCTTCTTCAACATCCCACTGTGCAAACTCAATTCCCTTTCGTCTTGCTAATTCTGTGCCTAAAAGGCTTAGCATCTGCTGAAGGGGGATGTACACATGTTCTGTAGTGTGTCCCCTACTTAATTGAAGCAAAATTGAGCTAGGCAATTTAGACTCCAGTATAGTGACCAACATCACACATACCTTTCCATTCCTACACTCAAGTTGTCCATGGACCTAGTTCTAACTTTAAATTAATCATATGACTTCCTTAACTCCTTGACACTATTGAGATTATTAACAGGAGGTATAGCTAAAAGTTCACGGAGGTGGCTTTTACTTATGATCTCTGGCTTACCAAACCGTTTCTTTAATATATCCCAAGCCACATTATAATTAGCCTCTGTTAATGCTCATCCTGCTATTCTCTTTGCTGCCTCCCCTTCCAAGAGGGACTGCAAATAATTAAACTTCTCCACCGCACTTAACACTTGACAACTGTAGAATGAATTGCTGACTGAAAACTGCTTGCCCATCCTTGCCATTCCTGAATACTCCCAGAAAATGTTTTGAGTACAAGCCTCGGTAATTGAACTGCAAATCTGTTAACCTTAACTTCACAAACACCGTTTGTTGAGGGCTGTGTTTCATTATTATACCTGGTCTCTAATTGTACTGAGCTGCTAAACTCTTTTGCTCTGTGGCATGCTTTAATTATGTCATCAATAATCTCTTCAAAGTAAATTATGTCATTTTCTATTTCATCCTCTTCTATAAGAGCCTCAATTTTAACATTTACTTCGCTTAGAGGAATCGTTCTAGTTTCTAATATGGAAAACTGCGCAGTCATTAAGCTTAAATCCTCTTGCTCTATGACAGAATCTATAGTGGCAATGACCTTTGTAGGCGCTTCCCCTTTTTCTAAACTTGTTCAATTCAGCTGCACTCATCTTTAAAGCAAAAAGTTGGGCTCAATGCCAAATAAGCTGAATCGGCGAAAATACTTAACCAAACTGATCAAACTCAAATTTTGCCTTTTTTCAAATAAACTGAATTGCTTGGTTGGGGTACTGACCAACCACCAGTATGGAATACCAAATTTTCCACCCAAGTAACTGACGCACTGAAGTCTGCAACCTTCGCCTACGAACAATAAAACCAAAATTAATCAAACCGATAAAAATGTACGCCCAAAACAACGACAGACTAGCGGCCAAGTTTCGCAATTGGGCGACGAAACTTTCTACCCTGGGACCTTAACTCAATTATGCTCAACCCGTCCAGGCCTAACTTGGGCTACAATTTGCACAATCAGAATAGTCACTGACTCAGTTTTGGGCTAGAATCCGGTTCGAAGGACCATGTTATTTTATTTTATTTGACTGGGTTCAGAATCCCAGCCGAGCCCCGAACGGCCAAGCTCTGAGGGGCCATTTCAACCTACAGCCCAAGTTAAACTAGACTAAACAAACTTACGGACTTGGAGGTCCTATTAGGTCCTACCTCAGGGTTGCTGACTCGATGTGGGCCTACCTTAGGCCTCAGTTGCATAAAATTAAGATAAAAAATAAAAGGGGCACTATTTATGGTCTTCTTTCTAAAACTTGCAACAACAACACAACCTGCACTATTGCACGATGCAACAATCTTTTCTCTAAACAACCAAACTGAATTGCAAAAGAGCTCTCTATAAGACCATGCCCTGTAAGTACCGCATTCAACAAACGAGTAGAAAGGATGCGCCAGTGCCCCCAAAAAATAATGCCACAAGAGTGCCCAAACAATGATGCTACAAGAACCCAAAAATGCTAGCTCTAAATTAAGTGAATTTTTCACTAACCTTACAATTATGAAATGGATATATATACACCTTAACTTAATATATACAAGCAATGCTGCATCAATCAGCTTAGTCATCATATCACCTTGGGAAAACAATTGTTCTTCCTCTTCTAGATTTTCTAGCAGGAGTCCACCAGAGATTAACAAGATGGTCTCCTTGCAGGCCACCCACCTGGTGGGGTAGCTATTCTATGGAGGTTTGGGTATGGGAAATATATTAGTGAATTAAAACTTGGTTTGAATTAGCTAACTGGAATAGAAATTTGTGTAGACAATAAAAAATTTGTAATTCTGTGTATCTATATGCCTTTTCAGGTAGTTGATAATGAAGAAGATTACCTCATTAAATTGGGGCAGGTCAGCAGTATTATTGATGAGTTGGATACAACATGTGTAGCTATTATTAGTGACTTTAATGCTAATGTGCTTAATGATAATTCTTTGTTTAGCAACCACTTAAAAGCCTTCTGTGAAGATAATAACTTGACCCTTTCATCCATGTGTAGTCTTCCTGGTGATAGCTTTATTTATGTTAGTGATAGTTGGCACACCACCTCATGGTTGGATCATTGTATTTGTATGTTCATTACACACAGTGATTCACTGGCCTACTTAGTCAGTGCTCCAGACAACTATCTCTTAATCTTCTATGGACCTCTTGTATAATGTTTGTACCTGTTGAGTCTGAAATAAAGTGTTTGTTTGTTTGTTAACACACTGCTTCTAATTGCATTTAAATAGACATACAGATCCTTTTGAAATGAGTAAAGTATCCCACATACAAAGGTCATAG
Organism: Bathynomus jamesi; assembly: GCA_023014485.1. Lineage (NCBI taxonomy): Eukaryota > Metazoa > Arthropoda > Malacostraca > Isopoda > Cirolanidae > Bathynomus > Bathynomus jamesi. The sequence continues at coordinate 753,776 of JAJOZX010000640.1, read as the reverse complement.
TAATAGATGACCAAGTAATAGTAATAGAAAATTAAGTAAGAGTAATAGGAGAAATCAAAAGTAATAGTAATAGAAACCCAGTAATTGACCCCATGTCTGATCCATTGTAAGTTAATGATTTTGTTCTTACACTTGCAAATAAAAATAAAATGTACCAATTTGTTTACATCATTGAGCTTTAGTAGTTTTAGCTCCTTAAATAATGCACTTGAGTGATCAAGGAAATCAGTATCAGATAATAACCTTATTGCTCTTTTTTGGATGACAAATATTCCATTTAATGCGTTGTTAGTGGAGTTTCCCCAAACAAGGGTGCAGTCAGAGACGGATTAAAACACCTCGGGGCTCCGGGGTAATGAAGCATATGGGGGCCCTTTTCTATAGCTTTTTATTAACAATACATGTACATGTACAGTGTACACTGTACAGTACATAGTACATTTACACGAATTATATGTAAGGTGCTCAAGCTAATTGAGAAACAACCTTAAAGGAACTTTAACAGTGTATTTTGCCGTTTGCCAAAACCAAACAATATTAAACAAACTTTACTTTAGGGCCTATAAAACATAAAATAAAACGGAATTTGTCAGTTTGTGTACTCTATCATATTTAATCAACGAAGTTTGCGAAATCTCGAATTATATCAACGAAACTCAGTTGAGTGGGGGGGGGGGGCGTCAAGCACGGGAGCCTGAGGTTTCATCTTCAATAGCATCAGTGATAATCTGGCACTGGGCGTAGTACGTTATATAAGGAAGAACAAGAGTATGATAAAGAATCAATAAAACCTGTTTAGGGACTACATTTCTAAGTTTAAACATTATAGAAACGCTCTTTGAAATCTTTTTCGCGATATAATTTACATGATCACTCCATTGAAATTCTCATCTAGCATTACATTAAATTTTGTTACAGTACACTCCTTTATAGCAATTTCATAGACATTAAGGTCATCAAGATATACATTTCTTTTATTAGTAAAAATCATTAAATTTGTTTTACTGGTATTTAGGAAGAGTTTATTGATGGTCAACCATTTCATTACACTGATGAATTCTGAATTAAATATATTCTTAGCCGAATTAACATCTTTGCAAGAAAAAGAGACAGTTGTATCATCTGCAAACATATGAAGTTCAGTATTCAGATGAACGTGGAAGGTTATTTACTGTATATATATATATATATATATATATATATATATATATATTATATATATATACAAATAACAGTCGACCCAGAACTGAGCCATGTGGCACACCATGTCAAGGGCGGATCTAGGCATTTCAGTAAGGGGGCGGGGTTCAAAGAAAAAAGGGCACAGTACTATAAATTTTTTTCTTAAAATAGACCACCAATGAACGAGTGTAAATTATCAATCACCCCTCCCAGGGCCGGATTAAGCATTGTTAGGGCCGGGGTCAATGATATTTTCGGGCCGGTGTCACTAGAAAAACACAATTCTTTACCTGATACATCATACATGAGTGATGTGATCAGCTGACTGGGATCGATCAACAGAAAACGAAAAAACAAAGATGTGATTATTACAGAAAATGTATACTTTGTTCACATAAATGGGATACTAAACTAGGTTTGTAGAAGCGGAATCTAGAATTTTTTTTTCTTCCTCACGGTCGACCAATTATTTCAACGGTAGATTATAGCGTTTACATAGTTTCTTGTGGCCGGTCAGCATCTGGGGTTGGGGGCAAATGCCCCCTTTGCCCCCATTATAACCCGCTACTGACCCCTCCACAGAACACATCGAAAAAGGTCCAGAATATTTTATGGCTGATCATCAAAGCCAGTATTGTGGAACAAAATTGCCTTTATTTTATTTTTTTATGCTTGAAAAAGGGCACTTGCAAGAAATTGAGGGTGGGATCCGACCTTGCATGTTTGACAAGCGCTTTAGTTGAGCAAACTTTATTTACCGATACAAAATGCTATCTATTGGACAAATAACTTTTAAACCAATTACTGATTGCTCCTCTAAAGCCGTAACAATAAACAATATAATTTATAAAGTAGAATATTATGGTCTATTATGATACATGAAACGCCTTACTCAAATCCATAAAAGGTACCAGTGTGTTCCAGCAGAAAAAAAAGCTATATATATATATATATATATATATATATATATATATATATATATATATATATATATATAATATACAGGGTGGGCCGTAAGTTCCATACATAGGAAAAATTAAAACGTTTGTTTTTATGTTTCAGATACCCTAAGAATATGCGTTTGGAAGAAGAGCAACGAATTGAAATCATACTGATGGCTGGGTCGGGAAGCAGTCGCATGGTTGCAATGAACTTTAACAGACAACAATGGAACGAACATCACACACGACACTGTGGCAAACTTATTAACAAGTTTCAGAAAACTGGAAATGTTGCAGATCAACCGCGAAGTGGTCCAAGACGTACAGCCACCGATGAAGACACAACAGCTACGATACTTACAGCGCTTACACGGAGTCCCAGAAAAAGTACACGACGGTTGTCTGCAGAAAGTGGTGTCAGCAGATCGAGTACAGGCGCATTTGAAAGCAAACAAATGGCATCCATACAAATTGCATATGGCACAGCATTTGAGTGAAGACGACCCGGATGGACGGATGGAATTCTGTGAATGGCATTAACCAAAGTGAACGAGGATGCAAACTTTTCAACTAAGATCTTGTTTATGATGAAGCAAATTTTTACGTCAATGGAGAGGTTAATCGGCAAAACATACGTTACTGGAGTAATGCTAACCTAACTGGCTGAGTCCGACGAAGATGCAAGGTGCCGGTAAAGTGATGTGTGGGCCGGGATATGGGGTGACAGAATTATTGGACCAATTTTTGTCAGTGGAATATTAATGCCGAAAGGTATTAACATGTTGCAAGAAGAGATTTCCCATCCCTGCTAAACGAGGAAGGTAACTTCCAGTTTACTTCCAGCAAGATGGAGCTCCACCTCATTATGGTCTTCACGTGCGTCGGTATTTGGATCAGCAGTTTCCGGATGCTTGGATGGTCGGCGTGGTCCTGTGGAGTGGCCTCCCAGATCCCCAGATCTCACCCCCCTTGATTTCTATCTTTGGGGGCACTTGAAGGCCATGGTGTATCAGGAAAAGATACGAGACATAAATCATCTAAAGGAACGTATCACCAACGCCATTACAAGCATAACGTCAACTGTGCTAATGCGTGTTCATCAACAGTGGGGAACACGTATTGAAAGTGTTTTCAAAACAATGGCAACCATGTAGAGCATATTATATAAATAAAAATGGTTGTCCATAAAAAAATGTTTATTTTTCCTATGTATGGAAACTTACGGCCCACCCTGTATATATATATATATATATATATATATATATATATATATATATATTCCTCTCGAGTTGGCCTGGTGAAGTAGTGAGTTGGTTTCTTGTGCTCTCCACCTCACATAGTCAGGTACGCCAGGCTCATCGGGGATTGTTCTGAGCCAGGCATCTAGTCTTCTTTTGAAGATGTCCACTGCAACTCCCTTCGTGTTTCTTAGGTCTTTGGGCAGCTGATTAAACAGTTTTGGTCCTCGCCACAAAACTATTATTATATATATATATATATATATATATATATATATATATATATATATATATATATATATATATATATATATATATATATATATATATATACACTCCATTATCATTTCACGCCCCGACAAAGGTAAAGGCACCGTCCTTCTTAATAAACCAGATTATATTAATAAGGTCAACAACGTTCTTAACGATCCCACCAAATTTAAAAAGATTAACGATAATCCTTTAACCCTTTCCCTAAAACTTGAAGATAAAATCAACCGTTTCCTCAAAAAACTATATGATCAGAACAAAATTTCAGAAAGCACTTATAACCAAGTACGTTCTTCCGGCTCATCCCCAGGTACTCTCTATGGCCTCCCTAAAATACATAAACCCAACTTACCCATTAGACCCATCCTTTCGGCCTTCACTACAAACAATTACAAACTAGCAAAATTCCTAATTCCCACTTTAACCCCCCTAACCCAAAACGAATATTCCGTCACCAACTCCTACGAATTCGCTAAAGAAATATGGACCATAAATAACTCAAATAACCTTCATATGCATAGTTTCGATATAGTATCTCTCTACACCAACGTTCCAATTAAAGAAGCCATCGATATCTGTATTAATAGCCTTTTCGCCAACAATCCGAATACAGTTTTGAATCTGACAAAACATGAATTTACCAAACTGCTTACGCTCGCCGCCTCAGACACCTATTTTTTCTTTAACCAACAACTTTATCAACAAACCGACTCACTAGCTATGGGATCCCCCTTAAGTGCCACTTTAGCGAACAGCTTCCTCAGCCATCACGAAAATAACTGGCTACTTCATTGCCCGACTCATTATAAACCACGCCTATATAAAAGATACGTTGATGACACCTTTCTCCTTTTTCACAATGCCAACCACGCCCCCCTTTTTCTTAACTACCTTAATTCCCAACATAAAAATATTAAGTTCACCAAAGAAGACGAATCCAATAACACCCTTCCCTTCCTAGATATTACAATAACTAAACAAAACAACAAATTTAGCACTTCCATATATCGAAAACCCACGTACACAGGCCTGGGTACTAATTTCCTAAGCCACATCCCTTTGCTATATAAAATAAACAGTATTAAAATTTTAATCCACCGTGCCTACCATCTTTGCTCCTCGTACTTATCTTTTCACCATGAAATAGAGTTAATTCTTAACTTCAGCATTAATAACTCTTTCCCAAAACATCTGTTACAGTCTTTAACCAGAAATTTTCTTAATAATATTTATCAACCCCCCCTTAAAATTCCCACTGTTAAAAAAGACGTACAATATTTTTCAGTCCCTTATTATGACCATATTAGCCACAAAATACTTTCAGAACTCCGTCTCTTACTCACGCCGCTTTACTCCCAAATTAAATTTCATTTCGCTTTCACCAACAACAATAGTATCAAATCTTACCTCAACCATAAAGAAAAAACACCCCAGCCACTTGCTTCGTCCACTATCTACGCTTTTAATTGTGTTCGCTGCAAAGCGAACTATATTGGCAGTACCATCCGCCAATATCAAACAAGAGTGGACGAGCATCGTGGGATTTCTACAAGAACTTCACAGCCCTTGAACAAACCCTCCAAATCTGCAATAAGGGATCACTTCCACCTCCACAACCACCCGTTACTTTCCTCCAATTTCAAAATCATTAACTCAGCCAACCAACTAATCGACCTCCGCATACTTGAATCCCTTTACATCCTCAGTATCCAGCCAACCCTCAACGATTACAGTTCCGCTTTCAATTTAAACATTGCCAAATAAACTTTCAAAAGAAATCCACCATCACTCCGCCCGGCTCCATCGTCCCAATGGAATTCTTTCAACAGGCAACCATTCCAAATCTTCTGTATAATTAGTCTCATTACAATCTGGTAAGAAACTTTACAATTTTGTTCCACCTAAACCATTTTATATTTTACTTATTATCCATACTTTTATACTTTATATCATTTAACTTTTAATCTTTTAATTTAATACACATTGTAACTTGCTTTTGATTCTCGCTAATTGTTGCGCCATTTTAATTTGTTGTTCGTTTCTATTTATTATACTTATTTATTTTTACTTTTTAAAATTTTAGCACTGATGATGGAAATTGAATTTTTCCGAAACGTCTGTTAATAAACATGTACCATCTTTTCGTCCTCCTATTCCTCGCTAAGCTACGCTTCCCTAAGAACAAACCATTCAACCAAGTTATATATATATATATATATATATATATGATGAATAAAACCACGAATGAAAAAAGAAACACAAAGGGGTGCTCAAGCGCTTTCGTCTAATGACATCCTCAGGAACAGTGTTCCTGAGGATGTCATTAGACGAAAGCGCTTGAGCACCCCTTTGTGTTTCTTTTTTCATTCGTGGTTTTATTCATCATAAATACTTTTCACGTGTCACTTTCGTGAAATAATATTTATTATATATATATATATATATATATATATATATATAATAGTTTTGTGGCGAGGACCAAAACTGTTTAATCAGCTGCCCAAAGACCTAAGAAACACGAAGAGAGTTGCAGTGGACATCTTCAAAAGAAGACTAGATGCCTGGCTCAGAACAATCCCCGATGAGCCTGGCGTACCTGACTATGTGAGGTGGAGAGCACAAGAAACCAACTCACTACTTCACCAGGCCAACTCGAGAGGAAGGGCGACAAGCTTGACCTTCGCGAAATGAGGAATCATCGCGCGGAACCTTTGTAAGGTTGTAAGGTAAGGTATATATACAGGGTGGGCCAAAAAAAACTATTACCCTGATTTTTAACAATATAATTTTACCTTTATCAAATGTTATTTGTACAATCAATATATGTGTCCTGTATAGAATTTCATGGTCTATCTCGTGGTGAAGTTGAATATTTGCTAACTGTAACCATTATTTTGTAATTCGCTGTTATACAGACATGGGTAGAAAACTTTGTTTCTATGCACTTACCTAATTGAGTCCAAGATTATGCGGAATGTGCCCTCCTCCATTCTCCCTTGTCGATGGCAGTACCGCATCAAGGATTTTTTCTTGGTAATAAGCAGCAGTGATTTTGGCATTTTGATCAACAGAAACAATCTTTGACTTCCCTAACTTTGAAATAAAGATGGAAACCATGACTTTTTGAGAAAAATGCGGACGTTCCCTGCAAAGTCGATCTAGATTGATAGAGTTTTTGTCCTGTCTTCCATAAACTCGGTCATTTTGTGTGTTTGTTATTGAAGCAACCGTAAAGATCTTCCCGTCGCCGAACCATATTTTCGACACTTCTCTGTCTGGGAATCGATCTAACAGAGCACGACATTTTTCAACTCTTGCTTGCTTATTTGATGCAGAGAGCTTATGAACTTCGACTCTTTTAAAACATTTAAGACCCAGATCATCTTTTACAATGCGACGAACACTAGAGCGAGAAATACCAGTAGTTTTTGAAATTTCTGTAATGGACTGCATATCATGGATGAAACCGTGTCAATATTTTCCTCAGTACGTGATGTTTTTGGCCTTCCGGCTTCCACTGACTTCTTTTCGTTTGGTCGACCTTGTGATATCGATTTTCTTTATGAAATATTGAAGTCCAGGTATCGTCCATCGTTTATTTGGAAACTCTTTCTTTATTCGGTTTGCATCCCACTGTTTCTCCTTACGCAGGTTCAATTTCAATGCTTCATCTTCCAACGATATTTCATTATGTTATAACTTGTTCACCAACTATAGCAGAATGATGGTCTGAAATGAAAATGGAAATAAATTAATTATTTTGTGTAAAAATTAGGAAAATTAATTATTTATGGAGAAACTGACTGTCATCTGAAAGTATCAGTTGCTGACTTTGACCGCCTTTCAATTGAGCACCATATTCTGATATCTCCCTCCAGTTGTGAGCCTGTACCTCTACTTCTGGGGCGTTGAATCTAGATTCAAAGACAGCGTTTGAAAAGAGTAAAAGTATGGGTACAACATTCGGCCTCAGCAGTAAGATCAATATACAGGGTGAGTCAATATTTTTTCAGAAGTTGGGTAATAGTTTTTTCGCCCACCTGGTATATATATATATATATATATATATATATATATATATATATATATACAGGCCCGGATTTAGCTATAGGCGAACTAGGCGATCGCCTAGGGCCTCGCTCAAGCCATTTTGCGCGTTCTGTTCAAGTGATATTAATGATTTAGAACTCTATGAAGAACTTAAAGTACTTTGCAGGTTTATACCTGAGAAAACAGATCTCGGAAATGCCCTTGTTTATATAGTGCAAAAACAACTAAGTGAGATTTATCCTAATGTTTATGTTGCACTTCGAATAGTATTAACCATCCCAGTTACTGTTGCTTCGGCTGAAAGAAGTTTCTCGCGTCTCAAACTTATTAAAACATATGAAAATAAAAACCCACTCTAATAGACAGAGTTTATTTCCACGACAGTTTCGACGCCCACTGGCATCCTCCTCGGGTGGATACAGAAACACGAATGAACCAAAACAAGAGGGAAAAACAGTCCAGGGACCGACCGTTAAGAAATTCGCACCTAGGTTAGATCCCATTCTCCCGACACCGGAAGGGAATGGGGTCTCCTTTATCCCCAATACTGAGTACATTATACATGGAATACTATGAGTCGGAATTGTTGCAAACAATATGTCCCAGGAATCTAATTTGGTTTCGTTATGTAGATGATATTTTCTCATTTTGGCCTGACCACTGGAACAACTTTGACACTTTCTTTCAGTCATTAAATAATCTTGTTCCCTCTATTAAATTTAAATATGAATGGGAGAACGACAAACAATTACCTTTTCTAGATGTTTTGGTCATTAACGAAAGCGGAAAGCCCAATTTCACGGTTTATAGAAAACCTACTCATTGTAATTCGTACATTCATTATTTTTCATATCATGATGAAGGGGTTAAAAGCTCAACTATTTCTTCCATGTTTCTAAGAGCACTCAGGATTTGTAGCCCACATTTGCTGGACCCGGAAAATTCAAAGATTTGGAACATTTTTAAGGATTTAAAATATCCCGAGTGGTTTATCAGAAAGACGTATTTTAAAGCCAGAAAATCTTTTTAGGCCCCTCGGGAACCTTCAGTTAACCAAAAACAATATGTGAGTTTGCCTTACATTGCCGGCTTAGAAAGAGTAAAACCGTTGACGAAAGATTTTAAGTTTGCTTTGGCGTTCAAATATTCGTCTACCGTGAAAAGTAAATTGGTTAGGAATAACGTGGCAAAAGAGGAACAAGCCTGTGTCTACAGCATTCCCTGTAAAAGTTGTGATTTAGTATACGTGGGAGAAACTGGAAGAAATATTGAAACCCGTATTAAAGAACACAAATATGCCTTCAGAAGTTGTAATACTAATAATGCCATTTTTTATCACGCCAGCCAAAATAATCATGCTATAGATTGGGAATCAAGTAAGGTACTTTATAAATGTAATAATTATATCAAAAGAAAAATAATAGAATCTGTGTGTATAGAAAAAGTAGATAATTTTAATTTGTGCGAAGGTACTTATAAGTTAGACCCTTTAATGAGATTCTTGGTCAAAAAATCCCTTACGGAGTCTGGGAACGTGTTCGAACCTAAGTGTGAATTTCTTAAATGTCTCTGGATTGGAATGTTTCCTTACTCGCCTTTAGTAAATGTAATAATGGAAGTAATAAATATGGAAATAAATATAAATGCAACAGATGTAATAATAAAGGTAATATTATAAATTTAATAATTAAGGTAAAGGTAATAATAATAAATGTTAAAAAAATGTAAATGTAATAATAAATGCAGTAATTATGTCAAAATATTAGAATCTGTATGTATAGAACAAGAAGATAGTTTTAATTTGTGGGAATGTACTTATAAGCGGACCCTGTAATAAAATGCCCTTCCAGTGTCGGGAGAACGGTATCTAACCTAGGTGCGAATTTCTCTGGATTGTTTCCTAATCGGCTTTTTTCATTCGTTTTTCGGTTTATGAGTTCTGTATAATAAACAATAATGTAATAACCAATGTAATAATAAATTTATAATTTCTGTAATAAATAATTATGCAATATTAAATGTATCCACCCGAGGAGGATGCCAGTGGGCGTCGAAACTGTCGTGGAAATAAACTCTGTCTATTAGAGTGGGTTTTTATTTTCATATTTTGACCTTCACGTAGAAAAAAGTGAAGTTTTTTGCATTTATTATTAAAACATATTTGCGTTCCACCATGTCTCAAGCGAGATTGCAATCATTAGCTATGTTATCGAAGAAAAGTAGAAAAGCATTGCTGTAATATTCAAGGAGCATCTGAACCAAATATTAAAGCATTAATATTTAGCCTGATAAGTCGATCGCTCACTATTCTAAAAAATGAAATGTCAACATCTCTTATACATCACATATGAAAAACGTTTGTATACTATGGAAAGTCATTACCTATAATATTATATAAATCTTAGAAATCATTGTCTTATATTTTCGATACAAATCTTGATTCATATTATAATTTATACTTATTTGTATGGTTTATTTATATTTCTTGTACAATTTCCATGCGTGATTATTTTGGTTTGGTTTAATTTTTAAGTGCTGGCATAGTTCTGTCTATGCGGGATTCTAATATTGCTGGTATAGTACCGATAATTAAGTCCATATTTTCATATATATAGGCCTAGGGGAACGCAATTTCTAGATCTGCCTAGGGCCTCGCAACTTCTAGATCCGGCCCTGTATATATATATATATATATATATATATATATCCCTTTTGCTTTGTCCGGAGCTACGGGGCGCGTCTTTCAATGGCCAATGTGGGAATGCATCTTCCTCTCATGTAAGGGCTCTGTCTGGGGACCCGGCTGATCTCCTGCTTATATTTCTCTCTTTATTTCTCCTTCTCTCCCCACGTCTCTTTCTGGTTTTTTTTTTCCGTATTTGGCTTTGTTTTGAACCTTGATTTGACCCTTCCCTTGGACCTTGGGTGAGGGAGGTAGTTATCCTTCACCCTTGTCGCCCTTAAACCAAACCCAAGCCCTGACAACTCTCACCGTGCGTTGGATGAGAGTGGCCGCCTTTTAGCCATGGGGACTGGGTGTGGGTGTATCTCCCCTGCGTGACATATATTGGCGGTGGGACCGAGTGTGCCTACGATTCGCCTTTCCCTTGTTGGAGTCGGTGGTGGCTGGATGTTCGCGGGGAATGAAGTTTCCTTTTTTTTTTTGCTATGGCTTCTTCTTTTACTCGGCTTACGACCCCTGCTTCTAATTCTCGGACTACGGTTTTGGATACTCCTCTCCTCTCTTCTCTCTAGCCCCTATTGTTTCTTCGGGGGATGGTCCTGTCCAGACTACTACTCCTTCGACCTCTTTGTCCTTATTCTCCCGCAAGATGGTTGATTCTCGCCCTCGTGCGTATACCATTGCTACTTTGAAACCTCAGGGTTCTCCCCCGCGGACGTACCTTCAACTGAAGGGTGCGTCCAGGTGGGTGACCCTCCTTCCCCGTTGGAGGGCACTCAGCCTCCTGCGGAAGTTGCCCCCTCGTTGGTGAGGGGCTCTTCAACCCTCGACAGCCCTGGCTGTTCGGGAAACGGGTCGTGCTAGGGGGCGGTCAGAATAGGGAAAGCTCCCTCCGTGCAGTGCTTTTTAATGCTAGGTCGATTAGGAATAAGTTTTGCGAGCTACGGGCGCTCTTAGCATCAGAGTACTAGGATATCGTTGCTATCACCGTCCTGGATTCATACTGATCGTAGGGACTACGTTGGGGAGTTCGAGATTGCAGGGTATAGAATGTTTCACAAAGACCGCAACCGTGGGGAGCGGGGAGGGGTACTAATATACGTCAGGGACACGTTGAGTCCGGTTGACTGCCAGTTCCGATCGGAACGAGAGCTGCTTGGCGTCGATCTGAACGTGGGAGGGACGAACTATAGGTTAATCTTGGTGTACAGACCTCCGCATCTCCTCCTCGAGGAGGATACAGGCCTGTACACCGAACTCTGTAGCCTACTAGGGGATAGGGTGTGTGTAGTCTTAGGAGACTTCAACTGTCGCGGCATAAAGTGGGAAGACAGGACTGCTGATGCTGAAGGGAGGAGGCTAATTGACTTTGCTGATGAGAACTTCCTCACTCATTGGGTCAATGAGCCTACACGAGGTGAAAGCGTTCTAGACTTAGTATTCACGACCGAAGACAACCTCGTCACTGGCCTCACCGTTGACGAATCGTTGGGCGGAAGTGATCACGGTCTGATTAGGTTCCGTGTCTGCGTCCCTCGGGTGAAGCGTAGTAACTCGAGAGGCAGTAAGCTCGCTCTACAGCGGGCGGACTTTGTTAGCCTCAGGGATAGCGTAGGTGAGATGGGGTTAGAGGTTGGCGGCGATGTTGAGGGAGTGTGGAGTGCATTCCGGGACGAGTTTATGGTGCTGCAGTCTGCTGCCATACCCTCAAAATCGGTCACCCCTGCTTCAACGCAACCTAAGTGGTTCAGTCGTGACATCGCTTCGGCTATTCGAAATAGGAAAGTCGTGTATAGGAGGGCGAAGGCCAATCGTTCCCATGGGAACACTGAAGCGTATGTCTGCCTGTGTAGGGAAGTGAAGGCGAAGGTTAGGCTAGCGAAACGTAACGAAGAACTACGGGTGGCAAACCTCTGCAAGGGGAACCCAAAGGAGTTCTTCAGTTATGTTAATAGTAGAAAGCCCATTAGAAGCATGATAGGTCCGTTAAAGGACCCCAGCGGCGTTCTGTGGACCTCCGACGCGGACATCGCTAATGTGCTTAATGAGTACTTTGCGGGAGTGTTCACCAGGGAGGACATCCGCGTCAGGCACGAAGGTGCTGGCCTGGATAGTGTTCGGTGCACCGCGACAGTCGTTGCCGATAGAATAGACAAACTGAGCGCGTTTAAGGCTCCTGGGCCAGACCGGTTCCTCCCCAGAGTGTTGCGGGAGGTGCACGACCAGGTGGCTCCCCACCTGGCTACACTCTTCAACAAATCGTTGGAGACGGGCCAGATGCTTGGTGACTGGAGGGAAGCCAGTGTGACCCCTATCTTTAAGAAAGGGGATCACGAAAGTCCAGAGAACTATCGTCCCATTAGTCTCACTTCAGTTGTAGGTAAATTATTGGAGGAGATAATAGCGGATAGGATCGTTGACCATTTGGATTCCTACAAGCTGCTTGGGGACTCCCAACATGGGTTTAGACGGCATAGGTCGTGTCTCACCAACTTGCTCGGGTTTTTCCACGTCATGTTGAGTGAGTATGATGAGTAGGGCGATTGATATACTTTATCTCGACTTTGAGAAAGCCTTTGAGAAGGTACCTCACCGGCGGCTAATGGCGAAAGTGCGCGCGCTGGGTATCGGTGGGGAAGTAGGTAGGTGGATTGAAAACTGGCTGAAGAATAGGCGGCAGAGGGTTGTAATTAAAGGGGTTAGTTCGGGTTGGGCCTCGGTCACTAGTGGGGTTCCTCAGGGTTCCGTTTTGGGGCCACTGTTGTTTATTATTTACGTAAAATCGACGGTGGCATCGTCAGTCGGATCGCCATATTCGCTGATGACACCAAGCTTGGGGCCAATGTTGGGACGCCCGAAGCGATTGAGCAACTGCGTGTGGACCTAGGTAGAATAGGAGCGTGGTCCGGAAAATAGCAAATGCCGTTTATCTTGGGTAAATGCAAGGTGATGTACATTGGCTACGCCAATCCCAAGTCGGACTACTCGATGTTGGGGAGTAATATCGAGGCGACTGATTTGGAAAAGGACTTTGGTGTACTAATTTGCAGCGACCTTAAGTTTACGAAACAGTGCGTAGAGGTAGAAAAGAAAGCCCAGAAGCTGTTGGGTTACATCAGGAGGCAATTTCAGTTTCGGAACAAGGAGATTGTGCTCTCTCTGTACAATTCCCTGGTTCGGCTGCACCTGGAGTATGCTGTGCAGTTCTGGTTGCCCACCCTCAGGAAAGATATTGAGAGGCGGGAGCGAGTGCAGGTGAGGGCTACAAAGTTAATCCCTTCCGTTAGGCATATGGGCTACAATCGACGCTTACACACCCTGAATTTGTCTTCGCTGGAAACTCGGAGGCTGCGCGGTCAACTGATCGAGGTTTTCAAGCTCTTACGCGGGTTCAACGATGTCGACTTTAGAAGCATGTTTAGTTTAAATGATAACCCAACTCGCAACAATGGTTGGAAGTTGGATTTGAAACGGTTTAGGACTAGTGTGAGTGGGAATTACTTTACGTATAAGATCTGTGACACGTGGAACAGGTTACCTTCAGAAGTTGTGAACAGTTCCTCTGTGGATCAGTTCAAGAAAAGGTTAGACCAAATCTTGCACACTATTTGAGGGTGTAGAAAATTTTCCCTGGCACCCATTGCCATTGGTACCTCCTCGGTATGGCCGCAAGGCCTTTTGAGGTACTTCTTTTCCTTGTAACTTGTAACTCCTCCCCATGAACACCGACGAACCCGTTGGTCTTGGAATCCCGTTTCCGTGGCCTCAACATTTCCGTCCCTCTCGCCTTCCCTTATCGTCTTTTTTTATTATTAAACCGACCACCTCTCGTTCTTTGCTTACCCACCGTGTTGCGGTCTTTCGTATCCCTGTGGCTTCTGCCCAGGTCTCTCGGGAGGATATTTCGGAGCACCGCGATGGGTCCTTACTCATCAAATCTCGATCTCTGGAACAGAGTGGTGCCATGGCTGCGATATCCACTTTCGGCGATTGTCCGGTGTCTTACGCCCTCGACTCGAGGATGAACTCTTGCCAGGGTACGATCTATGCCCCTAAACTCTTAGACGTCTCGAAGGAGGACCTCCGCTCAAGTTTTGCAGAGTGGAAGGTGTCTTTTGTACATCGTTTTACGAAACGAGTTAATGGCTGTCTTCAGCCCAATCCGCGCCTACGCTTGACTTTTGACCAGCTGTCACTTCCAGCACACGTCTGGTTTACTTGGCTTCGTTTTGATGTACGGCCTTACGTCCCTCCACCTACCCGTTGTTTTAACTGCCAGACATTCGGACAGACCGGTTCCCGATGTCGCCGGTATACTCGTGTCTGCGTCCAATGTGGCCAGAACTTCCATGGTGTGCCATGTTCTAACACACTTTCTTGTATTAACTGTGGTGGTAACCATCCTGCCTCCTCAGCTTTATGAATTATTTATAAGTTCGAATTTGAAGTTGTTACTCTCAAGACCAAGGAGCGCACGACTTTCTTTGAGGCTCGAGCTCAAGTTCGCGCTCGTTTTGTTCGAGAACATGTCACATTCGCGGACATTCTTCGTGTTTCTCGTTCGCAACCTGACCGTTTACGAATTCGCTCACTTCGGCCCAGCTCCGCTCTCCACAGCGTCGGTCTCATCAATCTCCATGCGTTTCTCCTCGACCTTCCTTGGCCCGAGCGCCTCCGCGCCGCATTCTCTCTCCTTCGAGGGCGTCTGTGGGGCTGCCTCCTTGTGTGGACCCTCCTGCTGGTCGGGGGGTATTAAGCGTAGGACCGAGGAAACCTCCCCTGGTTCTCCAGTTTCTAACCGCCGCCACCGTCGCTCGGATATGGTTCTCTCTCAGCACTCTTCCCCTGCCACTATGAGTGGTACCCTTACAGACCCTGCCCGAGGTTCTCCTTCATCCTTCTGTCCCAGATCGGTGACCCCCTCCTCCTCCAAGCCAGAACTCTGTATGTACTACGGGTCATGGTGGCTCAATCCCCTCTTCGCAGGTGGGCCTCGTCAGTCTTTCACCAAAGTCGTCTGTCCCTGTTTCTCGCTCTCCGAACTCCCGCCAGTTGGAGAGTCAACTTGCGGTGTTGGACTCAGCCTTACCCGCCCATTCTCGCTCCTTGTTAGACCTCCCTATGCCCCCAACATATTCTCGCTCTCCGTCAATCGTTCATTCTGGCTCCGCCTCTCCTTGTTCCGACAATGCTTCTGTCCCTGCTCCTTTAGGAGGGCACCGCGGTAGCTTTAGCTGCATTCCAGTTCCTGTTACCTTCTCTCTTCCTGCTCGCCTGTCTGATCCCCGGCGGCGTCAGCCTGAACAGGTTGGGTCAGACCCGGACTTGCGGGAGAACCGCCGTATCTGCTCCATTGTTTCTGGTCGGTAGTTCTTCAACTTATATCATTTTATATTTTACTTTTAACTTCTTCCCTCTCATATTTAACGTTTACCTCTCCGTAGCTAACTTTTACTTTTACCTATTCATATTTAACTTTTATCGTTTACATTTTCTCTTTTATCTTTTATACTTTTCTCTTTTAACTTTTACCCTTTTACACTTTTATAATGACTAATTTTAATTTCATCCCTCACTGGAACTGTCGCGGCATTTTTACAAACGTACCAACCTGCTTGTGTTTCTCTCCAAGAAACAATTTTGGGTTCTCGATCTATGCCTTCTCCTACTGGCTACATCTCCTTTACAAACCCCTTGCCCGCTCACGGTCCTCGAGGTGGTTCAGGCATCCTGGTACATAGATCAGTCCCTTGTCATCCACTTATACTTCGATCTACATTGCAGGTGATTGCTGTCCGGCCTTCTTTGTCTCGGCAGTATACCGTCTGTTCCGTTTATCTCCTACACGTCCCCGTCTCCCGAGAGGAGCTAGTGGAAATTGTTGATCAACTTCGTAGACCTTTCTTACTTTTAGGTGATTTTAACAGTCGTAGTCCAGTGTGGGATGATGTTCGGGACACTTTCATGGCTGGTTCCTTGATCTCCCTGTCATCATCCCACTCCCTCCATTGTCTCAACTCAGGTGCTCCTACTTACTATCACGTTCACACTGATACTTCTTCCTGCATTGACCTCTCCTTTTGTTCCACCGATGCTCTTCTGGATTTTTCCTGGGAAGTCCTGGGGGATGACTACGGGAGTGACCATTTTCCGGTGCGGCTGTCGTTTATTGTTCCCGGAACTAATCTGCCACCTCCTCCCGTTGGCTTTTTCCTAGAGCCGACTGGGAGTCCTATCGTAGCCTTACCTACGTGTCCTGTACAGCACACGATTGTTTATGGGTGAACGGATGTTTAGATTTTCTGGGTTTGAGAATCTTGAATGCGGCTGAGAAGACAATTCCCAGTAGACAATGTTCCTCTTATTTGATCCGAGTCCCTTGGTGGGCTCAGATGTGTGCGGAGGCTGTTCGAAATAAGACTGCTACTCGTCGATTTTACCGCCATAAATCTCCAGATAACCGCATTGCCATGCAAAGGGCTCGGGCAGTGGCTCGTCGAGTCCTTAAACAAGCCCGGAGCGACTCCTGGCAACAATACGTCTCCGGGATCACATCTTCGACCCCGATTGCCACGGTCTGGAACCGGGTCCGTCGCATCTCCCGAAAGTTCACTCCCTCTCATTCCCCAGTTCTCCATGTCGATGGCAGGGACATGTTTGATTCAAAAGAAGTAGCGAATGCTCTGGCTACTTCGTTTGCCGCAGTTTCAAGTGTCGCCGGATACTCTTCGACTTTCCAATTACGGAAAGATACACTGGAGAGAAAGGATCTTCATTTCGACCGCCCAAACAAAACCTTATAAGCGATTGAAAACGATGCTCGAACTTAAATCTGCCCTATTCTCCCGGAGAAACTCAGCGTCTGGCCCGGATGGTATCCATTACAAAATGGTGGTGTATGCATATTTCGGCTCTATACGTTTTTCTTGCTGTTTTTAACCGTATTTGGATTGAGGGTGTGTTTCCCTCTCGATGGCGTGAAGCCATATTATCCCTATCCCGAAGCCTGACAAGGACGCCTCCCTTCCTCAAAACTTTCGCCCAATAGCTTTGACCAGCTGTATTTGTAAATAATGGAAAAGATTGTCGTTTCCAGACTGTCCTTTATTCTAGAGTGGCGAGGACTCCTTCCCCCATCTCAGTCTGGTTTCCGTCAATTTCGTAGCACTCTAGACCCTCTACTTCTCCTTAGTTATGATCTCCAAACCGCGTTTTCTCACGAACAAATTATTGTGGATATCTTTTTCGACATCCACAAAGCCTATGACATGACGTGGAAGTATTATGTCCTGCAACGTCTCCATTCTATGGATTTTATGGGCCTTTCTCCCTCTTTTTATTAGTAATATATTAAGAAATCGAACGTTTCGAGTTCGAGTTGGTAACTCTCGCTCTGATTTAACCACATAAGAGGAAGGAGTTCCGCAGGGATCTGTCCTCAGTGTTCTCTGTTTCTCTCTGGTTATGAATTCTCTCTACGCAGATGATCTTGTTATTTCCGGTGCAGGCAGTTCTCTACGAGTGGCTGCAAGACAGGTGCAGCTTGCAGTTAATGCCGTCGAAAGCTGGGCAACGTTTGTGGGTTTCCGTCTTTCTTAGCCAAGACTCTCTCTCTCTTTTCATAGACGTAGGATTACTTCTGTCCCTCCTCTATCGCTGTTTTTAGCCGGTAATCCCATTCCGGTAAGGGATACATTTAAATTTTTAGGCCTCATTTTCGACTCCCATCTTACTTGGGTACCTCCTATGAGGAATTTGAGACTCTCTACTTGGCGTACCCTTACATTTAGACTATCTCTCCCATATGTCTTGGGGCGCTGATAGGCGTACACTCTCCTGCCTGTACACCTCTTTAGTTCAATCGAGAATTGACTATGGCTGTGAGGTCTACGGCTCCGCTTCAGTCTCTCGATTACGAATCCTGGACCCTCTTCATAACTGGGGTCTCCGCCTGGCTACCGGAGCCTTTCGCTCTTCACCGGTGGCTAGTCTCCAGGCGGAGTGTGACTCCCCTCCCATTCGGTACCGTCGTGCATACCTTAAAAAAAAAGTTATTACTGTACTTATAGGATTCCTTCCTCCTTTCTCTGTACTACCCTTCATACAACTCTTCCTCTAGACGATTCTTGGCACCTCTCTTCAACTGTCTATGCCTTCCTCTCTCATCATGCTCTTCCTCCACCTCAGATCCTCCCATTATCGTTTCGGGTCCTTCCTCCGTGGATTCTACATCCCAACTCCTACTGCAAAGATGTCTCTCTCTTTGATAAAAAGTCCACCCGTAGTACTGTCGTGTTGTCCTTGTCCCGTGAAGACCTCACTTGTCACACTTCCTCCATTCAAATCTATACAGATGGCTCCCATTCTCCTTTAGGCGCAACCGCTTCGGCGGTTTTCCATCTCCCTTGTAAGACTGTTCGGAGTATTCATCTCCCTCACGACACTTCCATTTACTCAGCGGAGCTCTTTGCTATTTTGGAAGCTCTAACCCATATTGGCGCTCTTCCCCAGAGTTCGTTTGCTATTTTTTCGGATTCTCGCAGTGCTTTGATGTCCTTAGAATCTTATGACCCTAAACACCCTCTGGTCCGAAGGATACAGCAATTAGTCCATTTTCTCATTTGCTTATTCCGCGCGGTGTATTTCTTTCTGTTGGATCCCCTCTCATGAGGGTATTGCCGGTAACGAGGAGGTGGACCTTTTGGCCAGGCGAGCTTGCCCTCTTCTTACTACCCCTAAATCTTTGCCCTTCTAAGATTTCATTCCTTCCCTCCGCCCCCATTTCAGGTCGCTGTGGCAGCGCGACTGGGATGGCGTCCGCGTAAACAAACTCCACCGTCTCAGTCATATCATAAATCCCGGCATAAGGAAGTTGTATTGGCCCGTCTGAGAATTGGTCATACCCGTTTGACGCATGGCCACCTTATGTCTAGAAATCCCCCTGAGCCTTTCCCGCATTGTCATGTTCCTCTCACTGTTGAGCATGTGTTTATTTTTTCCCCTCTTTATTCAACCTTCCGTTTGTAGTGCTTCCCGGAGATGCATTCCCATCCGGCCTCGACGCGTCTTCGGTCCATTTTTGCAGAGGGTGCCTCTTTTTCTGTCGGCACCAGATGTGATTTCCTCCGACTGTCACGGCTCCTTTCCCGCCTCTTAGTCTCGCCGTGATATGAACCTGTCTAGGTTTGAAACGGCGGTCACTCCCAAAGTATATAAGTACACACACACGGAGCGTTTTCACTTTTTTCCATTTTCATTTTGTAATAGCGCGGAAAAGTGGCTCTTCCACGTGAAAATTGTGTGTGTAAAATCTCAGAGATCTGCAATAATATCTTCTGCCTCCGCACGCGCGTTGAAAATCCAAAAAATGCGCCAAAATACACTCCGCCCCCCCCCTTATAGTTTTAATTTTCATCCTACCTTCTTGTAATAGCGAGGAAAAGCATCTTAAAGGTTTATTTTAGACTAGTTTTAAATATTTTTGTCCTGCGATAATTTCTTCTGCCTCCGCAAACGTTCCAAATACGGCAAAATTTACATAAATAGTGTATTTTATAATGACGCTATTATGGTCAACTTCGGCCCTACATCACAGTTTATTCGTTAATTATGTATTAAGTAATGCAATTAACAATTCATTATATCATATTTTAGTAATTTAAGAAGTTTATATATTTGAGCAATTAAATAATTTAGGTCCACCAATGCAGTTTACTTTGCATATGCTTGGTTCATTTTTGATGAATTATTATGTAATATGCATGCAGCTCCTCGCTTATTTCGTCAATATTGAATGTACAGTAAAACTCCTCCATTGCAGTCACCCTTGGGACCTGGTGCATTTGGCCCTAATTGAGGACTGGCCTCAATAGAGGCAATGTGATGTCAAATGAAAAGTTCATTTTCATAGGGAAAATACTTTAATGAACTTTTAATGAACAGGTAAACATGAAATGCAGTCAAGTTGGTTTTATTATTTTATTCTTTTATACTTTAAAGAAGTCAGTAATATAAGATTGTTTGTTGCACAGCTTGGAGTCCACAATTTCACTTTCATAATCTGCCTCTAACCTATACAGCTGATGTGTAGCTTTTTGTCAATCCTCTTTTCATGGAGAAGAGTTTTAGTTGGTTGGCCCATTTGAGTGCTTCAGAGATGTCTTTGATTAGGCACCTGAGTTCGTGGTCACGCTCTGGTTCTTGGTCAGAGTTGTTGTCGGTGGATCTCTCGTTGTTAACGAAGTCGACGACGAGTTTTTTCTCCCAGTCGCCCTCAAGTTCTTCAGTCGCAGGAATGTCTTTGTTGAAGTCGGCAAATTCTGCAGCTGTCATCGGTCCCTTATATTAACTCATTTGGATGCCGTGACGATGAGTTGGCTGAGGGGGATGTCATCCTCTGGGTCTTCTTTTGATGCGTCAGCAGGAAAGCCGGCCATTTTGAAACATGACTGGAGTGGTGGGCTCGATGTCTTTGATAGAAGGTGATATCCACTGGATTGCGTCCAGCACAGTAACAAACTTTCCAGACGCAATGTTGGTCTCGTCGGCTTTATCCACACTTCCACTTTCACCACAAATGCGTGCACCGGAAAGATTATGGCGCTCTTTGAAACTACGCAGCCAACCCGTGGAAGCTTTGAACTCCGTTAGATTGAGCTCTCGGGCTATTGCCAGAGCTTTCTCTTGCATCATTGGCCCACTAACAGGGACTAGCCGAGAACGTTGTTTGGTGAACCCTTGCCACATCAAATCATTTAGGTCATCGTTTGCTGTTGATACACATTGCCTTTTGCGGCTCGAGTTGGCATTTTCGTCATAGGAATCCAAGATTTCCCATTTTCGTTTCATAATATTTTGCACTTACGTTCTGCCGATGCCATAAATGTCGGCTACTTTTGCCATCACTGTTTTTCACCAGATCAACCTCTTGTTTCAAAGCCAGTTCATTACGAGATTTTTTGGTTGCCATATTTGCTACACGTATTGATGAATTAGCACTTCTGTTTCACGATGTATCACTCAAAGCGGTTCATAATTGAATAACGTGCTTATGTCACTCTTAAATCTGAGCTACTGGTATCTTTAGCAAAACAGAGAAACTGTCATCGACACTAATTGTGCGCGTGACTTTCTGTGATTGGCCGTCTTTGATGTAGGATCACGTGGCTGCGGGACCAATCAGGCGACCGCAATACGGACTAGAGGCGTGGTCTTATTACTGGCTTTTTCATAGCATAGAAACAAAGGAAGGGGACCTTGGGACTAAATATTTTGGCCTCAATGAAGGCTCTGGCCGCTTTTCAGGCGTGACCGCTAGCAGGCGTTTTACTGTACTATATTGACAAAATAACCTAGAACTCAGCACGTGGAGGTGGCTGCATTTCGAGTTCCACCCTGCCCGACCCAGCCACCCTACCATTATCGGACTTAGGCTAGTTACACACTGTAGTCACTTTTTGTTTCCATTCTTGGCATTTTCTTTCTGGATTCTAATTTTGCTCTGATAAATCCATCCCTTGCCTCTGAACCGCATACTGCAACTGAAGCCTCTTTTACCAGCTTTATATGCCGTTCAACCGCTTGGGTGTGGCAAAAAAAGCGTGGGATGAAATCAGGTACATCTCCTAATGAGATATAGTTCAGGATGTCCGAGCGTGATAGAACTTTTGTCAGAGGAGGCTCTGACAGCTCACAAGTTTGCCAGTTAATCATGTTGTAGTACTCACTGCACTGAAAGTTCAACGTAGGCAATTTAAACACACTCACTGCGGCTGACTCAGAATCTCTTGCTTTAAGGATTCTCCTCCATCCTAATTCTCTGATATGTTTTGCTTCATCGTGAATCATACTAAGGAGAACATTCTCAGGATGAGAAAAATAGGAATTTCTCTGAATAACACGATCAACTATTTCTATACAGCGGGCACTCAACGACCTCGAGCGTTGTATCATTTGATAAAGATGTTTGGCTCCCTGTGTTGCTGAAGAATTTCTCTTGATTTGAAACCACATTGGAATATAAACTTTCATAATATAATCCACGATACACTTAAGGTTGTCTGAATGTTCTTCTGTTGAAACGTAGAGACGAAGTATGCGGTTAGCAGTTGTCACCCATCTGGAGTGTGCCATTTTGCCTGGTTTCCTTTGAGCTAGAGAGGGAGTACATTCATCTTTTGACACAGCATCATAGATTTCTGCCAAATATTTCTGATCTGTGCTCAGATCATCTCTGTCAACTACAATTTCTTCCGCTTCAACTGCTTCAAACTCAACAAGAAGTCTCTTTTCATAATCAATTAACTCTTTTCCTATAGGCCCCCTAAAACTCTGAGGACCTGTTGTTTTACCATCACTGTCAGTCACTATGTGCCGCAAGGGAAGTTCATTAGTGTGAAGCAAGCAAATCAGCCACTGGAGTGCTCTCTGAAAGTGCTCTTCAATACTTCTTATCACTTCTTTTGGTCCTGTATTAACTGCTCATTTGAGCGAAAAAAATCCAAAATTGCAGAAGATATACTCTGTGCTGAGCCAGAAGCGGGAGTTACATGCAGGACCGTTTCCTGGCATAAGCAGACTAAGCGGCCGCTTAGGGCCCCGCTGCTACTAGGGGGCCCCTAGACAGGCTCTCAGGTCATAGCTCAGTGGGCAAGAATAGGAATATAACAAGTTATTATTAATATTATTGTTATTATTATTATTATTATTATTATTACTATTATTATTATTATTGTCGTATTAATTAAAGTTTTTGTATGAGACAAATGTGATAAAACGGAGACAAACGAAACGTTCTGGTCGTTATATGTAAATAACTATTGTGAGATCTTATTTCTATAAACTACGTTCGCACGTATTAAGCAGGTTACATTTTCTCCAGTCTTCAAAAGTTTTTCCCCGATTTCAATGAAATTTGTAGCAAATAATCACTATATATAGCAGCATTGATGGTATTCATTTCGATAAAATATTTTGATAATTAAAATAATTATCTCATTTTATTGAAAAATATGTAAAATATTGTGTTCCGAATTATTAAGCAAGTATTCTATTTACGGATCTAAATGGTGAAAATGGGTAAGAAGAAGGATTTAAAGGTCTGGATCAGCTACTAAAAGTCTGCGGAGTGTATTCGCAGAAACATATTCTTTTTAATGTTACAAAAATTAAGGTTATGCAATTTCATCCTAAAAGCTGTAATCAGCCAGCTGATATAAAGTTTAAAATGAATGGTGAAATAATTGAGGAAGTACAAGAGTTTAAGTATTTGGGTCAAACTATTACCAGCTCCTTGAGTGATGACTCGGATAAAAGAAAACAATCTCAGAGCCTGTGTGTTAAAGCGAATATGACCATAAGGAACTTTCAATTCTGTACAAGTGAAGCTAAAGACACTCTCTTTCGTACTTTATGCAGTAATATATACGGACAGCAACTCTGGGTGAATTATAAAAAAGGTTCTGGCAGGACCCTAAATTTGCTGTACAACAGGTCTTTTAGACTCTTACATAAATTACCTCTGAAATGCTCAGCTTCGCAAATGTTTGCTACCCGCAATGTGCCGAGCTTCCCGGAGGTAACAAGACGTGCTCAATAGAGTCCAATGCAAAGAATTAAAAAATCAACCAACCCGATCATCCAAGCTATCCATGAGTCCTGCCATTTATCCTCTAAGTCTAAGCTATGGGCTTCTTGGTACGAAAACGTCTGTCTGTAGCTCCACTTAACTTCGACATTACAGTACTATTTCTAATCAATTGTATATATTTCTATCCTTAGTATATGAACTGTCATTGTATTAATAATATTTGTCATATGGACTATAGTCTGCCAATAAACCTTTTCATTTACTCATATATATAATATATATATATATATATATATATATATATACAGGGTGTATATAAAGTCAGGATCTATTTTTGTGAAGCACTTGGAAATTATATGGAATTCAATCATAAACTGATAAAGTGGTAACATTTATTAAATAATTAAGAGTAGGATTCGACGTGACGCCCATCAGTATCCCTGCACAGCTCAAATCGTTCCGCAGCATTTCTAAACACATTCTCGAGCATTTGCGGGGTTATGTTATCTGCAGCAGTTCGTATACGTGTACGTAAGTTTTCAAGACTCGTAATCTTCGTCTGATAGACGTGCGATTTGATAAAGCCCCATGCAAAGAAATCTAAAGGGTTAAATCTGGTGATCTCGCTGGCCAAGGTCTGTTGCTTCCGCGTCCGATCCAGCGATTTGGAAAACGTCCATTTAGATAATCCTGAACAATTTTGGCATAGTGACAAGGAGCACCATCATGTTGATAGACGACGGTACTAACAATCCTATCCCCGTCGTCTATCAACATGATGGTGCTCCTTGTCACTATGCCAAAATTGCTCAGGATTATCTAAATGGACGTTTTCCAAATCGCTGGATCGGACGCGGAAGCAACAGACCTTGGTCAGCGAGATCACCAGATTTAACCCCTGTAGATTTCTTTGCATGGGGCTTTATCAAATCGCACGTCTATCAGACGAAGATTACGAGTCTTGAAAACTTACGTACACGTATACGAACTGCTGCAGATAACATAACACCGCAAATGCTCGAGAATGTGTTTAGAAATGCTGCGGAACGATTTGAGCTGTGCAGGGATACTGATGGGCGTCACGTCGAATCCTACTCTTAATTATTTAATAAATGTTACCACTTTATCAGTTTATGATTGAATTCCATATAATTTCCAAGTGCTTCACAAAAATAGATCCTGACTTTATGTACACCCTGTATGTATGTATATATATATATATATATATATATTTTTTTTTTTCTTTCTCTAATTTACCGCCGATTCGTACCTATAGAAAGTGGTACATATTTCGGCGAGGCAGTTGGTGGGTGGTGTTACTGTGCTGGGGGTGGTAGACTAGGGGAGTGAGTAAGGGTCAGTTGCTGGATAGTGGGTAGGAGGGGTATGGTTTTAGATGCGATGGAGCAGATGGGAGTGAGTAAGGAAGAAGAAAATCGCTTCCGTTGAAAAGTGGGAGCCTTCGGCGAGTATGAATCGTAGACGGTCGGGTATGGGATTTTCGGCCGAGAGAGGGAAACACCCGCGACGAAGAGCGGACAACTTTGGGCATTCCACCAGGAGGTGTATGACAGTGATAGGGGTATGGCAGGTAGGGCAAAGCGGGGCTGGCGATTTCGCCATAAGTTGTCCGTGGGTGATGCGGTTGTGGCCTAGGCGGAGACGGGCTAGAATTACTTCTTTATGGCGGAACCGGTGGAATGAGGAGGCCCAGTATCCTATTTGTGGCTTGATCATGTAGAGTTTATTTTGTGTGACCTGGTCCCATTCCCGCTGCCATATGGAGCGGAAGTGGGAGCGGAAAGTCGGGAAGAAGTCGAAGGGGTGGGGTCGGGAGGAGGCCGGCAGTGAGCAGGCCGTCTTTGCCGTGCGGTCCGCCTCCTCATTACCCTGGATGCCGACATGAGCAGGGACCCAGCAGAAGGCGACTGTCTTGTGTTGGAAGGCCGTTAAAAAGTGGAAGGTTTGCTGGATGGTACAGACGAGCGGGTGAGGAGAGTTAAATCTTTCTAGGGAGAGAAGTGCGCTTTGGGAATCTGAATAAATGACGAAAGAGCTGGCAGAGTGGGTGCGCACAATATCGAGGGCTTCCGTGATCGCGAAAAGTTCCGGAGAAAAAACGGAGGCCTCGCGGGGCAGGCCGACGCCCCAGTAAAGCGGCTGGGACAGAATCACCGCTGAGGAGGCCACACCAGCTTCCGAGCGGGAACCATCTGTGTAAATGGCGACTGCGTCCGGGTGTTGGCTTGCGTGTTCGCGGAAGAGTGACCTGTATATCATGGCGCTCGTGGTATTCTTCGGTAGGGCACACAGATCCTTGCAAAACTTGATAGGGATGAGGAGCCAGGGGAGGTAGATGCTGAATGAAATGGGGATAACTGAGGGGGTGGGCATGTTGAAAAGATCAAGGAAAGAGCGGACCACTTCAGTGAAGTGCCAGCTCCGTCCCTGAGGTGGTAGTTCTGAAACTACCGTGCCCAGAAGCGAAGGTAGCCTCTGTGCACGGAGGTATGTCCTCATGAGTAGTAGACCCCGTCGGAGGGCGAGAGGGAGATGATCGCATTCCACGTGGAGGATGGAGGCTGGGGAGGAGCGGAAAACACCGGTGGCGAGGCGGAGGCCTCTATTAAGTACCGGGTCCAGGATACGGAGGCGGGTGTTGGAGGCTGAACCGTAAAATGCACTACCATAGTCCATCTTCGACTGTACTATGGAAGTGTAAAGGCGAAGAGAGCGTCGATCTACACCCCATGTGGTGTGGGAGAGGTGATCCAGGAGAGCGAGGAGGCGTCGAAGGGATTGCTTAAGTGCTTGAGATGGGGAACCCAATTGAGCCGTCGGTCTAGGGTCATGCCCAGAAAATGCGTGGAGGGTACCACCTCAAGAGGACTGACAGAGGGTAGAGGAAGGGTTGTGGGTCTTCTTCTACTGAAGAGCATACACTTGGACTAAGGAATGGAGAGGCGGAAACCCACCGACGTCGCTCACCTTTCCACCCGGTAGATGGCAAGCTGCATTTGTCGTTGAACGACGGATGGTTCTCGCCCTGCGAAGTAGATCGCAGGGTCATTCGCGTAAATGGAAGAGCGGATGGTGGGTGGAAGGCATTGTGAGACCGTGTTCATCACGACGGAGAAGCAGAGAACACTGAGGATGCTTCCCTGTGGGACCCCGTTCTCCTGTACGAAGGTGTCAGAGAGGACTGAGCCCACCCGGACTTTAAAAGTCCGGGAGGAAAGGAAGCCCCTGATGAAGGTCGGCATGGCTCCGACGAGGCCCAGATATCGGAGCTGACCGAGGATCATTGCTCGACGGGTGGTGTCATAGGCCTTCTGGATGTCGAAAAAAATTGACTACGAACTGTCCATTGTCGAAGGCATCCTGTATGTCTCGGCTGAGAAGCAGGAGGGGATCAGT
Source organism: Bathynomus jamesi (assembly GCA_023014485.1). Lineage (NCBI taxonomy): Eukaryota > Metazoa > Arthropoda > Malacostraca > Isopoda > Cirolanidae > Bathynomus > Bathynomus jamesi. The sequence goes on along the minus strand of JAJOZX010000640.1, from coordinate 726,407 downwards.
GGAGGAGCGGAATTGTCTGAAGCCGGACTGGGTAGAAGAGAAGGAATTGCTATTTTCAAGGACGAACGATAATCGCGTAGCGACCATTTTTTCGAGGATTTTGCAGGCACAACACGTCAGGGCGATTGGTCTGTAGTTTGTGGGGTCCAGGGAATCTTTGCCGGGTTTTGGGATAGGGATGACGTGGGCCTCCTTCCACCTAGAGAGGAAGGCGCCCTCTATCCATGTGCGATTGTATAAGGTCCAGCAGGAAAAGTCTGTAAGGTAGTGAGGATGCGCTGGATCATGCCGTCCGGACCTGGACAAGGGGATCGTCGAGAGGCGAGTGCCGCCTGTAGTTCACGCATGGTAAACAATCGGTTGTAGGTGCTGTCTATGGACGGTGGAGAGGGGCTATCGTCAGGGGCGGGTACGGAATCGGCTGCAGAGGAAGAAACGGCGGCGAAGGTAGAAGCGAGGTGGTTTGCCACCAACTTGGGCTCACAGAGGAGTCCGTCATTAGTTCGGAGGACCGGGAGTCGGGAGGGGACATGTCGCCTCTCGACACCCCGTACCTTCTTCCAGATAGAGCCGAAGGTGTGGTGGGGGTGATGCCGGACACAAAGGCACGCCAAGAGGCTCGGCGCGCTGTCTTAATTGTGCGGCGGGCGATGGCCCTGGCCCGCTGCATCTCTGTGCGATGGATGGGGAGTCGCGTCAGGTAGAAGCGCCGAGTTGCCTTCTTCTTGGCGCGCACGGCCTCCGCGCACTCCGGGGTCCACCAAGGCACCCGTCGGGCGCGGGAGTAGGCGGAGGATCGTGGTACGCTAGTGCTTGCAGCCGCTTGAACGACGGACTCGAATTACACGATGCACTCACCGATGGATCTGAAGTGGGCAGTTGTAAGGGTTGTATACGTGTTGTCGCGGAAGCGGGTCCAATTCGCGTTGGTAGTAATCCACCTTACCGGTACCCGAACAGTCTGGTCGGGTGGACTGAGCGTGAGTTGAATGGGGAAATGGTCACTTCGATGGTCCTCTCGGAGGACTTGCCACGTGAAATCTAGGAGGGCATCAGTTGAAACGAGGGACAGGTCTATACAGGATGGAGTGCAGGTGGTGGCATGGTAGAATGTAGGAGACCCATCATTGAGGCACTCGAAGAACTCGGTCATGACAGATATCAGGGTTGGGGCCATATAGGTGGAGTGTGTGTGTCGCCCCACAAGGGGTGGCGACTATTGAAGTCGCCCAGTGAGTTGTTGTACGACTTCCAGCAGGTCATCGCGGGAGACTTGAGCGTGGGGGAGGAGGTAGATTGAATAGATGGTGTACTGTCTCTCCAGGGAGAGCCGGGCGGCAAACACCTGTAGCGGGGACCGGATGGAGAGATTGTGGAAGGGGACTGCGTGGTGTACGAGAATGGCAGCTCCCCTTCGAGTGCAGGTAGGAGGCGGGGTGGCGATGCAAGAATAACCAGTAGGGCAGGGCATGGGCCTGGTCCCCAGGATTAGCTCCTGGAGACAGACACACAGCGGATGGGAAGTGGCAATGAAGGAGTTAAGGCCTTCATAGTTCGCGAATATTCCTCTACAGTTCCACTGGACTATTGTGGTTTTCGGGGAATCCATTAGTTGATGAAGGGGGATGGGTAATTTATAGGGCGGGTCGTACTCAGGTGACAACATGAATCTGAAGGAAATCCTACCATCAGGGGTGTCTAAATTATGTGTTTTTACATGGGGAATTCAAATATGAGCTTCTTTTTTGGATAGGATAACTCTAACCTACATCATTTTGTATTTCTAAATTGCCAATTTTACCCTTTTGAACCCCTTTATAATATATTAAAAGATATAAGGTAAATCATTTATATTGACAAGGCCAAATCAACTTTACATATATTTATTAATAGGTGAACTGCATGTATATCACTGGATATAATTACAAAGATCATTCTCCTGACATCTTGAACTTTGCCAGGTTGCTCAAATCCTGCTTTGACTCAGACTTGGACATCAGCTTCCTGCTGGTCTCCTGAGCCCTGATCCCTCCATCCCTCTTTTCCTGTGAGAAGTACTTAGCAGAAGCCTCAGTCACCATTTTAACAACCCTCTCAATGCTTTGTGTGTGGCAAGGCCAGTTGCGCACCTCCATGGGGGTGTTGATGAAGTTTTTCACCTCTGAGGTGCTTAGAGAGCAGGTGAGAGGTGGCTCTGACACACCTTCTGACCAGCTGATCAAGTCACCGATGCTGGAAGCATCACAATTGATGTCAGGTGTCCTTCTGCTCCTAACAGAGGAGTCCCCCAGCTGAGTGTCCGGGTCCCCCTCTCCCCTGATGGCCAGGATTCTCTCCACCCCTTCAATCCTCTCCTTCTGATCCTCAGAGCAGAGTAGTGTTTGGAGGATGACTTCACTGTGGGCATACCAAGCAGATCTTCTCACAGTTGGCATCACAATATCCAGCACCTCCTTTCTCTGGGACTTGAGGCAGTCCAGCTGAAAGAGGATGTGCCTAGGCCCTTCGATCCAGGAGTGCTTGACCTTCACGTTGAACCAACATGGGTAATACACTCCAATGATGAATTCCACAATGAATTGCAGAATCTTCAGGTTCTTTCCTTTAAGTCCGTGCTTTGACACCCAGAACCTGAGAAGTCTGTTCGCTGTGGTGAGCCAGCGGCTGTGGTTTACTGGTCCTATCTCTAACAGAGCCAGCCCTGCAGGAAGTACTCCATCCCTGACTGCACAGACAATTTTATAGCCATAGTATTGATCAGTTGAGAGATCTTGAATGACCTTGTCAGGAAGCTTGATCAGTGGAGGGCCAACAGAGATTCGGGTGAAGTTTGGATTGATATCAAAGTCTGTAGCAGAATCAAGGAGCTTTCCTATTGGCCCGGATAATTTTTTGTCTGACAGAGTAGGGCCATCAAGGTCAACAATGAGATGGCGCAGGGGAAGTTCAACAGTGTGCAGGTTGCACACCAACCAGACCAGCTTTCTCCCCAGTGCAGCTCCAGCTTCCGCATTACTCCAGCTTTCACACCAGTGTTGACATTTGTTGAGTCTCCTCCAATGGCCAACAAGGTCTTATCATAACCCCTCTCTTTCAGCCAGGCAAACAGGACCTTAGCAATCTTCTCCGCATGTGACTCCTCTTTAGTTGCTTTCTCTGGGGTAAAGTGGAACAGATAGTAGCTGCCAGGCTCACTAACAACACTATAGTGTTCTTTCTTGATCTTTGCGGGAAAAGATTGGTCACTGCCCTCAGCTTCCATCATCACATTGGTCAGGTCAATCCGCCCATCAAAGAGGATGCAAGAGATCCCCCCCTCCTCCCTGCACTTCTTCTCGAACTGTTCCCCCAGCTCTCTCATCAACTTCTCCTGTGCTCTCTTGACCTTGCTCTTACCAATCACTTTACTTGTATTGTCTTCTGTGATGATTCCTGCGTCCTGTGGAATGGCACACCTTTTTATTTGAGTATTTAAATATTATTATTATTATATGAATTACATTATATGTGTTTATATGAATTAGTTAGAACAATGCTCTATGAGAGATAACGTGAGCAGCCATGATAGAAAACGTGAGAAGACATATTCTGGGGTAACTACAATAGTAAAATAATCAACAATTTAATAATAATCAACTGCAAAATGATGTAGGTTAGGGTTATCAGAATTAAATATTTTCTTCAGAATTGTGTTCTATACACCAAAATATGTCATTTGAACACCCCTCTCCATTGATTTAAAAAAAATGCATAGTATGACCCGCCCTAAATTGGGTAAAGGTGTAGGTGCTAGGAGGTTGGAGTGTAAAGGGAGATCTGGAGTTCGCAAAATTGAAGGATGGGTTGGGAGCATGGCTGGCTATCTACCGTTCACCAGGGAAGGAATCGGTCGGCCTGTCGAACCCCG